>CM038797.1:43237503-43743663 GCA_021764765.1 Vicia sativa
GTTCGACCACCCATCAGGGTGGATAAAGAATCAATTGTCAGTTGGGATTTATGGCGGATGATGGTTGTAAACAATGTTTAATCCAAATTGAAGGTGTGATAATTTGAGAACGAGATTCAACATTCTGATCACCAAGGGACTTCATTGTCCTTAAAGAACTTGATATGAAGAATGATGAAGATGAGGTCGACGGTCACTATCCCCGTCACTTCTAGAAGGATTCCCACATAATCCCGTGCGACTAAGAAACCTCCTGTGGATTATCACTTTGCCGGGTCCAAGACCTTACACTCAGCGAAAGGCCATCCTGGAATTATGGGTCCAGTACTACCGTGACGGCAAGAAGTTGAATGTGGAGACCTCCTCAAGGAGGAAAGTCTCGATGAAAAGAAGATTGAAGATTTGAGCCTCGCAAAGGCATGACATTGCAGGAAGAAAGTCGGATTACCCAGTGGACGAATCTTCTCCACCCAATCTAGTGAGAGAAAGTCTAGTCGCCAAGGCTAAAGCAAAAGGGAAAGGAGTCATGATTGGGGTTGAGTCAAGACTCAAAGATTCCGTAACCCGTTTCGAGCCCCTGAAATGACCAAAGATGTTGAAGAATTGATGAGGTATATAAGAGAGCGATTACAAGATAATCGACCATGTAAGCCAGACGCCCACAAGATTTCTATCCTAGCTGTTGAAGATTTCAGCCTCACCGCAATGCTCTTATGCAAATTGTTAGGAACATCCTTCGCCCCCAAGAGATCTCTAAGAACCATTTGAGGTATCAGGAATAAGATTTGCGTAATGGTCTCGCTTTATCGATTTTATTTACCTCCTCGAGGAAGGAAGCAACAAAGCTGGCACGCCCGTGGAGATAGCGAACTACTTTATCCGTGTGCTGGTAGACACGGGATCATCCTCAACGTTCCCCAAGTCTACCTCTTGCTTTGATTATACAGTACGAGACCCAAGGATTTGATAGTTAAGGCTGATGGGCCTAAGAGGTCAAGGTTGGCGAGGTGGACCTGCCGCCAGCAGGCGGCCATAGGCCCACAGTTTTATTTCATTATGGATATTAACCTCCATCTGTTGTTTGCTTGGACGCCTGGACGCAGGCTTGACATCCACCTGCACCAAAAGTTGAGTTTCAATTAATGGAGGTGGTCACCATTTATGTGGAAGATCACACATCCGAGCAACCTCGATATGTTGGCCAGATCCAAACTCCATGCCAGCTGAGGCAGATGTGCCGATAAGATCCCTGTGCAAGGTGAAGTCTCCATGGCATCCTACAAGGTGCTCAAAGTTATTGTCAAGTCAGATCCAAGGGTAAGAGTGAACTTCCCACCAGACGGATAAGAGGGCTCGGGTTTGGCTTTCCCAATGAAGATCTCCGCCTCCACCCCAGGGGTGCTCCCAAGTTTGTCAAAGGTGGAATCTAGATTGAAGATGTTGATGCCATTGATGGTGAAGCGGACTATGATGTAGTGGATCTACCCAACTGCTCCAGACGTGAGCTTCAAATCGCTCGTCGAAGATGCATGTTACCCGCTTTGAAGAGTAATTTTCGCTTATGTCATTCCATAATCTATGTCGACGAGGACATGCCGTAAGGCCACCGTTTTTAACTTTCAAGTTTATCAATGAAGGATCCTTTTATTCAAATTTTCTCTTTGTTCTTCACTTATTTCTTTTAAAGATATCAAATCTTATTTTCTTTTTATACAAACCTTTTGCTTTTTTTCATTTTGTTTTATAAAAAAAACTTAATTTAAAAATAATAATAAAAATAAAATTACCAACACGCATGTCCTTCGACGGACCCGGATTTTGTCGATGATGATTCCCGGTGGCTCATTATGATTTCGACGAACCGATTTATCAAGTCAAGAGGAAGCCAAGAGGATCGTGAATTACTCAAGAATTAGCCAGATGTTGAGGCAAGAAGAAAAGGTCATCCACCGCATCAAGAAGCTCTGAAGTAATCAATCTAGGAACCGAGGACGCCGAAAGGAGGTCAAGATTTGGGCAAGATGGAAGATGGAGTTAAGCAAAAGTTTTGTAAATGCTACATGAGTACGTAGACATCTTTGCTTGGTCTTATGAAGATGCCGGGTTAGATAATCGACATCGCTATGCATGAATCGCCTCAAAGAAGGCTGCCCACCACGAAAGGTGAAGCTTCATAACACATCCGTAAATGTCAAGAAAAATCAAAGAAGAAGTTCGTAAACAAGCAGTGTTTCCAAAGGTTTTCTTATCCCCATGGGTTGCCAACATTGTACGCGCCAAGAAAGACGCAAGGTAAGGATGTGTGTTGATTATAGGATCCGAATGAGCTAATTAAGGATGACTTCCCTCCCGCACATCGACATTTTGGTCGATAATATGCTCAAGCTAAAGTATTCTCCTTCATGGATGGTTTCTCCGCAACCATTAAGATGGCGCCCAATGATGGGAAATTTCTATTACACCGTGGGGGACTTTCTCAAGGCGTGATGCCTTTTGAAGAACGCAGGGCAACATATATCATTGGTTACTTCTTTCATGATATGATGCATAAAGAGATTGAAGTATACGTTGATGATATGGGATCGCCAAGTCCCGCATGTAAGAAGAACACCGGTTCACTTGTTAAAATTGTTCGAAAGGTTGAGAAAGTTCAGCCGAGGTCAACCCGAGTAAGTGCACCTGGGTGAGACTGGAAACTCTTAGGCTTTATTGTGAGCGAGAAAGGATCGAGGTCAACCTCGCATAAAAGCGATACAAGAAATGCCAGAGCCAAGGATGTAAAAGGAAGTGCGAGGTTTCTTGGGAAGACCGAATTATATCGCTAGGTTCATTTCTCATCTCAGCCACCGTGAGCCCATTTTCGTGTTAAGAAAGAATCCCACAACTGTGTGGAACGCGATTGTCGACTGATCGAAAAGATAAAGAGGTACCTACAAGAGCCTCCACCTTCTCACCCCGTGGAAGGTAGACCGTTGATTATGACTCCGTGTTGGAGAATTCCATGGGCTGTGTTCGGTCAACATGATGAGACAAAGTAAAAGAGCAGCCATATACTACTTGAGCAAGAAGTTCATGAATGAATCGAGGTATTCATTATTGGAGAAGACTTGTTAAAGGTCAAGATGCATGTACCAAACGGCTCAAGACAAGATATGAACTCACACTACTTTCTTGATCTCCAAATGGACCCGATAAAGTATATCTTTGAGAAGCCACCTCACGAAGGATAGCCCAAATGATCCCGATTGAATATGATATCCAATACACTACTCCGTATATTATCAAAGGTAGGTGGTGGCGGATCATCCGCTCAACCATTAGATGATGACTATCACCGATGAAGTTTGAGTCTCGATGAGGACATTATGTATATCGTAGATTGTAACATTCCGTGCCCCGAGGAGGACCCGAGCCGGCTCGGTGGACGATGGCATCTCGATGGAGCCTCAAATGCATTAGGAATGGTGTTGCGCCATTACTTCTCCAACCGGCTATATTCCATTCATCGCTGTAATGCTTCGATTGCACCAATAATGTACGAAAGTAAGCTTGTATTTTCGGATTAAGCGGCCATTGATCCGAGAATCAAAATCTTAGCGGTATACGGAGATTCCGCTTTGGTAATTAGTCAAATCAATGGAGATGGGAGACCGCCATCCGAATTTGATTCCATACCGAGATCATGTTCGAAGTTGATCCCTTATTTCGACGAGATCACTTTTGATCACATCCCAAGGGAGAATAATTTGGCGACGCTGGCTACTCGCATCCATGTTTAAAGTCGATGGGCTAACGATGCCCGCCTCATCACTATAATGAGGTTGGATGAGCTCGCTCGCTATGAAGTAGAAGGTGATGAAAAAAACCTTGGTTCTATGACATCAAAGGTATCTCGAGACGAAAGAATACCCGATGATGCTTCCATCGTTGATAAGAAGTCACCGCTAAAGTACTCGCCAAATTTTTCCTCAACGGTGTGTTGTACAAAAGGAACTATGACTGCTTTTGCTCGATGGATGACACTTGAAGCAAATAAGATTATAGAAGAGATTCATGAAGGTTCTTCTGGACGCATTCTAGTGGACACCCATGCCAAGAAGATCTTGAGAGTTATTATTGGTCCACCATGGAGAATGACCTACAACCATGCCGTAATACTACAAATGTCAAATTTATCGATAAGATGCATGCCACCTTCTTCATTAAATGACTTCTCCATGGCCTTTCGCAATGTGGGGCATTGATATGATTGGAGAAATTAAGCCCACCGCTCTAATGGACATCGATTCATCCTTGTTGCCATTGACTACTTTACCAAATGGGTTGAGGCAACATCTTATGCTCGTGTCACTAGACAAGTGGTCACACGCCATAGCATAATATCATTTGTCGCTATGGGGTTCCCCGAAGATCATCACCGATAACGGCTCGAATCTCAACAACAAAATGATGAAAGAGTTGTGCGACGATTTCAAGATAAAACATCATAACTTCTCCATACCGTCCAAAATGAATGGTGCCGTGGAGGCGAAAAACAAAATATCAAGAAGATTGTGCAAAAGATGGTTGTCACTTACAAGGATTGGCACGATGTTGCCATTTGCCTTGCACCGGCTATCGCACTTCAATACGCACGCCAACAGTGCAACTCCTTCTCCTTGGTATAATGGAAGGGCCCCACCGTGAAGTTGAAATTCCTTCCTTAAGGATTTTAACAGAGTGCAACTCGATGAAGTGAATGGGTTCAAAATAGACTTGACCAATTGAATCTCATCGACGAGAAGAGATTGACAACTATTTGTCATGGACGCCTATACCGTAAGCTGAAAAGGGCTGACAAGAAAGTGTCCTCGAATTCCAAGTCGGTGACCTGTCAAAGAATTTTGCCTCCCATAGTACCGACGTAAGGTGGGCTCCAAATTATGAAGGACCGTATGTTGTGAAGAAAGTTTTCTCGAGGAGCTATGTTGCTCGCAACTATGGATGGAGAAGATTTTCACCCGATCAATGCAGATGTAGTCAAAAATACTGCATAAAAGAGACCCGTTAGGTCGACCGCCTAAGTAAAATAAGGGCATCCTGACGAACCAAGAAGTTCGGCAAAAGTTAGGGATAAATATAAAAGATTGTACACGCAAGTCGAAACCCGAAGGGCGCTTGGGCAAAAGGGTATCCTGGATTGAAAACCCGGGGCGGTCCAGCAAAATTAGGGATTCAAGGCGAACTGATAATCTGTTTACACCGCCATTTACAATAACTTGATAATCCGTAGAGAGATGGAGAGTCACTAATCGGAGCATTTCGCTGACGGCTCGACAAGGGATGTGAAGTTGTGAAGAGTATGGCGGATTCGTGGATTCGACAAAATCCATGATTTTTATTGTCACCTTTCTTTTAACTTTGATGTATAAGCAATTGCCTTTTCGTGATTTGCTTCGATGTAAATGCTCATTTACGGGCTAATCAATCAATAAAATTACTTCATCCAAACCGTGTTTTTCTATCATTTATTTCGCCTTATTTTCATGTATTTTTAACTGCTTTGTTTGCAAAAACGAATATTTTAATAAACTTCGCATATAAAACATCGCTCAACGCGGCATGGCATAATCGGGTTACCGGAATTTCGGTACACCACATTAACGATTGAAACAATTGATCTCTCAGTAGCGTAATTATTTGTTATGTCTCCTGCTTTTACATTTTCAATTATGCTAAGGGCACCATGTGTATGCTTCTTTCAACCGACAAGGTTTCTTTCTCTCCAAAGAGTTATCTATGGCATATGTGTGCCCTCAAATGTTATCACTCTTTCGTCAGCCGCAGAAGATCGCAGCGCGGTTCCCACCAGAAGATCATTTTCAAAGGCTCACTTGTGCCGTAAGATTGTCGACTCCTCTTATGCAAGAGCTCAAATCCTAAGTTACTGAAGTTAGAACTCAATGCAACGTGATTGCCATCCCATGAATGTTAATCTCAAGAGTTACTTCCTTGATGCTAATCATTGAAAGATCATACTTATTCCACAATCCTCCTATCGTGGTCCGGACTATCATCTCTTTGATGAAGACCAGATGTGTATTCAATTCTTGAGGGTTGATATTCCCAGCTCACAATTGCCTTTATTCCTAGACAAAACATCAAACATGCATCATTGCATTACATAGCATCCTCAAAATGCGAGTATCCATTGATATGGAGCATTACGCTAAAAATAATAATCTCAAACATGCATCTAAGCATGTCGCATTAAATGTTTCTCGAGTACCTTTTATGCCCAAGAGAAGTTTATCCATAAAATCCCCAAGTGGTATTCCTACCGAGTTCCTCAAGATATCTTCTTGTTGCTATATGCATTTTTTGACCCTCGTGCTGGTCTCCTCCCACACCGTCAATTCAATCCATTTACAAAGCGCCTGCTTTTTGCAAATTCTTATTTTGATATTTCTTACCCGTGTTTGCCTCTCGTTAGAGTGTGAGTAGGAGTCGTGTCAACCTTTCTTGCTTCTCAATTGTTTGAGTATCCATACTGGTGTATGGTAATTCATATAATTGCCACTCTTGAAAAATTACACCCGCCTTCGGCCCGAGGATATTGTATTTCTTGCATATTCGCAAACTTTCAAAGTCCAACGTAGTTTGGCAATCCTTGCTAGAGTCCCTTTGTTTGGCCTCTTTCCCGTGAATTGCTCTTCGATCGACGATTTTACCACTCCATATATCTTCTCCCAGTGAGTCCGCCCAGCTTCGGTCTCCTTCTTGTGTGTGTCTAATATCTTTACCCCGCATATACCGTCTGTTCTCATTTTTGATCTACGATGCAACTTATTGAAGTATGCTGCTCCAAAGATCTATGAGTTCTTACCTTTTGATCTGCGATGCAACTTATTGAAGTGTGCTGCTCCAAAGATCCGTCTGCTCATTTTGATCAGATGCAACTTATTGAAGTATGCGCTCCAAAGATCTACCTGCTCATTTTGATCTGCGATGCAACTTATTGAAGTATGCTGCTCCAAAGATCTATGAGTTCTTACCGATCTCGCCAAGCAACTTATTGAAGTATGCCTGCTCCAAAGATCTATGAGTTCTTACCTTTCGATCTGCGAAGCAACTTATTGAAGTATGCTCGCTCCAAAGATCTATGAGTTCTACCTTTCCGATCCTGGCAACTTATTGAAGTATGCTCGCTCCAAAGATCTATGAGTTCTTACCTTTCGATCTGCGAAGCAACTTATTGAAGTATGCTCGCTCCAAAGGTCTCGGTTTTGTTTCGATCGAAGCAACTTATTGAAGTATGCTCGCTCCAAAGATCCGTCTGGTCGCGTTTCGATCGCAAGCAACTTATTCAAGTATGCTCGCTCCAAAGATCTATCGCTTTCATTTAGTTCCAAAGTCGCTTATTTAAGCGCATTCGCTTTCGATAATCAAATCTTTTACAAAAAATCACCAAAAATAGAAAATAAAAATTATCAAAAATTGAAAACCATAAACATTTATACTTGTTCTTCGGAGCGCAAATTTTGTTCTTTAGTATTTAATCTTTCTACCTTGAAAGTTCAAAAGGCTAGCGCCAATTTCACTTTCTGTGTTTAAGACGATTAAATAGGGGCAACTGCACCCCAAAATTTGCCTCCTATCTCGATTTTATCCGCTTAGGCTTCACATTCATCTGCATACATGTCCATTAGATCATTGGCATTAAATAGTCATTCATTCATCACATCAGATCATTATCGCATCCGAGGCGGTCGATTTCAAACTCGTATCATTTTGTGTTTGGGAGTTACCTGCTGCTGTACATATGTGCATTGATGTCTTTGGTTCGGGTTCTTAGGGTTTGACTGGCTTAAGGTAATCATGTTACAAGATTTAGAGGGTGTTCACTTGTTTTAACCAACCCGGGATTTGGGAATGGCAAAGGCAGTTTGGATGTTTAGGGTTTCTCTTTAGATTACAAGTTCGAAGCTATCCTATTGTATATTCGATGCTTTGTTGAGTTGGAAGGAGGATTTAATAGTTGAACGTATGTAAGGTCGTTATTCCTGATGTCTAAATTTTCACTCTTGGTGATTCACAAGGCCTCTTATCTTTTAGAACGCGACTCAAGAGCGTATATGAAGTTATGTTTAGCAACCATATCTTTACTTGTGCACGAGATTTTGATTTGGTTTGAATTTGGAAGTAAATATGCATTTTAGTCGATACTTCACTATATCGAATATAAACCATTCATTTTAGTTACGGTAAGTGTGGTTTCCAAATAATAGCTACAAGTATTATGACGAAATTGCATTAGAACTCGCTTTTGTTTATGATATCCTAAGCTCGTGCATGGACATGGTGCAAGTTTTGAGCCATTAATTTTCAAAGAAAACTTTGCAAAGTTTCAAACCTTTTGTCACATAACTTCTAACCATTCCACCTTCTTTTCAACTCTACGGAATTCACAATGCCACTTTCGAATTCACAAAGTTTTGTATTGTGAACAAAATTCATGTTGTTATTCAATAATTTGTTTCTTTACAAAATCTTTGAATTCATAAGTTATAATTCAAATATTTGTGATGATTACAAATTCCCAAACTTCTATCCTAATCCTATTTTAACATACAAGTAAAAATTGCAAATGTCATGTCTAAATCCTATTTGCTATTGGGAATTTTGTGGTTCTTGTTTTTTGCTTTCTTGCTCTAACTTCAAACCTTGCCTTCTTGTCCGAAACTTTCTTTCACCATGCTCCAAAGCTCATGTCAACACCAACGCTCATGAAACAACAAAGAAAGAATTCAATTAGCAATAATGGACAGATTGAAAGAACAAAGACTCAAAGCAACATATTTGTATCTCATCATTAGGGGAAATAATTGGGTTCATGTTAAATTTGTTTCTCATTCATAAATTAAAACCACCCTTTGCAAATCACAACTCATGTTGGTTCAAAGGGGTGGGTGTGGAACATCATCACCACTAAGGCTGTAAGTACAAGCTGTCCCTGTAATCGAAGTATATCAATACCAACAGCTGTAATTAGCTACAGCCCATCAAATCAAATGCTAAAGCCCAAAACACGAAAACATCATACGGCACATGTTTTCTAAACTAACAGCTCAAAACATAACACTCTAAGCCCGCTTTTCTTGGTTTTGTTTTCAAAAGCCTTTATCCCAAGGATCACAATGGAAACCCTAGAATGACAAGATAAAGAGAAGATGCACAAGAATCAAGGAGGCGTTTGGATTTTCAAAAACCCTAACAGAATATTCAAACGAAAAATCGAACAACATACAAACCCGTAAACACTAGAATAAAGACACTAAATCCCGTAAACAAACACCCAAAACGGATTCATCATTTCCCCATCATCCCCCCTTCAGAAAAAGCCGAAATAGCCACGAGAAAGAAGAGAGCGGAAAGGTATTACCGGTTTTAGCAGAAAGAGAGGAGGTTATGGACCTAACGTGTCGCCATCCTTCTCCTTTTCTCACTAACTTTATGTTTTTCAAGATTGCATCGACATCATCATCATTTAGAGACCTAGGGTTCTTTTTCCCTTTCCATGTCAAACCTGTAAACACAATAGTCAAAAATCTGTTTTCACAAATCAATAACATAAACAGAGACAGATTTTCTAGAGATCGCGAGTTCGATGAGAGATCGTGAGAACGAGAACGGCGACGACGACGATGAGAGATCGTGAGAACGAGAACAGCGACGGCGACGATGAGAATCGGTGAGGTGGTCGGAATCGCGGCAAGGGTTTGGAGGTCGCGGTGAGGACGATGAGACGAGAGCGGCGGTTAGCCATGCATGAGGTCTCGTGAGAAACGGCGAGAGAGATCAAGAGAAGATGAGGATGAGAGGTCGAAACATTTGAGAGAGTGAGATTTGTTTTTTTATAAAAACTGATTTAGTTTTTTTTTTTTTTGTGTTATGAATCTACTTTAAAACAAACTTAGGTTAGTTTTAATTAAGATTAATTAAGATTAGTGTTTTGTATACTATTTAGTTTATAACAAAGATGGGTTAGATTAGTATTAGCTTAATATACTTAGTTTTGTGATTTATTTAATTAATTAACAAGTTAGTAAGTATAATCTGAAGTATCAGCCTTTTTTTATATTTAGTTTCTTTATTTATTTAAATACTTAAAAGCAAAGCCACCATATAATATATAAGAATATTTATTTAAGATGTGTTGTTTAGTCCAGGCGGTGACACTTGTCACCGTCTGTGTGGTCTGCTCGAATTTGGTGTAGACATGTCTATGGTATCAATTCTGCACTCTCCTGCATCAAACCATCAGATCTGCCAGAGTCCAGATCCGACGCTCCAGAATGGTGGACCACACTCTGTTTCCATGGAGGCACTCACACAGGATCCAGCAGCTTTGTTTTGGGCTTGGGCTCAGATTTGCTGATTGCACCCCCAGTTTAAAGCTTCAAACAGGCCCATTTCTCAACTTTTCTATTTTAAATTAATATTATGCAAGTTTTTTTTATTATTATATAATGATGTATTAAATAATACTTTGGCATATGGTAGTTTTTTATTTGTTGAATTACCAATTAAATTGTTAATTGATTTTTCATCAAGTAAAAGAATATCTATACTAATAATTATTTAAATTCCGACTTTGTATTGTGTGTTAATTTATTTTCTTTTATTATCCGCTATTACATTATCCGCTTGCATGTTTATTTCACGGTCGTACACTCAAATTAATATAAAATCAACAACGCCTCCGCTCTTTCTCTTATCTTTGGTTACCCACACCAAATTCTCTAAGGGTCTCATGGTTGGGGATGGGCATGGCCATCCTCACGAGGTTAATTAAGGCCCTCGTTGCCTTGATTAATCATAACCCGAAAAATAATTGGTCCATATACCAATCACCATGCACCAGGGTCTCATGGTTAATCAAGTCCATATACTTGGTTAACCATAACCCGAAATATCATTTCTCTACGTCCAACGCCGCAATTTTCAAAATAGTGTTATGGTACTTAATTAAATTGTTAGAGGTTCGCCCAACGATTTAATTAAAAATGTAAAGTATTTGGGCCATTAGAGGGTAACCCAATGACATAAATACTTTATTCCATAATACTTAATAAAAGTGAACTTGGTTTCACCTCACTCCTTTCATAATAAAGATTTTGGATGAGAGAAGATCGGTTGACCTCAATCACCAATCTCGAGTATCGAATCGTTAGAGGATATCCCAACGTTTCGGTACTTGTCATCTACAATTAAAATCAATTCAACCCATTCAAATTCATTTTCCGCTCATACGCGGTCATCAAAAACATTTTCAATTAAAATCAACACAACCAATCCAAGATATTTTCAACCAGAACTACGGAGTTTTGACTTTCCCATTGCACGAGGGAATACGTAGGCACGCGGTTTCGAAACCGTGTCAAACTCAAAATAATAACAAACAAATCCATTTTCTTTTTATTTATTCATGACTTAGAAATTAGCGATTACACACACACAAACACATTTTGAACTAAATGGGTCCCATCGAATACGATGGACGTAAGAGGTGCTAATACCTTCCTCTTGCGTAACCGACTCCCGAATCCATGCTTTTTGGTCTTGTAGACCGCCTTATCCATTTTTTTGTGGGTTTTATCTATATTTCCCCGTTCTTTCTAGAACAAATAAAATTAGGTGGCGATTTCATTGTTTTTGAAAATTCATTTAAATTATTTTTGAAAATCGAGTTGCTTCACTACTGAGGTGAAGAGATTTTTCCGTTGTGGACAGACTAGGCATGCAATATCTGATTGCAAGCACAAAGAGATGATATGCTTTAATTGTGGTGAAGAAGGACATATTGGGAGTCAATGCAAGAATCCGAAGAAGGCACAATCTAGTGGAAAAGTGTTTGCTTTGGCGGGTGATTCGTCAGGCAATGAGGACAAACTTATCAGAGGTACATGTTTCATAAATAGTACTCCTTTAATTACTATTATTGATACTGGTGCTACTCATTGTTTTATTGCTGCTGAGTGTGTTAAAAGATTGGGTCTTGTGTTGTCTTTTATGAATGGTACAATGGTAGTTGAGGTCCCAGCCAAGGGATCAATGACTACTTCTCTTGTGTGCTTGAAGTATCCTTTGAAAATCTTTGAATGAACTTTTCTGTTGATTTAATTTGTTTGCCGTTAAGTGGGTTAGATGTAATTCTGGGTATGAACTGGTTAGAGCATAACTATGTTCATATTAACTGTTATAATAAGTCTGTGAGGTTTTTAACTACTGAAGAAGAAGAAGAAGCTGTTTTGGTGTCGCCTAAGTAGTTACGACAGTTGTTGAAGGAAGAAGCTGAGATGTTTTCATTGATGGCAACAATGTCAATGGAGAATCAAGCTATAATCGATGAATTGTAGGTGGTGCGTGAATTTCCTGAAGTTTTTCCTGATGAGATTCCAGATGTACCACCGGAATGGGAAGTTGAATTTGGTATTGATCTTGTACCTGTGGTACCAGACCTATTTCTATGGCATCGTACAGGATGTCCGCATCTGAGTTGGCAGAATTGAAGAAGCAGTTAGAAGATCTACTTGAGAAAAAGTTTGTCAGACCAAGTGTATCACCGTGGGGAGCTCCAGTGTTGTTAGTAAAGAAGAAAGATGGAAGCATGAGACTTTGTGTTGATTACAGACAATTGAATAAAGTGATGATCAAGAACAAGTATCCGCTTCCAAGAATTGATGACTTGATGGATCAATTGGTGGGTGCTAGTGTGTTTAGCAAGATTGATTTACGATCAGGTTATCACCAAATTAAAGTGAAAGATGAAGATATTCAAAAGACGGCTTTCAGAACACGTTATGGACACTACGAATATTCTGTGATGCCTTTCGGTGTTACCAATGCGCCAGGAGTATTTATGGAATATATGAACCGCATCTTTCATAATTATTTGGATCGGTTTGTGGTAGTGTTTATTGATGATATTTTGATTTATTGTAAGTCAGATGAAGAGCATGCAGAGCATTTGAAGACAGTGTTGCAGGTTCTGAAAGAAAGAAAGTTGTATGCTAAACTGTCCAAATGTGAATTCTGGTTGAAAGAGGTTAGTTTTCTCGGCCATGTCATTTCAAGTAGTGGCATTGCTGTAGACTCGTCTAAAGTAGATGCTATGTTGCAATGGGAAACTCCAAAGTCAGCAACTGAGATTAGAAGCTTTTTGGGTTTGGCTGGTTATTACAGGAGGTTTATTGAAGGATTTTCCAAGTTGGCACTTCCACTAACAAAGTTGACTTGTAAAGGTAAAGCTTTTGTGTGGGATGTAGAATGTGAAGCGAGTTTTACCGAGTTCAAAAAGAGATTGACGTCGACTCCAATTTTGACGTTACCGAAACCTGAAGAACCTTTTATAGTGTATTGTGATGCTTCTAAGATGGTATTAGGTGGAGTGTTGATGCAAGATGATAAGGTTGTTGCTTATGCATCAAGGCAGTTGAGAATTCATGAGAAGAACTATCCTACACATGATTTGGAACTTGTTGTAGTTGTAGTTGTATTGAAAATTTGGAGACATTATTTATATGGATCTAGATTTGAAGTGTTTAGCGACCATAAAAGTTTGAAGTATTTGTTCGATCAGAAAGAATTGAATATGAGGTAGCGAAGATGATTGGAATTATTGAAAGATTATGATTTTGGGTTGAATTATCATCCAGGTAAAGCTAATGTGGTGGCTGATGCGTTGAGTCGAAAGACTTTACACATGTCAGCAATGATGGTTAAAGAAATGGAATTAATTGAGCAGTTTAGAGATATGAGTCTTGTTTGTGAGACGACACCGCAGAGTGTTAAGCTAGGAATGTTGAAGATTAATAATGAATTCCTGGATGTGATCAAAGAAGCACAAAAGTTGGATGTGAAATTGGTAGATTCGATGGTTGGAATTGATCGGTCTGAAACTAGTGATTTTAATATAGATGCGCAGGGTGTGTTGAGATTCCGTGATCGGATTTGTATTCCTGATGATGTAGAACTAAAAAGATTAATTCTGGAAGAAGGGCATAGAAGTAAGTTGAGCACTCATCCGGGAGCTACTAAAATGTATCAAGATTTGAAGAAATTATTTTGGTGGCCTGGAATGAAGCGTGATATTGCGCAGTTTGTGTATGCATGTTTAACTTGTCAGAAGTCGAAGGTTGAGCATCAGAAGCCTAGAAGCCTGCAGGGTTGATGTAACCGTTGGAAATTCCAGAATGGAACTAGGACAGTATTTCGATGGATTTCATAACTGGATTACCTAATACTGTGCGAGGACATAATTCTATTTGAGTGATTGTTGATAGGCTTACCAAGTCGGCTCATTTTATACCTATTGACATCAGTTTTCCTGTACCGAAGTTGGCGGAGATTTATATCAGGGTGATTGTTAAGTTACACGGTGTTCCGTTGAGTATTATGTCGGATAGAGATCCGAGGTTCACATCTGATTTTTGGCAGAGTTTATAGAATGCGTTGGGTTCTAAGTTAAGGTTGAGTTCAGCGTATCATTCTCAAACGGATGGTCAGACAGAAAGGACGAATCAGTCATTGGAAGATTTACTGCGAGCATGTTTTCTTGAAGAGAGAGGTTCGTGGGACACTTGCCTTCCATTGATAGAATTCACATATAATAATAGTTACCATTCTAGCATCGGAATGGCACCTTTTGAAGCGTTATATGGTCAGAGGTGTAGGACTCTGTTGTGTTGGCATGAGACGGGAGAAAGTGTAGTGCTTGGACCTGAACTAGTTCGAGAAACCACCGAGAAGGTGAAGCTTATTCGTGAAAAGATGAAGGCTTCCCAAAGTAGACAGAAGAGTTATCATGACAAGCGGAGGAAAAGTTTAGAATTTCAGGAAGGTGAACATGTATTCTTGAGAGTTACACCAGTAACCGGTGTTGGACGAGCATTGAAATCGAAGAAACTTACTCCTCGCTTTATTGGTCCATATCAGATATCAAGACAGGGTTGGAAAGGTTGCTTATCGGGTGGCGTTGCCACCGAATCTTTCGAATTTGCATGATGTGTTCCATGTGTCGCAAACCGAAAGTATATTCCTAACTCGTCTCACGAGATTCGTATGGATGATGTGCAGGTGCGGGATAAATTGACTGTGGAGACAATACCAGTACGAATTGCAGATCGCGAGACAAAGACTTTGCGTGGAAAAGAGATTGCATTGGTGAAGGTTGTCTAGTTAGGAACGGCTAGAGAAAACATGACGTGGGAGTTGGAGAGCAAGATGCAAGACTCTTATCCCGAGTTGTTTGAATCAGGTAATTTTCGAGGACGAAAATGTTCTAAGTGGGGGAGAGTTGTAACACCCGTAATTAATTAAAGTAATTTAATTTAATATTACAGAGTATTTCCGGTTAATTTGGTGATTAAGTCGAATTGTAGGTGGAATCGTTAAATTAGTAATCGGGTAAAAATTAGTCGGAAGGAAAATAATATTAGGAATTTATTTTATATTTAGAATTACTAATTAAATGTGTTAAATTAATTAGGAGGGTGAAATAGCATTTTAGGAGTGTTATTTGGTAGACCAAATTATATTAGAAGCCCATTAATTAAATAACCTAATAAAATAAGGAAGTGACATTTGCTTGCAAAACAAAAATAACCTAGCAGAGGCAAGCAGAAGAGGAAAGGAAGTGATTTGGGAACCAAGGTGCTACCAGAGTCAATTTCGGTCCGAGAGTTCGTTATTTCTGATCGATTTTTCGAGTTCCCTTCAATCCAAAGGTAAGGGGCGAGGTTCGAATTATATAATCGATTGTAGGATAATTTTTATGTGGGGTTTAGGGCTGCGTAATTACACTGCTGTAACACGGTGAACTGACTTCGTAGGATTTTTGTATCCAAATGTGCGGATAGCAAGAGTCGCCACCGACTTTTATTTTTATCCAATTAAGGGAAGGTAAAAGTAACAGAAAAAGACCTTCGTTAGATTCTGAGTTCGGGAGAATGGTTATGAAAAGGGAAGGTATTAGCACCCCTTTCCATCCGTAGTTATCTACGGGCTCTTAGTTGCTCTAGATCACTTTTTAAAATTGCTTTCTGTGTGTTTGACAAAGATGTTTTAAAAAAGGGCATTTCGCTTTGACTTTGTAATGACTCATGTAGGAGTGTATACAAAGTGTTCGGAAATGTTTTTGTTTTGAAAAGAATTTGAACTTTGAAAAAGTGTGTGGTGTGAAAAGCATTTGATAGAGCAAGCAACTAAAAGACTTATTTACCCACCGTAATTGGTCGTTTTGTTGTACTTACATTCCTTTAGAATAGCGCTAGCCATACCATTAGTTAGTAGGTAGCTCCATTCGCTGGATGTAAGCGGGACATTCGAAGGGACATCGGATGGTCATAGAAGGCAACTTGTAGGAAGTATCCTAGCACATTCAAGGGACTATCATCATTTTTCGTGAGCGACAATCGAGGGTCAAGATCATGTATTCGGAAGCGACATTGTGGGTCTTATGATCTTTGTATCGAAGGGACTATGATGATTTGTTTGGAAGGCAACGGTGCTAGAATACCTCTACGCTTGAGGGACATGACCATTTTGAATTCAAAGGCAACGAGAGAGAATTATCCTAAGGGTGCGTGTGCGAAAGAAGTGTGTTGATTTCAGAATATGTTATCTTGAAAATTAGTGGGCTATGTTCAATTTTAGTCTTGCCATACACGCCTAATTACTAGCAATTAATAGGGTGCGGAAATTAAAATGCGGAATGTAAAGTGCGGAAAGGTAAATGTCCTACGCTATTACAAGGCTTTGGGGCAGATACATAATTTAAAATGCGGAAAATAAAATCCTAAATTAAACTATTACATCCCATATACAGTTACATTATTGGAAAATAAAATGAAAATAGTAAAGAAACGTCCGGATTGGAAGAACCTGTGAAACGAATGAGAAATCGGAAAATATGATGAAATCGAAATAAGAAAAAATGTTAGAAAAAATGCAAATTTTTATATGAGAAAATTATTACATGCTGGAAATAAGATAAATAAGCTAAAATAATTTTTTGGGATTTTTTAGATGCATTTTAGTAATTTAAAATGAATTTACAATGATTTAAATGCTAAATTATAAATAAAAATAAATATGCATGCAAAAATATGTTTTTTTAATTTATTAAATTAAATAAAGATTTTCTGAAAATAAATGTAAAAAGAAAATTATTTTTTTGATGAGTTTTTAATGCAGAATAAAAATGTGAAAAGAAATTAAAATAATGCAAAATATTAAAAGAATTAGAAATAGTTAGAAAATGCAAGTTTGGAAAAAGAAAAGCAAAACCAAGTGCTGGAAAGGATCGAACTCATGACCCTAGAGAGGATCTTCAAACAGCCAGCGCCTTAACCACTACACCATCATGCATTTGGTGTTTGAAAAGCTGAAATCAATTGAATATGAATGTCAACGTGTCATGAATATTTGAAATCAAAACACAGTCAGCGCGCGGGCCCCAGTTGGTATAGAAGGAACGAATCGGAAGCCACGAAACCGCCACGCATGCCTCCCACCGAGTCCATCGTCAACGACGCCGAGCCCTAGCTCGGCCGCTTCTCCGAGAGACCAACATCAAACCTGCAAAACAGCGCAAATAACAAGAAAAGGAAGACCTTGTCCACCTAAATCGGACCTTCTGAGTCCATTAATGGCATCAGTTTTGACTGAATCGGCATGTACAGGCCGGTTCGAAGCTTCTCCGTTTAGGAACCCTAAAAATGGCAAAACACGATTCTAACGTCGAAACCTTCGAACGATGGCCCAGATCTCATCCATGGAACCACATGATCACATTGCAAGCATTAGAATCAATTAAAACAGGCTGGTAATAAAAATACGAATTCAAGAAAAAATCAATTATGTACGCATGTATATGGTTCGATTTAGCTTGCTTTAACCCATGGCAAGAGTGTATACTTACTTAAACTTACCTCCTGAAGACAATGGGATGGTTGGAAGAGAGGTTTTTGAAATTGATTTTCCAAGTTTCTTGAAAATTTTGCAAGAGTTTGGGTGGTTTTAGGATTAGGGTTTCGTCCTTAGCCGGCTGCATTGCTTGGTATTTATAGAAGAGATTTGGATGGCAAAAGCAAGCAAAAAAGATTGGACATTGATTGTGCAAATATTTTCCAATAAAAACAAATCAAATTTTCTAAAAAACTTGATTTTTCCTTTCCATATGCATGAGTCACGAATTTGGCAATTATTGTGGGCTTTCTTGGACATTAAGGAAGATATAAAATCAGCCTCTTTGAAAAAATAATTAATTTTCATATTTTATATAATTTATTTTTGAATTAAATGTTATAAAATTCAAATATAAATCATAAAAATAGAAAATTCAAATAGAAAATATGACAGCTGCCCCTGTTCAATCTTCTTGTACTGGAGGGTTAGATTGACACGCTTGTCTTTTGTGACCTGGAGGTAGAAGATGATTGAACACTCGAGTACACCTGAAAATTTGCACTCGCTGTTGGTGGATGATGCGGGAATGGGCTTACAGATGCCATTTGGAGAAGCTGGATACTTTGCTGAAAGATGAGTCGTACGCTAGACTCGAGAATGTCGATAGGAGAATTGATGGAGATGGGCTTAAGATGCCATCTGGGAAGATCGTCACGGGAGTGAGTCGACGTTAGGCTCAGACGCTTCGAAAGGAGGAGATGGGCTTAAGATGCCATCCGGAGGAGTCGTGACGTTAGACTTCGTGTTCACTTTTTTGAATGAAGTTGTTGGTTTGCATTGATTTTTAACCATATATGCATTCGAAAGTGAAGCATCGTTGATAAGTAGTCGGAGATGGGCTTAAGATGCCATCCAAGGCAACCGAGTCGACGCTAGACTCTATAGTTGCTGATAATAGGAAGGGGTCGAATAAACCTTCGTGCCGATTATTCGAGGGAGATAGTAGTTGGCAAAATGTGGATAGCTTCCTTGTGCATCGGGTGTTGATCCATTGCCCGTTATCGAGGATAACGGTGGTCTTCGGATAGTTTTCCGCCGGTTCGGGCTTAATCTCGACCGACCGTCGGAGGACAACCAAAGGCGGTCTTCGATAGTTTTCCCGCCGATTCGGGCTTAATCTCGACTCGTGCCGGAGGACAACCAAGGGCGGTCTCGAGATAGTTTTCCCATCGATTCGGGCTTAATCTTGGACCGCTTGCGTGATCATTACTGCTTTGAGAAAACAAGAGGAACTTTGTTAGAATATTGGTTAGTTTTATGCAAAGTATGATGCATGACGGTGTATATGAATGACATATGCATGAATTATGACTTCATGAGTAATGTATGGATGATAGATGTTGTGATATTTCAAAACATATCCATCTTGAAGATGGATGCTCGCTTGAGGATTTCTCACCTTGGGGAATTGAGTAGGTGAAGTCCTGCTTTGAAGGAGAAGAAAGATACCCTGGATTCCTCCGATGCACTATCTGACCAAGTCTTGGGCCTAGATATTGTTGAGGAAGGTAGAGATTGAGAAGCTAGTTGTCGGGATCTCATATATAGATCCGCCGAGGAAATTTAGGAGGCGCCCACCGGGATTCAGTGTAGATCTCTTGAGAGCATTTGATAGTTGCCGGAGACTGGCTGGAAGAGTCTGATCCCGTTGTAATCTCGGGTGGGAATGAAGATGTAGGTTCCTCCGATGCACTATCCGACCAAGTTTTAGGTCTGAATACCGCTTGGGGAAAAGGACGGATGAGATATACCGGGGATAAATACCTTGACCGGGAGTGAGGTGTTACTTGGACCGATGTAACATTACTTAGTCGAGTGGAATTGCACGTGGATTCCCTTTTGCTCTACTGGGAAATTGTGTTGTGAGTGACACCTTTGGATCATGCTCGTGGGGAATGTTTTGGTGACTTTCGCCATCCCAATCCTGGAGCTCGTAAGTACTTTTGTATGTTCACTTTTCGTATGTTTGTGATTAGATTCTTATTGTCAAATCGATAGTCATTCAAAACAAACGTTGGACTTATTGCAAATAACAACAATGTAAATTGTAGAGAGAGAAGTTTGCGTTTATTTGAAAGGTGGCGATGGCCAAGTAGTTTGTACACAAGAAAGGTAAAAGCTATGCGAAACAATCTCGTTAAGTTCCAACTATGCTAGTACTCATACATTTCGACTATCTCATCTCCTTGCCACAGAGAAAGTGAGTAGACTGATCTTCGCCATTTGAACCTTGAATGCGATAGTAGTCTCGCGGTGATCCGAAGAGACATAGTCGACGCTTAAATCCCTAACTTTTGCCTAGACCGCCTTTCGGTTTTCCCACCGATACCCTTTTGCCCAAGCCGCCTTTTCGTGTTTTCGACTTGCGGGTGTACATGTTTTGTATATATCCTTTATTTTTGCCCGAACCTTTTGGTTCGCCAGATGCCCTCATTTTGCCTAGGCCACCGACCTAGCGGGTCTCTTTTATGCGTAGTATTTTTGACTATGTGCGCTCACGTGGTGTGGAAGTCCTCACCATCCATGGTGCTAAGTATCATAGTCTGAAAATACTGCCTTGACTACAAATGGTCCCTCGAGGTGGGAGTCCATTTGCCTCTGGATCACCTTGTGGAAGAATGATGCGCTTGACTACTAGATCACCGACTTGGTAGACTCGGTGCTTGACCTTCTTGTTAAATGCTCGATCATTCGCTTCGATAGATCTGCTGTGGCGGATGGACGCGAGTCGTTCTCATCGATCAAGTTAATCGGTCAAGGCGAGTCGGACCCAATCGCCTTCGCCTAACTCTCGCCTGGAGGACTCGTTGAGGGTATCTCGATCCTCGATAGGTAAGACGACTTCCATACCGTACAAGAGAGAAGGGGTTGCCCTGTTGATGTTCGTGGAAGTGTGATAACCATGAAGAGCAAATGGTAACATCTCGTGCCAATCTTTGTAAGTCACGCCATCTTCTCAGATAATCTTCTTAATGTTTTTGTTGGCGCTTCCATCGCGCTATTCATTTTAGGCCGATATGGAGAAGAATTATGATGCTTGATCTTGAACTGCAGTAGTTCGTGATCATCTTGTTGTTGAGATTGGAACCGTATCGTGATAATCCTTTGGAGTGCCATACCGATAGATAAGTTATGTTTGATGAATCGAGCCACAACATTCTTGGTAACAGATGCATACGAGGTCGCTTCTACCCACTTGGTAAAGTAATCAATTGCCACAAGGATAAAACGATGTCCATTGGAAGCGTGGGCTTAATCTCTCCGATCATGTCAATGCCCCACATTGCAAAAGGCCAAGGAGAAGTTAAACGTTCGAGGTACTTGGAGGTACGGTATTTTGTCGGCATAACCGCACTTGTGACAAGATCGAGCATAGCGGTGACAATCACCCATGGTGGACCAATAGTAACCTGTCTCAAAATCTTCTTAGCCATGGTGTGTCCACCGGAGGGTACCAAATGCGCCTTCGTAACTCTTCCATGATACGCATTGCTTGTCGATCTACAATGAGTAAGCAGTCGGTTGTTGCTATAAGATGTCGTTGTCGAGGAAGAATTTGGATGAATCTTCTCATGAATTTCTTATCATTAATGTATGCCCTGGGATATTCCCGAGTCTCAAGATACCTCTTCACGTCCATAGTACCAAGGTTTCTCTCATCAAGCTCATAACAATACTGGTTCGTCAAATTTCTCAATGATGATCGGGGAGCCTCGTTGTCCCATCGACCTTGAACATAGACGACATAGTAGCTAATGCGTGCAACCGATTCTCTTCTCGTGGAATATGATTGAAAGTGATCTCTTCAAAGTAGGGAATCAAACTCGAACATGCTCTCGATATGGAATGAGATTCGGATGCTTCGTATCCCACTCGCCTTAATCGACCGATCACTAAAGCTAAGTCTCCATACACTTGTAAGAACTTGATTCTTAAGTCAATAGCGACTTTAAGACCCATGATGCACGCTCGACCGCCATGTTGTTAGTGCAATCAAACATAATCTGGCGGTGAAAGGCGATGTCCGCTGTAGGGGATGTAATGATGGCGCCAATGCCATTGCCAAGTGCGTTTGAGGCTCCATCAAAGACCATAGTCCATCGGGATCTGGTTGGGTCCTTCGTCTGGCCGGTTCTTCAATCTGTAACTAGTAGAACATCCTCATCCGAAATTGAACTGCATAGATCGATAGTCATCTACGGCTTGGTGAGCCAAATGATCGGCTACCACACTTCCTTTGATCGCTTTCGAGAAGTGTCTTTGATGTCATATTCGGTCAAGATCATTTGCCATCTTGCAATTCTTCGGAGAGAGCTGGTTTCTCAAATATGTATTTTATCGGATCCATCTTGAAATCAACAAGGTAGTGTGAGTCAACATATCGCCTTGTCTTAGTCGTGCCCAAGCCAAAGCGTTGCAAGTTTTCTCAGCTGTGAGTATCTTGTTTCACATCGGTAAACTTTTGCTAAGGTAGTATATTGCATGCTCTTTTCGACTGCACTCGCCATGTTGCCCCAACACACACCCCATTGAGTTCTCTAACATCAAGTACATGATAAGAGGTCTTCCTTGGTGGTATCGGGATAGGAGGATTACGAGGTACTCCTTGATTTTGTCAAAAGCGATCCGCAATCGTCGCTCCATTCCACTACTTGATCTTTCTTTAGTAACTTGAAGATTGGCTCACAAGTAGCGGTTATGTGCAATGATCGGCAATGTAGTTCAATCGGCCCAAGAAACCTCGACCTCCTTCTCGTGCGGGGTGGCATCTCTTGAATAGCTTTAACCTTGTGGTCAACCTCAATACCTCTTCCATCGACTATAAACCCTAGGAGTTTTCCGGATCCGACTCCAAAAGTGCACTTGTTAGGATTAAGTCTCATCTGTATTTCTTTAACTGTCAAATAGTTTCGCAAATGATCAAGATGTTCTTCTTCATGCGGATCGAGCTATCATGTCGCCGTAGACCTCTATCTCGTGATGAATCATGTCATGAAATAATGTCACCATAGCACCGATAAGTGGCGCTGCGTTCTTCATCCGAGCAGCATAACCTTGTAGCGAAAGTGCCCCGGTGTAACAAAAGTAGTCTTCCATGTCTTGAGAGCCATTTTGATCCGATTGTAACCGAGAAACCATCCATGAAGGAGAAAACCTTGTCCGGCGGTGTTGTCAACGTAACATCAATATGAGGAAGTGGGAAATCGCTTTCGGACTCGCTTTGTTTAGATCTCGTAATCACACACATTCGTACCTTGCCATCCTTCTTAGGTACGGGTACCACATTTGCAACCCATCGGGATAAGAGGTGACTAAGAAAAGCGTTGAACTTCATAACTTGCTTTGATTTTCTCGACATCTCGGGGCGTCTGACGAACCTTTCCTTTGAGAAAACCTTCTTTTGTCGGCAATCGTGTACCACGATATCAATGTCCAACCTCGCATGTCTTCGTATGACCAAGCAAAACCTCAATATAGTCTCGTAGCATCCGAACCAACCTTTCTTTAACATTCTCAAGACCCTCCTATCTTGATCTCTTTTGTCTTCGTCGGTACCCAAATTCACAACCTCAACTTGCTCTTCGTGTGGGCAGATAACTCGCTCTTCTTCTTTGTAGTGATCCGCAAGTTCTCCCGGCACTTCACAATCTTCCTCACTTTCGCCTTGGCTTGGTAGATCGGATTATCGAAGTCATATTTAGCACTAGCATAGTTGTTATCGAGATTCGGAGTGATTCTCGTTGTATCACGGGTGTGTGTAAGAAACACATAGCTTTTGAAGGGGTGATAAAGTAAAGAAAGAAAACAAACAATTGAATGCAAAAGTCCAACGAATTTATTGAATGAAAATACGCAAACAACGGATAATAACCTCGAACGAGCCATGATGCCCGGCAAGGCACTAGGCTTTCAAAGTTTATTGTTCAAAACATAAAAAACGAAAAGCAAAACAAAACAAGAGCAATTACTCGACTAAAGGAGATTGGTATGATGTCTTCGATCTTCCAATTGCTTGAGCCCTTTATCCGGTTAGGAAGATCCACTTGCGATGTCGAAGCCGTTGTCGCCTTCTATAGCATGTATTCCACTGGGCGTGCGGAAGGAAGTTGGCGCACGCTCGCGTATCATCTTCGTCTCGATGGTGAAGCCTAAACCGTCTTGTCGATTTGAAGGGAAGATCAGGAGCTGTCCCCAAATAGCACTACCTCCTTCTTTACTGACTTGAGCATCTTTCACGAGGCCATCCTAGGCGGAGCTTGTGTAACTCAGGAGTGACAGGAGAGAGGCATGACTGGGATTGTCTCAAAAGCTTGACAGGAGTCTCAAGAATTCACCTTCCATCTCAAGGTATCGGAATGACTGTAGATGGTGACCATATACTCTTCTTCACATCTGAACAACCTTCCTTTCACCGGTATTTCACGATGTAAGGTAGAGGTAATGCCCCATGTATCCAAGGGCCCAAGTAGGCAATAAGTCGGACGGATGTCCATGACAAAGAAAGTGGAATCAAAAGTCTGGGAACCGACTTTAACATGAGTGAGCTCTCCAAGTCGTCGCTTAGAACCATCAAAGGCTCTCACAATAATGTCACCGGGTCTCGAACCAACCCTTCGACATCAAGTCGATCAAAAGCGCCTTGGTAGGATATTGAGGTAACCGGTATCCACCAAAACATGAGATAGTGTAGTGCCCTTGCATTCAGAGATGTGCAAGGCTTTGTTATGTTTCTTTCAGAGTCAAATCGGCATCGGAGAAGCCTAGGCCGTTGTTGGCAGCCAGCTAATACACACTTCAAAGTCGGTAGTAGTGTCTTGCGGTACATGAGCATTCTTGAAATTTCACCAAGGCATTAGCATGAGCCTCGAGCATAAGAGCAAAGCGAGCATGGATATCTTGGACGATCATCCCAATTCCACAACATTGTAGTCACTCTTCTTGATGATCTTGAATTTCCTCCATCTCTTGTTTGGAGGTGTCTTGATAACTTCCTTTGGTACTACGGTTGAGCGGGGATGAGCCATGGTTCTTTCCTCTAGCTTGGGAGTGGGTTAAATAGTGGAATGCGAGCTGGAGTTGCGGTGTCTTTTGGAGGAGATATACGAGAGAATACCCTTCGGTTCGTCACCTTACTTGATCCGGTGATGTTGTCAATGTCGAATGGTAGCTTCAATGTAAGATCCTTGATAGTCGAGGGTCTTGCTTGTGTTGTGATAGTAAACATCGACTCCATAATTCCAAGGGATAGCTTTATCGGAGGAATATGGCCTGGTCTTGAGAAGTGATAATGAGAGGTACCACTCTAGGCACAGGATCGCAGAGGAAATCCTTATTGTGTTAACATCAGCATAGTCTTCTGGGAAATCGTCACCCCATCCGGTCGCCTTAACATATTCAATAGGAATCTTGTAACTATCAGGGACAGTGTACTTCACCATGTAATCATACTTTCCACTTGGCTGCCCCAAGGTATCCCACACAGATGATACAGTTTCATTCGCATTGTCGATCTTCAACTTAGACATTTCTTCACACTTACGCACGGTGGTTTCGAAATAGTATCTCACGGTTATCCATCATGCACTGAACATGTCTTCTCAACCAAGCACAACCATCAGGTGCAGATGGGCACCAACGACAATTCTCTGGGCATCCTGGATTGACACCAGCTTGCAACAAATTCTTCTTAACAGTCATCAGAGGAATGGTCAAGTCATCTATGTTGAAAACATAAGTATCGTCACCAACAACATTGGAACTCTTGTCATGATTAGGCATAGGCGCGTTGATCACATTCGAGTCTCAACGGGAGGGTCAAACTCAATGCTTAGCTTCAATCATATCCGAATCTTGTTCTTGAGCCCAACAATTGTCGATTGTGTCTGGGCTGTTGGAATGGTAGCAGACTTAGCATTAGGATTGTACTGGAGAGGAGGTATTGACATTCTAGGAGGATCCCTCAAGGTGTCACCTGCGTTCAACATGTGTTGCAAGGCTTGCGACAAAGGCATGTTGATCTTAAATCGTCTTGGCGCGTTAAGCTCTGCGTTGTCTCGCGAGGTTGTGATGTAGGATTGGAGATCAACTGCCCCACAGATTGAGCACGGTCGGTCTTGGCTCGGCTTTTACGTCCATACGGCATTAGCTTCTTTCTTACCACCAAAAGATCTCTTTGCGGCATTTGAAGATGACTCTACATGGATCTTCCCACTCTTGATACCGACTTCAATGCGCTCTTTGTCAATATCATTTCGGTGAATCCGGATGAAGAATTTCCAATCGGATGATTGAAGAATGGCATCGGTGTTCCCATGAACATATCAACCAACTCCCTATTGGACAAGGGTGGTTGAACTACTGCTAGATCTCTCCACTTGAGCATACTCCTTGAACTTCTCGTCACGACCCATAGACATGCTTTGCGGTTGCATGCAGTGGGTGTCAATTCAAGATTGTACTCATCAGAAAGTATCACCAAATCACTCCAAGTACGGATACGGTCATTCTCTAGCTGATAGTACCATTCCAACTGGGTTCCGGACAAACTCTCTTGAAAATAGTGCATCCACAACTTTCTGTCATCAGTGTGGGGATTGATTTTCTGAACATAGGACTTCAAATGCAGCTTAGGGCAAGACATGCCATCATACTTGGCAAAAGTAGGAACTTTGAATTTGGGAGGAATCACAACACGGGAACAAGACTCGGATCATCAAAGTTCAGCCGGACATCTTGAGTTTTCCACAGATTCGAGACGGTCTTCAAGTTGCTTGTACTTGTCATCCTCATCAGAGTATTGGCCATTATCATAGTCATTCTCAAGCTCAGGCTGACTGCCTTCACCATTACCCTTGTTACTTTGCTCGTCTTCCTTCTTGAAACTTCCTTCTGAGAGCTCAATACGGCTGACTACCTTAGGACCACCTTTGTAGCGTCTGCCCATGTTGAGGAGACCCACAACCTTCTTCTTCTTGTTGATGAGCTTCTTCAAGTCTTCTTGGCCTTGGACCAAGCTGGTAAACATCTGCTAAACCGAGCATTACGAGCTTGAAGATCTTTGTGATCTGTTCAAGAGCCATTTACGCTAAAATAAATAGCGAGCAAATGAGAAAACCAATCTCCAATGTACCTGTGATGCAATGTTATGCTATGCTATGCAATGTTTATGCGAATGCAATGCAATGTTTTCAAGGACCTTAGAGATTTAAATTTGTTAAACAAGCAATGAACAAACATTTATTAGTACTTTTTCATTATTCTTTTTCTTTTTAAGTACAAGAGATAGTTCAAAACAAAAAAAGAAAACATAAGCATCCTAAAGCTCTAAGTCTCCCATGGGCGCTTCCTCTTGGTGCCGATGTAGGCATTGATGCTTCGCTCCTCGTGAAGTAGCTTGGTCAACTCTAACACTTTCTTCTCGCTTGCATAGCACTGAGCTTCAAAGGTATCCCTTTCTTCTTTTAGTTGAATCCAGGATCTCTTCAAGTCTTCAAAATCAGTAGGCATGTCAGGATGGAGAACAACATAGGGTACGTCACCTATAGCAACAGGTTCCATAATTCTTGGTAAAGCAGTGAATGGCATCATGAGGTTTTGAGCTCGAGCTCGCACCCATTTGAGGTAAGGTTCCCAAGGAATGGAGTTCGGGTGCCCCAAAGTCTTGGTATCAGTCTTTTTAACCATGCCCCAAGCATGTATAAACCTTCGTCGGTAATTCTGGAGATCGTGATTGTAGTCGAACACAACATCTTGGAGAAGCATATCATGTGGACCATCTCTTCGGGCAAAACCAAACTGACATAGAGCTAAGGAAGGGTTGTAAGTAATACCTCCCCTTATACCAAGGAGTGGTACATTAGGGAATTCTCCACAACGCTCAATGAAGGTGAAGTCCTTTTGAGAGAAAAGACTCCAACGGATATCTGAATGAGAGAGTGACATCAACCTTTGAGACCATCTCAACCTTTGTTCATTCTTCAAAACTGATCGAGGAAGGTGCGAAATAAACCACCTTGAAAGTAACGGTATGCAACACATGAGAGTTCCTTGCCTCTTGATAGTACGAGTGTGGAGAGAATGGAGAATATCTCTAAGTAAAGTAGGCACAGGATTACGTGTAAGAAACAACTTGATGGCGTTGACATCTATGAATTGATCCGAGTTAGGGAATAGAACCAAACCATAAATTAGCAAGGCCACAATGTTTTCGAATGCATGGAAACTCATAGCTTTGAGGAATTCTCGGGCTTTCTTAATTAGAAACTTAGCAAGTAAACCCTTAACTCCACTTCTAGTTTCCCAATTGGCTTCAATGTCTGAGCGCTTAAGATGTAAGGCGGATGCGATGTCTTCGTACTTAGGAACCTTTTCTAGACCGGTGAATGGCATTTGGTCAAGAATAGGTACCCCAAGTAGCTTAGAGAACTCTTCTAAGGTAGGAACCAACTGATAATCTGGAAATGTAAAGCAATGGTGCTTCGGATCAAAGAACTGGAATAGGACATGCATCATATCTTCTTCAAAACCGGAGATAACCAAATCAAGTAGATAACCATGTCTTTTGATGAACTGAGCATGGTCGGAATTTCAAACCAATTCTTTGAGTGAGAAGGTATACCATGAAGTTGATTCGATAGTCTTTCTAGAAGCCATAATCCCTACAAAACAGAGCAAAGATAAATCCCTAGGTCCTTGAAATAGTTAGAAATGATATGCAATGCGAATGATGTCATGATGTCATGTTTAGCACACACAAACAATTCACACAATGAGCCTAGGGTTAAGGCTTGCATGAGGTATAGGTGATTACCCTACCAAAAGTTTGAGTTGGTTCATCCTGTCCTATAATAGTAACCGGGTTCTAGGAATCTCACATCACAGATCTTTCTCTTAGGTGCTTATTTCAATACGACGGCCAAGTGGTCGATCGAAAATGTCCCAAAAGTCTAATCTCAATGAGCGTAGCATCGAGTATCAACTTGGGAATGAAGAGTATCAACTTAGGTGCTTAGTTAGCGCTTGATGACACCACGCAGAAGCCAAATACTATCTTCAACTTGGGAATGAAGAGTATCGGGACAACCAAAGTGTCACGCTAACGTATCCATCATGTTGACCGTTTAGTTATACGTCTAACGGTCGCGATGATCTAATGCTACTTACCTAAAAGGAAACCCGGATCCGGGGTGTAGGATCCCCCAACAATATAATACCCAAGCAACCCTTAAAGATAAAGCATACAAGTCAAACAAAAAGCAATAAGAGTTATCTAGAAATCCCTAAGGTAATTCTCTCTTTTGGGTGTTTCCCCAGCAGAGTCGCCAATTCTGTAACACGGTGAACTGACTTCGTAGGATTTTTGTATCCAAATGTGCGGATAGCAAGAGTCGCCACCGACTTTTATTTTTATCCAATTAAGGGAAGGTACAAGTAACAGAAAAAGACCTTCGTTAGATTATGAGTTCGGGAGAATGGTTATGAAAAAGGAAGGTATTAGCACCCCTTTCCATCCGTAGTTATCTACGGGCTCTTAGTTGCTCTAGATCACTTTTTAAAATTGCTTTCTGTGTGTTTGACAAAGATGTTTTAAAAAAGGGCATTTCGCTTTGACTTTGTAATGACTCATGTAGGAGTGTATACAAAGTGTTCGGAAATGTTTTTGTTTTGAAAAGAATTTGAACTTTGAAAAAAGTGTGTGGTGTGAAAAGCATTTGATAGAGCAAGCAACTAAAAGACTTATTTACCTACTCAGAACTGGTCGTTTTGTTGTACTTCTACATTCCTTTAGAATAGCGCTAGCCATACCATTAGTTAGTAGGTAGCTCCATTCGTTGGATGTAAGCGGGACTTTCGAAGGGACATCAGATGGTCATAGAAGGCAACTTGTAGGAAGTATCCTAGCACATTCGAAGGGACTATCATCATTTTTCGTAGGCGACAATCGAGGGTCAAGATCATGTATTCGGAAGTGACATCGTGGGTCTTATGATCTTTGTATCGAAGGGACTATGATGATTTGTTTGGAAGGCAACGGTGCTAGAATACCTCTACGTTCGAGGGACATGACCATTTTGAATTCGCAAAGGCAACGAGAGAATTACCCTAAAGGTGCGTGTGAAAGAAGTGTGTTGATTTGAATATGTTATCTTGAAAATTAGTGGGCTATGTTCAATTTTAGTCTTGCCATACGCCTAATTACTAGCAATTAATAGGGTGCGGAAATTAAAATGCGGAATGTAAAGTGCGGAAAGGTAAATGTCCTACGCTATTACAAGGCTTTGGGGCAGATACATAATTTAAAATGCGGAAAATAAAATCCTAAATTAAACTATTACATCCCATATACAGTTACATTATTGGAAAATAAAATGAAAATAGTAAAGAAACGTCCGGATTGGAAGAACCTGTGAAACGAATGAGAAATCGGAAAATATGATGAAATCGAAATAAGAAAAAATATTAGAAAAAATGCAAATTTTTATATGAGAAAATTATTACATGCTGGAAATAAGATAAATAAGCTAAAATAATTTTTTGGGATTTTTTAGATGCATTTTAGTAATTTAAAATGAATTTACAATGATTTAAATGCTAAATTATAAATAAAAATAAATATGCATGCAAAAATATGTTTTTTTAATTTATTAAATTAAATAAAGATTTTCTGAAAATAAATGTAAAAAGAAAATTATTTTTTTGATGAGTTTTTAATGCAGAATAAAAATGTGAAAAGAAATTAAAATAATGCAAAATATTAAAAGAATTAGAAATAGTTAGAAAATGCAAGTTTGGAAAAAGAAAAGCAAAACCAGGTGCTGGAAAGGATCGAACTCATGACCCTGGAGAGGATCTTCAAACAGCCAGCGCCTTAACCACTACACCATCATGCATTTGGTGTTTAAAAAGCTGAAATCAATTGAATATGAATGTCAACGTGTCATGAATATTTGAAATCAAAACACAGTCAGCGCGCGGGCCCCAGTTGGAATAGAAGGAACGAATCGGAAGCCACGAAACCGCCACGCATGCCTCCCACCGGAGTCCACTGGTCAACGACGCCGGAGCCCTAGCTCCGGTCGTCTTCTCCGGTGAGGACCAACATCAAACCTGCAAAACAGCGCAAATAACAAGAAAAGGAAGACCTTGTCCACCTAAATCGGACCTTCTGAGTCCATTAATGGCATCAGTTTTGACTGAATCGGCCTGTACAGGCCGGTTCGAAGCTTCTCCGTTTAGGAACCCTAAAAATGGCAAAACACGATTCTAACGTCCAAACCTTCGAACGATGGCCCAGATTTCATCCATGGAACCACATGATCACATTGCAAGCATTAGAATCAATTAAAACAGGCTGGTAATAAAAATACGAATTCAAGAAAAAAATCAATTATGTACGCATGTATATGGTTCGATTTAGCTTGCTTTAACCCATGGCAAGAGTGTATACTTACTTAAACTTACCTCCTGAAGACAATGGGATGGTTGGAAGAGGCTGAGAGTGGCTGCTTTTTGAAATTCGATTTTCCAAGTTTCTTGAAAAATTTTGCAAGAGTTTGGGTGGTTTTTAGGATTAGGGTTTCATCCCTTGTGCTGGCTGCATTGCTTGGTATTTATAGAAGAGATTTGGATGGCAAAAGCAAGCAAAAAAGATTGGACATTGATTGTGCAAATATTTTCCAATAAAAACAAATCAAATTTTCTTAAAAACTTGATTTTTCCTTTCCATATGCATGAGTCACGAATTTGACAATTGTTGTGGACTTTCTTGGACATTAAGGAAGATATAAAATCAGCCTCTTTGAAAAAATAATTAATTTTCATATTTTATATAATTTATTTTTGAATTAAATGTTATAAAATTCAAATATAAATCATAAAAATAGAAAATTACCAATGCCAAGCACTTATGGGTCAAAAATCATGTCATGAACAAGTTTGGATCAAAAGATTATAGGCCCATTTGGAAAATTTTGCATTTTGACCAAAATGTCCTTTTGTGCAATTGTCCAAAATTGCCCAACTTCTGAAGAGTGTATCTTGCTCAATTTTCCACATTTTTGAATGTTCTTGGACTTTTTGGAAAGCTATAAGAGTCCTCTAACCAACCTTTTTGGTCTCATCTCAATTGGAGTTACCATGCTCAATATATCTTCAAAGCAAAAGTTGACTTTTGTTGACTTTGAAAATGACTGTAATGTTTTGAGCTATACCTCTCAAATGAAGTATTTTTGGACATTCTTGTGAGACATGAAGTTGTAGAGAATTGAATTTCCTTCAAAACAAGAGGTGGTGGAAAATTTCGAAAGTATGAGAAAGTTATGATCGGTCAAAGTTCGATTGACTTTTCACCTAGAAACCCTAATTTAGAAAGTTTGACTTTTGAGCAAATCTTGAGTTTTCTTGATGAATCATGATCAACCCTTGATCAAATGATGAATGTAACTTCAAAATGAGGATGTTGACCAAAAATTATGAAGTTTGACTATATGTTGACCACAATTGACTTTTTGTCCAATACAACTGATTTTCAACCATCTGAGCAATTGTCTGAGGAAACTTGACTTGTGAAGCTTGAAACTTGACATGGAGAATCTTTGAAGCATATGAAGAGGCATGAAGGCCATTGGAGATGTTGGAAGTTCATCTTGACTTGAGAGATACCAAACCCTAGTTTGGGTTGATTGTCTAGGAGAGAGTTTGTCTGATCAACTCTTGAGGAATCCTTGAGCATAGATGTATGAAATCTCTTGAGTAGATGGAGGGCAAATTTTGGGGTATGACAACTGCTAATCATGTTTTGTTGACGAATTTATGTGCTGGAATGAATAATATTGCTTCCTGTTAAAATCGTTTCTGCTATATCTGTGTTTTGTAATTGCTGTTCTGTATAAATGGTTGCGATCCAAAGAGAATTGTTATGTTGTTGCAAAAAGAGAGGACGCGACCGTCCCCTTGGAGGAAGAAGAGGGGAGGTGACCACCCCGATTGGAAGGAGAAAGAGGAGACGACCGTCTGGGAGAGGGGAGGCGTCCGTCTCCTTGGGGAAATGGAGAAGGGAGGCGACCGCCTCAGACGCAAGATGGGCGTCTCAGTTCATTCCCTGATTGTTCTGTTTCTTGTTCTGTTTCTCGTGGCTTAAGTGGTATATTTCTTGGCATACTAGGAGAGTACAACATGAGAATTAATACTATTAGCATGATGGAAATAGGAATAGCAAAAGGAAAATATTAGATAACAGGTAGCAGAAAACACTCTAGCAGCAATAGATAATTATACCAGAAGCAAGGTGTTTAGCAGCAATAAAATTATAACAGACAGTGTAATTAAATAGTGAACTAATAAATCAAAATGCAGAACAATAATGGTACTGACAGAATTAATTAGTAGGATGTATAGGACTAAGTACTAATGTTGCAGGAAACTACAAACAGAGCAGAAAATTAGACTATCAGTCGATTTAAGCAGAAAAATTAGATCTCGGAACTGGACGATACGTTATAGAATAGTTCGGGTATACGGGTAGTTAAATAAAACTGGGTCATTTTGTAGAAATTCGCGTTGGTTGCTGGATTGCAGGTACTGTTGGAACGATGTTGTTTTGTTTCCGAATTGAAAGAATCCTTGAATCGTAGGCTTAAATGGCCAAAGTCGAAAACTGAAATTAATTGTATTAAATTATGAATTTCTTTGTGTTGACGTTGTTATTTGTTGTTGAAGTCGATGTTGGCTGATTAAGTTGATGTTGTTCATGCATGATTTTAAGTTGTCGTCGTTGTTGGAGTTGAATTTGTTGCATCGTACATAGCATGTGCATTATCAAGTTGGCCTGGATTGGCACCACGTTGTAAGTTGAAGGCTGATGCCTTGTTGAATGCCTCGATAACCTGACATGTTTTTAAGTTGGGAGTTTACTCCAAATGGATCCACATGCATTTGCATTTGTCGAGTCGCATCTGAGTCGCATTTTAAGTTGTTGTTGATTATTATGTTGTTCTGTGGATATCAAACGTTGTTGATTAAAGTAGTAATTATTGTATGATTCTTTACTTAGCATATGAATTATCGTACTTTTGCTTATATATTTCGATATCTCACCGTTTCTATTTTGTTGGCCGTTACCTTTATATTGGTAACATGCAGGTAACGAGGAGTAGAAGGTTTAGTAGCTTATGGCGTCGTCGCTTTGATACGTAGCACTCGGGGGGGGAACGAATGCTTGTTTATTTTTACGCATTTATTCCGTTGAACTATGTTGTGGTTTTTGAGAAATAATTTGTGGTTTTTCCGTTGTTTTAAAGATGCTATACTAATTTGAAATTATCATGTTGAGAATCCACTGCAGTTTATTATTTAAGGTTGAATTGTTGAAGACTAATTACACTTCAATTGTTTGTATTCATTATGTGCTATGTATCCACCATGAATTAGTTGTTTTAATGTTGATTTCGAGTTGTGAAAAATGTAATGCCTCATATTGTTGAAATCGTTCGCACTCTGATTTTTAAATAAACGTTGGGTAGAAATGGGGTGTTACAATCATCACATGCAAGAGACTAATTAGAACTTCTTATTTTAGCACCAAATGAGCAGCATTTGCTACTTTTAATTACCGATGAAATTTACAAACTTTGCAGTTATATATTGTCCTTTTGGACGACGTTTGGGGATTAACTCCCTTTGGGCTGAATAACCTGGTGATGGCTACCCAACTTAGCGAGCCAATTGGCTTTTACCTCCTTTTCCTTATTTGGTGCCATCTTTATTTATTTCACAACCAATCTTACCTGCATGCGAATCAAGACTATGCCAGACTATGTGGATAAACTACTCAAGGAGTACTTTTCAGGATTCAAGTACTCTGGTACAACTCTGCACGTTAGACTCGTATCACTATCACGTTATTCTGAACTTCCTCCCTTCAAACAATCATCCCTTTGTCTCTATATACTATTCCCGGTCTTTCAGAAACACAAGCTCTGGAGCAAATCAATACCAAAATTTTCGGACAAGATTAGTAAAAATGACAAATTTCGGGAGAATTTTTCCTTTTGGACTTACATAGCACTTAACATCAACTTAACAAGTAAAAATAAACAAACAAAGCAATAAAATCTCCCCCAAACTTGAACTAAACATTGGTCTCAATGTTTCAGACCAAACTCGAGAGAAGTGACTCACAGAGGGTACGCAACACTAGCTGCTACCTCCTAGCTTTCGCAAGAAAGGATCCCTTATTAATACCTGTAAACAATAGAAAAAGAAAACTAAGTTATGAAAAGCGTGGGTTTCCTCCCACGAAGAGCTTCGTTTAACATCGCCTGGCTCGACGGTTCATCCGCTTATGGGGGGTACTTTTTCTTCCACACTTTGTTGCTCATAATTTCTCCTTCTACTTTGACCATACCAACTGAAAATTTATTCTTTTCACCCGCACCTTGTTTCTTGACTTTAAACACCTTCATGGTTATCTTCTCATCAAAATGTTTTAAGGTCAGATGACCTGTCTCGATATCAAAATTGCGCCTGCTAGTCAACAAAAAAGGTCGACCAAGAATGATCGAGGTCTCTTCATCTTCAGGTATGTCCATGATCTGGAAATCCATTGGAAAAGCAAAATTTTTGATTTCTACCAACACATCTTCAGCTATCCCATATGACTTCTTGATGGTGTGATCAGAAAATTTTAATTTTGTTCCACTCCCGCTTATCTTTTCAATACCAATCTTCTTGAAGATTGATAATGGCATTAAACTCACACTAGAGCCAAAATCAATTAGAACCCTTTTGAATGTTCTATCTTTTATGGTGCATGGTATTGCCACTGATCTAGGATCCTTCTGCTTGACAGGTATTTTTCTCTCGGGCGCAATTGCACACAACTTCTCATCCACGGGTACCTGTTCATCATTTGTTGGCCTCTTTTTTTATAGAACCTCCTTCATGAATTTTTGGTACAAAGGCATTTTCTCAAGTTCTTTAAAGAAAGATATGTTAATCTCCAGCTTTTTGAACAATTTGACAAATTTATCGAATTCCTTCTCCTTTGTGTCCTTCTTTGCCGCTCGAGAGGGATATGACAGCCTAATCTCATGTTTAATCTTTGTTTTCGCTGGCTTCACAGGTAGCACCACTTCTTCCTGCTTTTTCTTATTCTCTCTCACTTCTAAATCCACTTCTATAATACTATCATCAAATTTTACTTCTTCTCTTTCTTTGGCAACCTTTTCACTTCTCCTTGATGTGATAGCATTCATATTCTCATGACTCTTCTGATTGCCTTGAACTTGCTGAGTTACTTGTTGTGCAATCTTCCCCAATTGGACCTCCAAATTTTAATTGCAGTTGTGGTGTTTCTCTGATTGCTTCTGGTTTCTTCTTGGAATTGGGAAGTGTGGGCAGCCATATTTTCAATAGCTACCTCCCATTCTGCCTTTTGAGGAGTTTGTTGCTGTTGATATTTCCAGGCAAAATTCGGATGATTCTTCCACCCAGGATTATAGGTGTTAGAATAAGGATTATTCTGCTTCAAGAATTTTATCTCCTCAATTTGTTCTGGAGTTGCAAGACATTGCACAATCATGTGTGGTCCACTACAAATGTCACAAACCACATTTTTAACCTGTGCTACCTGTTGAGTTCCCATGTTCATAGCTTTGAGCTTTTTCTCCACTTCTGCAGCAATCACCTCTTCGATTTTGAGTTGTTTGTTTACTTCCAACTTCAAATCAATCACTCCCTCTAGTTTACCTGTATCCCTGTCATACATTTCCAAATGCTCATTTGCAACAATGGCTTCAATGATCTTCTTAATACCAGTGGCTGTTGTAAAGTTGGATGAGCCACCGACAGCTGTGTCAATAAGTTGCTTTGTCTTCATTCTGAGGCCATTCACAAACATCTACATTTGTTCAGTTTGGTCCATGTTGTGAGTGGGACAAGATACCAACAACCTCTTGAATCTCTTATAGGAATCACCAAGTGACTCTCCTTCTTTCTGCTTAAAATTCATAATTTCATATCTTTTGCGAATATAAACAGAAGCAGGGAAGTACTCATCAAGAAAATTTTCCCCATCTCTTCCCAAGTAGAAATACTACCTGTAGGTAATGAGTAAAACCACTCTTCAGCATCTTTAGACAGGGTAAACGGAAACATTCTCAGTTTCTTTGCTTCATCCGTATGCCCGTGAATCTTCAACGTGGTGATCATGGTCAAAAATCTCTGCAAGTGTTTATTGGCATCCTCATTGACCTTTCCGGTGACAGACCTTCTCTCAAGATGATTGATTGTGCTAGGATGCAATTGAAAATTGGGCACATTCACCGGATGGTTTACAATTATCAACCTGCCACCCGGTGCATTTTCCCCACCATAATCCCCAAAAAGTCTCTCTGGTGGATCTTCAGCCATAATCTCTTCCTCTTCTGATTTTGCCATTGTATGAACTAAATGTTCTTCGTCAGAAGCCAGTCTGGCTAATTGAGCTTGTCTTCGCCTTTCGTGAAAAGTTCTTTCAATTTCTGCGTCAAAAATAAATTCAGCTGAGGGCTTTCCTCGCATACAAAGATTAGACAATTAATTAGTGATAATAATAAAATAAACAGAAAAATAAAATTTTAATTGCAGAGAAATAAAATTTCAATTGAATTAAAATCGACACTGTATTTTGGCAATTCCAGGCAACGACGCCAAAAACTTGATCGGAGAAATAGCAAGTGTACTATTTTTACCGATGTAGTTATAATGGGATTTACCCCAAGTATTGATCTCGAGGATTATGTAGGAAATACTGAGTTAGATGATTTATTCAATTGAACAAAAACAATAATTTTAAGATTGGTGGGAATAAATCCTTGCAGAAAGTAAATTTGCATAAGATAAAAATTGACCTTTTGTTTGATTAAAATATGCTAGGGTGAGTGTATAATTTGTCATGTAATAACCTTCACTCTTTGATTTATTCAACAAGTTCATCATCCTCAATTACCGATTCTCAATATTATTTTATCCTAATTCCTTAGTGATAAAACCTTTAACCTTCTTTCCTAATTTCAATTTCCATTTAAATTAGTAGAGAGGTTAAGCATGCAATTACCAAGAACTATTCTGGTTATCATAGGATTACCCTAGTCCTAGGTGAAATCCTTAATAATATCATTATTTATAAAACCTTAACACGAATGTCCGACTCTACTGTGTTAAAATAGTGAAATCCTATGGTCCCATAGGGTCAAACTATGAATTAATCTAAATAATTAAATTGATGTATAACGAACTAAACTGTTGACTAAAACGAAGATGTCAATATTCTTAACATAACAAATTAGGGACACCCCCTAGAATTGGGGGGTTTAGCCTCTCATAGAATTCAAAAGTAGCATAATCAAAATATTAGATTAAGACATTACAATAGATTGGTTCTTCGATCTTCAATTGCTCTCGCGCATGAAGAGTTCTCCGTTCCCAAAACGATTGACTCTCTGCTCTTCTATCGTGAATTATTCTCTCCGGTGGCAAAAAGTCCTCTTCTCCTTCTCAATATAAGATTTATATAGTGTTAGGTCATTCTCAAGCAATACCAAATGTCCAAACCACCCTTAATGACCCAAAACACTATAAAACAACAAAAATTATAATTTTCAGCGTCCTAGCTGACACGGGCCGTGTCTGATGACACGGGCACCCGTGTCGGCCTCTATTTGCTCGTATTTTTGCCCAGGCTTCCTGACACGGGCCCCCGTGTCAGCCTCTGTTTCGTCTCAAAAATTGCCTTTGTGCGCCATTTCTTACACGGGTGGCCGTGTCAGGACCTCTGTAGCCTCAAATATTCTGATTTTTGCATTTTTTTGCTCCGATTTGTCATGTTTTATTCTTCTGACCCTGAAAACACTCAAACACACAACCAAAGCATAAAATACGGTAAAATGAAATATAACACTAAACAAATAAAAGAAACGATAACATAGTTCAATGCTAAATATCTGTGTAAAAACCACCGATCACCAGTTTTCTGCAGTCATACTCAAAATTCCCATTTATATGTAACAATTCTTAACAAAGCTAATTGCTAATTCCATAGCCTTGGTCTCAGCAAGAACATCCACAAGCCCAATTAGCTATGCAATAATGGCTTCTATGTGGTCTTGAAGAACGGTTCTGATACCGTATTTTTTATTTACGGTTAAATTTACGTCCATATTGCACTTATACCACTCACATAGTGGAGGATGGTAACACTTGTTTCTTTCTCTATTATTGGTTGTTTCACATATTATCAGAGCCGGAACCCAGATCAATATCCAGAGTATTCTCATATATACAAGACTTAATTAGACACAGGCCCGATCCTGTGCAGGAGCAACAAGCTCTACAACACATGGCCTCACATTTAAGAGGGTGCCTAAATTTTAAAATGTTCAATTTTTTTTATTAATATTAATAAATATTTAAAATATGTTATAAAAAATCAATAAATTAAAAAATTGTTAACGATAAATATCCAGTACATTAAAAAAATGGGATTGATCAAAAATTAAAATAATTAAAATAATTTTTTTTATTAATATTTAACTATATTTTTGATATGTCATTTCTTAATTATTATAATTATAAATTTTTCTCTCGAATTTGAGCCTATTTTTTAAATTTGAACGAAGCCTCCAGTTTGATTGGGTCGGCCTTGATTATACGTTTAATCCTTTAATTTAATTTAGAATTTCATTTTAGTCTCTTAGTTAATAGACATTACATTTTAATCTTTTAAATCCAATTTTGTTATTCAATTTAATTCATTATGTTAAATTTTAACTTTAAATATCTAACGTGGTGCAATAATATTGAGTGTGCACCATTGAACTTTTTTGTTTAAGAATTAACCATTCAATATGATTAAAAAAGATCAAATGATTGGAAATTAAAAGCCCGTTGAATCTAACAATGAGCCACCAACACATAGTATTTTTTGACATTTCTTCATCTTCTTTCCTTTTCTCTTTCTTCATCTTTATCTTCAATTCACTCGTGTCAAAATCCAAAAATTATAAAAATAAACTTAATTTTTTTTATCTTAGACCATCTAACAATTATACTAAAAAAAAACTTCAACATAAACTAAAGATAATTAAATTATTAAATATTATTATATCACTAAAGAACATAATAATGTTTTACTTTAACTTTTAAGATTAGGTAGAAAGACTTTTCGTGTAGCAGAAAAATTTCTTATCTACTCACGACATAACCACTAACTTATTAGTAACTTTAAATTTCCATTTCCCATGTCATTATGATTGAGCTAGCTTATTAGTAACCTAAATTAAGTTGAAGGTAAAAAAATAAAAGTTTTTTCTTTTGTTTTGTTAAACGTAGAAGTTGTACAATAATAAAAAAGATTTAGAAGAGTTAAAGGTAAAAAAATTAAAAAATATCTATACATTTGGGTTAAAAGAGTTGAAGTGTTATAAAAAAGAATAAAATGTGCAAAATCTACCTACTATAGGTTTCGATCCAGTGACCTCTTGAATAAGACTCAAAAGTACCACTTGGACAAATTTCTATACATTTAGGGTATTCCATGGAATACCCTACACCCCCTTTGATCCGTCCCTGCATATTATGATTACTATTGGATGTCATAATATTAAGATAGTTATCTTGCATATCCAATTTTTTAGGGCTACTATCCCATTAAGGTTTTTGTAGCATTGATTCCAGTTCTCTTTGACTTCTAACTTTCTATTAAAACTAATGTTATTGTTGTACTTTTACGAGTTTATATTTTTTTATAATTGTCCTTCTTGTTGTTTTGGTAGCTATGGTTTATGAAAAATGTGTCTTTGGATTGAACAAAATTTAACCTGCTAGTTGAGATTTTAATGTTGGTGTTCATCCTCATTTCTATATTCGCAGGGTTGGAGGCGCTTCTATCTAGATTCTTTTTATTCTCTTTGTTATTCTCCCTCTTCTCCCTATTCTTATGGTGGATAGGGTAGGGTGTCTGTCTTCATTAGCATTGTTATTGTTGTTTGTGGAGGTGTTTGCTATGATGGGTTATCTTGATATTATTTTGATATTTATTTAACTTTGGAAAGTTGAATCGGATATTATTATCTTTGTTGTTGGTAATCTAATGTTTAGTGTGATTATTGTGGAACCTTGTTTTGCAAGTTAGTAATTAAGAAATATCTCAACCTTTAAGTTTGTTTTTAATGATGAAAATTAAATAAATATAACTCAAACCTCATCTCAAAGTAAAGTTCTTGCAAGTGTCTACATTGAAGTATCTAATAAGTCTAGAAGTTTGTGACGTTTACCCTAACGTGTATGAGTGAATAAATATTGTAAAAGCATAATGGTTTTCTCGTAAATTATACACTTAATCTCATACACACACAAAGACTAAAACAAGTTTATAATCTATTTATCTCTAAAAATGTCTTAAAATCACCCAAGTGTCTACAAACCATGGACCATTTCACGATCTTCAATATCCCTCACAATGGCCCCATTCCAAACCTTATTTTCTGAATCCATCTCCGATCGAGGAACCACAGTACCCAGACTCACGAACTCAACTAGATCGAAAATATTCTCAAAAGCACCAAAGATGACCTTATCTTGCATTACCTTCAGCTTCTCAACACAAATGAGAATCCCTCCCCTTCTTTATAGTCACTTTAGCTGCATCTAGTTGAGAAGACAAAGTTGCTGAAGTAGCCTTACCTTATATAGTCTTGTCTTTGGCCTCTAAATACATACGCAACTCAGATACCTAGATGTAACGCCCGTTTTTATTAATAATATATTATATTAATATTTTCGAATTACCGATCGATATTTATTTTGCGACGAGAATATTTGTGTTAATTAATATATTTATTAATTTATCTGGCGACGTTCGGTTCGGTTCGGTAAATAATATTCGGATCCGATGTTTAATTCCCCGGAATTATTTTAATTGATTGAATTAATTATATTAATAAATTAGGAGTGTGAGGATTAATTGGGAGGAATTGGGTTACACCTTAGTTTACTAGTAAGGTTATCATAAAACGACTTTCCTCATTTTCTTTCCATCCAAACACTTTCCTTGTTTTTCTTTCCAACCTAACACACCAAAACCAAACAAGAGCATGTGGGGAAGCTAGTAGAAATAACTTATAAAAGACATTTTTTCCTCATTCCTTCCCATTTGAAAAACAAAAGCCAAGAATAGAAACATAGAGGAAAGAAGAGGGTTTTGGCATGAGAAGAACAAGAGGAGAAGAAGAGGAACAAGAGCAAGCATGGATTTGGGGTTTTGTTGGAGCATCTTGGATCATCCAATAACTAGAGGTAAGGGGTTTGATTCTCCACTTCCTATAGTTAGGGTTTTGATACATATATTGTGAATTTGTGATGGAAATTGGTGTTGGGGTTTTGAGTTGGGTGTTTGATTGTTTGATTTCCATTTCATATTGTTAGGGTTTGGTGGATTTAGTTTGAATTGAGGAAAATTGATAGTTGGTTTATAGGGTGTTGTTGAGTGATTGTTGAAATGCTTTGAAAAATTGAACTTGGTGTAGAATATATGAGTGTTGTTGTTAGTAGGAGGGTTTAGTATGAAATGAAAAAGGAATGAAAAATGGAAATGAAAAAGGAATGAAAATAGAAATGAAAAGTACCTGCAAAATAAGAAAAACAAAAAAAAAAGTTAGAAAATGTATAACATAAAAAAAAAAAAAAAATGCATGCAATGAAATAAAAAAATTAAAGAATGGTGCAAGGGTGGGATGAGGCACTCGCCTCCCTTGTATGAAGAAGAATGGGGACGTACGTCCCATTTTTGTGGAGAGGAATGGAAATTTCCGGTTTTGCCGTAAATGGTATTCTGCTGTTTTGCTGTCATACAAGTTTCCTGCATAATTTCCACTGTTAGTTAGTTTCTGTTTTATTTTATAATCCAAATTCCACCTAGTAATAATTGGTAACCATAAAATATAATTAGGGGGTAAGATAGTCGATTAAATTTAGAACCCGATTATGTTCTGATTTTTCGATTTCGGTAATTTCGACGACGGAGCAAGTTGCTCCGAATTCAACGAAAATTGACGTGCTAGCTAAGTTTGACGTGTAGAACGTAGTGGTGAGGTTAGTTTTTGGAAATTACGAGTTTTTACGAGACGACCCGAAACAAGCCAATTTACGGTAAAATTGAATCGGACGGTGTTTTAGTAGATTTAAAGTACGTATGGACAATCCGATTTCGACGTCGACGATTATGATTAATACCAGTTGTTAGGAATGACTTTCGTGACGATTATAGGTGTTTGACTATTTTTCCCATTTTCGGAACTTAGTGAATTAATTAATAATGATGCGATGTGAATAAACGTAAGATTTGCGACGGTGTATTTATTAATGAATACTTGCTGATATGCAATGCGATGATATATGTTTTGTACATGACGATGTGATGATTAAATTGATGTTGTTAATATTTGCTTCCGATTTATGAATGCATGACTTTTGGTGAATTTATTAGTGATGTTTGCATAATGCAATTATGATGCGATGATATATTTATCTTGTTTTGGATAAATTATGGCGATGTGGGCTTTATGCCAATTTGGATGAGCGATGATGATGTTTTTGTGTTGTGTTGTTTTATTGTCGAGTCACATACATTTCATAAGCGAAGAGGGCTTTCATGCCAAGTGATGATGGCTTTTATGCTGAGCAAAGATCGGCTTTATGCCAAGTGTCCCTAATTACGGACAAAGCGATGGGTACCACATGCATAACATAGTCGTGTCTCATGGAGTCGGTTATGTTTATGTTTGAGTTGTTTGGCGTTGGGTTTTTGTTGATTGATGGATGATATTGAATTGCGATGATATATGATGTGATGATGTTTGTGACGATGTTGCGATGATGGGCTTTATGCCACAAGCGATGATGGGCTTTATGCCAAAAGCAAAGATGGGCTTTATGCCAAAAAGCGAAGATGGGCTTTAGCCAATTTGTGATGATTTGTTATGTTGCTTATATTACTAGCATTATTTAATGTTGTTGGTTGATGTTGTTGTTTAAGACTACCATGTTAATTAGTGATGTATTAGCTCGTGACGATTTCGTGGTGACGGAGGGGTATGTGTTGTTGCGATGAAGTATGCCGATGAGGTTATGACGATTTAGTGTAGATTATACACATTAGGATGACGATCGAAGTAAGTGAGGTTTGGATGTGTTGGAATGCACTCGTTAACTTATATCCCTTATGATTCCAAATATATGTATATATATATTTTATCATGCCTTTAACTATATGTTTTGGATTATCTCACCCTTTACTTGTTTCGCCGTTACCTTTATATTGGTAACGTGCAGGTTATGAAGACGGAGATTATAGCTGCCTCTAGTCGAGTCGGTGTCGCTCTGATACGTAGCACTCGGGGGGAATATTTATGTCATCTTGTTGTTGTTCTTTTGTTGTTTTCCTTATGTATAGGAATCATACTTTATGAAAACATGATTTATTAAGGAAGTTTAATAAAGGAGACGTTTTGATTTCTATGAATCAATTTATGTTTTCCTGCGATGCTATGTATCCGAAATTTATACTTTAAAGTAAACTGTTTTAAAGTGAGTTGTTTTTGATGGTGTAACGCCTCAGTATTTAATTTACGAAATTTTAAAATTACTCTGATTTTTGCATATTAAACTTTGGGTAGAATTGGGGTGTTACACTAGACGTCTAGGGAAGATGGTGTTCTATGGGCAATCTCTTTCTTCTGCATATCAGACAACATATCCACTTCATTTTAGAGCTCGAAGAGTTTCTCTTGAAATAGCACCCGATCATGGACAACTATGTCATATTTACCATATTAGAGGTCTCTCTTCTTAGATGGATTACTCGGTGTAAGGACGTCACCTCGACCCGTAAGCTCCATAGACTTCAAGGAAACAACGTGGAACATATGGAATGCATCATCCAAAGTCAATCCCATTTTTTAGTGTCAAGGACTTGGTTGCCCGATCCTTTGTGCAGCTCGACAAGAGAATTTAGCAAGTAAGATTTAGATAACACACCCTTTGATTAGAATAAAAATAATGGATCCCGTTGAGTACAACAAAAGTTTAGAGTGCTAATATATTCCCTTTGCATAACCGATCCCATGTACCTTAATCTCTATTTTATTTTGGGTTTTATTTGATATTTTCCCATTCCTTTTGGAACAATAAAGTTCAGTGGTGACTTTCACTTTGTGAGTTAAGTTAATTAGTAGCTTAATCTCAATTTTACCGCTATAGTGACAAAATCAACAAATTGAAAATTAAAATGAAGATGTTTTTTTCTATTAAATATTGAGATCCACAAAAAATATTATTGGTATTTCTGTTCAACGTCATCGGAAGGAACAAAAGTTGTGGTTTTCACAAGAAAAATATATCGAGAAGGTATTTTATCAGTTTTACATGGAGAAAGGAAAGTCAATTGCTACTCCACTTGCTAGTCATTTTATGCTTAACTAAAAGAAAAATAAAATAGGTGAAATTAAAAAGTAAGAGATGCAAAAGGCGTCATATACCTTAGTTTTTGGAAGCTTAAAGTGAGCAAATACGTGCACACGACCATATATAACACACACAATTGGTCTTGTAAGCATATTCTTGGCTAAACAAGAAAAACAACATGATAATATTGTGAAGTCGATCTTAAGTTATCTCAGAGGAACTTCCAAAATGAGTTTATGTTTTGGGAGTAGAACACCAATGATTGGATATACATATTCAAAAATGATGAAATATATTGATTATAGGAAATTTACTTTTGGATTCCTTAGTTACATTGTTAGGGGAACGGTGTCGTGGAAGTCAAAGTTACCAAAGTGTGTTGTTTTGTCTACCATGGAGGCATAGTTCATTGCAATAATAGAAGCTTGCAAATAAATACTATGGATCTAACATTTATTGTATGAGTCAGGGCATGAACAATAAAAATACATTGTGCATTGTGATAGTCAGAGTGTTATCCACTTGATCAAGAATTTAATTTTTCACTAGATGTCGAAGTGCATCAAATGGTAATTATACAACCTAGCGAGCCCGGGCATGCGCCCGAGATCAACTCCTGTTTTCTTTGTATTTCCCCTGACTTAATAGCCAATTTTTAGACAAAATCAAAGGTAAAATTAGTAAAAACATGGACAAAATTATATATTATGTCACATATAACTTGTTGTTAAATTTTTGCCCAGACTATCGAAAATTCTTGACTCCGTCACTAAGTTTATCGATGGGAGACATCAATATATACGTGATATATTAGGATCCAAACAATTTACATCTTGAGAAATCATATGGATGATAATAATTCAAATATGATGACCAAGTCCTTACTTAAGAACAAGTATGAGTTTTATAAAAAAGCCAATGGACTGCTAAAGCCCTCCATCAAAATCGAAAGGGGGAGATTGATGATTTTCCTCTTTAGGATAAGAAAAAAGAATGAGTGATAAATAGAAAATAAGGAAAGAAGGTATGAGAAATCTTTAAGGAAATGAATGAGAGAAGAATGTGAGAAAATCTCTCCTTGGAATATGACCATCAATTATTTTAAAGTGTTAGCCTTAAAATTCTCGCTCTTCTTTCATTTACTATCCTTCCGAAGAAAAAACAAAGCTTTAAGGGTTTGTTTGGTTCAAATGAGAGAAAAAGGAGAAAATGAATTTTAATGGAGGGAATTGAATGAGAGGGGAGGTGAGGTTTTTTAATCAAATAGATGTTTGGTTCAAAAGAGGGGAGTTGATGGGAAGGGATGAGTTATAAATAAAAATATGTTTGGTTTAGGAGGGGAGGAGAGAGATTTTATTAATAATTTACAATTGTATCCTTATGTTCTTCTATAAGTGATATGATAATCAAATGTGAAAATTTTATACATATTTATTGATGATAAAATTTCAAATATTTAGTGACTAAAAACTTTATAATTTACCTTATAATGTTAAAAAAAATTGAGTATGATTGGGAAATTCTGGTGCCATCAGACTTAGGATGTCGCGACATCTAATCCGACATTGAAAAACAGACAAGGTAGAGCAAATAATTAACAATGCAAAAAACAAAATAACACAAGGAGTTGTTAACCCGGTTCGGTTTTAACCAACCTACATATGAGGGCATACCAAGCTAGGAATGAAGTTCACTATCAGCAATATTAATTTAGAGGGAAACCTCCATGTTTACACTCCTCACTTAATCAGACTACCCAATGACCCTTTTGTCTTGACCTCTGCTCACTTCCAATCACCTCAGTGATGTCTATCAGTCACCATCATACCAACAACTACATCAACTGCTTGGATCCTAAAAACTAAAATCAGTTCGGAGATACCTTACTCCAAACACAAATCAAAACAGTCACAATTGTGACACAAACAAACTTGGAATTGCTTCACAACTTATTCTAAGGACACAACTACACTCATTGCTTCACAACTTCTGAGTGAGTAAAATAATCCTCTTGCCTACCAGCTTCGAGGTACAAATTAGTGACCATCCCATAATCCGGGTGGTTCACTTACATGGCTAACCCTAATGATTACATTTTTCTAAAATTGGATAGCTTACTAAAACTAGGTTACAACTTCTTATTTATAACCTATTACCCAACTGGATTTGGGCCTTCAAAATAATAGCATAAGCTGTAACAAACTTCTGCAGTAACAAACTTTCTGCAGAGATAAACAAGCAGATAACTTCTGCTACAATCAAGGTTGTTATACCCCAAAATTTTCTCTCATATTTTTCAAGTCAATACACATCTCCATACTCAAGAGTTCCTCAAGGGTTGACCAAATGAACCCTCTCCTAAGCATTCAACCCACAACTAGGGCTTTGCTTTTCTCAAGACAAAATCAAGTTATAATGATCCAAGTGAGCATAATACCTCCTCATATGTCTCAAGGTATCACCATGTCAAGTTTCAAGCCTCATATCTCAAGTTTGCTCATTCAATTGCTCAGATGGCTGAAAATTAGTTGTATTGGACAAAAAGTCAATTGTGGTCAACATGCAGTCAGACTTCATCATTTTTGGTCAGCATCAAGATTTTGAGGTCACATTCATCATTTGATCAATGGTTGATCATGATTCATCAATAAAATTGAAAGAATGACCAAAAGTCAAAAGTTTCTAAGGGTTCTTGATGAAAAGTCAATAGAACTTTGACCAAGCGTAACTTTCACATACTTCATCAAAAAGTTTGCACCAAATATCATTTTAAAGGGAATTCAATTCTCTACAAATTTGTGTCTCACAAGGCTTTCCCAAAAATGCTTCATTTGAAAGTTATGGGTCAAGACATTATAGGTCCTTCTAAAGGACAACAAAAAGTCATCTTTTTCCAAAGAAGTGTGCATGAGCATGGAAGTTTCAATGAAGATGAAACCAAAATTATCATTTAGATAACATCTTAAGCTTTCTAAAAAGTCCAAGAAAACTCTCAAATGATAAAAATTGAACAAGTTATGCCTTGGGAAAAAAATGGAAATTTTGAAGAAATGCATGAAGAAAATATTGACCAAACTTGACAATTTTCCAAATGGGCCTATATTTCATTGATTCAAACTTGTTTCTAACATTTCCAAGAGCTTCCAAAGCCCATCTACATGCCATGGTCCTATTTATTTTATTTATTTTTTATTAATTCCTTTTAATTCAATTTTAAATAAAATAAAATATCAAGTTATTGCATGAGGCGCATTTGATTTGTTTTCAATCAGAAAATCAATCAAATATTTGACTTGGAGCTCAAGCAAATAATTAAAAGCTTGATTGGTGCAAGATTGGCCAAGAATAGAAAGATTTCATGCATGATTTTCAATCAAATATACTCACATCAATGCAAGATATTATCTACACATTTTGTTGACCTAAATCCTTCCTCTACAAGTACACAACACATTCAGATCACAAGGACACAAAATCTTTGCTTCCAAGAACCCTAACCAAGCTTGAAAAATCCATGACTTTCAAGCAACCTGCAGATCAAGTTTCCAATCAATTCAAGACATTCCAAGGGTGCCCATCAATTCCACATTGCCTCCTGAATCATTCCAGCCTATCACCATCGATCGAAGCATCCAGAATCGGCCCAACAGAATCACAGTTTGCTCATTTATTTTCAAAATCGATTTCAATGATTCATGTATTTTTAACATAATTTGATTGTATGTTTGTCTTCATGATGTTATTTGCAAGCTATCTGGGTTGTTTGATTTAAGTTTAAGTGTAGGAATCGTGATACGCCATGGCTAGGGTTTCTGAGCTCCGATTTGGGGAAACCTAGTTACAAGTAAAATTGGACCAAATCGAGGGCACCATCACACTCAGGGAAAAGGGTCCAATCGAACCATGGTCTCACCATTAATTTACATTGTGTGTTCTTGATATTTGAAATTTACAGGTGTTATAGTGACGGACGAAACCGTCACTATAGGATTTAGCAACGAAACATCCGTAGGTAAAAGTCCCAGAATTTCAAATCGAGGACGAAGACACCCTGACGCGCGCGTTTTTTAATATATTTTAAAATTTATTTTATTATATGTTATTTTCTTTTAATTCCAATAACACCAAGTCTAGGTGGCTCAGATGGCAAGCATGGGAATATCTTTCACCCTAGGGACCTGGGTTCGAACCCATCCTCCCTCACTTATTTTTGACATTTTTTCAAACTAACCTATTTCCTCTTATTTCTTATTTTTTTAAATTTATTTTCTAATTAAATTTTCTTTTAAAATGTTTTTTAAATACAATAAAAAATTACAAAAAATATTTTCTTTTTATATTTAAGTTAATAAAATACTTATCTAATTTTTGATATAAATTTTTTTATTTTTTCCCTTTATTTTTAATTAATTGTTTAATTAACCTTTAAATTAAACTTTAATTATTTTTCTCAAATAAAATCAATCCAAAAAGTACAAAAAAATATTTTCTTTCTAGTAATTAGGGTTTACACTAACCTTAAACTTTTTTTGCTAAATTTTTAAAAACCTTTTTCTTACTAACACAAAATATTTTACTAACGTTATTTCCTCTTATTCCGATTTAATCCTTCTCGCGATATTTTTCCGATTATTGTAACTGCTCACAAGTTGTAATAGTTAGGTTTAATTTCTCGCATTTTTTCCAATATTATGTATCTGCTCACAGGATGTAATAACTTAAACTAGGATTTATTTTCCGCATTTATTTTCCGCACCTCCTATTATGTAACTTCCCCAAAGCCTTGTAATAGCGTATGACTTTATCTTTTCGCATTTACTTTTTGCACCCTCTTATAAACTGTATATACACTGCTTAGATATTTGGCTAATAGGATTGCATGGCAAGACATAAAATCAAACTTAGATCAGCCTAATTCAAAGATAAAATATATGAAATTAACACACTTTTCACACTTGCACCCCTTAGGGTATCCTCTCTTGTTGCCTTACAAATACAATAGTCATGTCCCTCGAACGTAGAGGCACCGTTAGCAAAGTCCCTCAGTTAAATCATCACAAAGATCATAGTCCCTCGATGACCCTCGATGTTGCCTACGAATATATGATCTCGTCCCTCTGTTGTTGCCTAAGAATAAGTGATGATCGTCCCTTCGAATTGCTAAGGTATCCTTACAATGTTGCCTTCAATGACCACTCGATGACCCTACACCCGTCCCTTCACATCCAACGGATAGAGCTACCTACCAACTAATGGTATGGATAGAGATATTCTAAAGGAGAAGGAAAATAACAAGAACGACCTTTTGAGTAGGTAATAAAACTCTAAATTGCTTGCTCCAATAGAAACAAATACTTTTCACACCTCACACTCTTTTCAAAGTTACTTTCAAAAACACTTTGTATACATTCATACGAGAATCATTATAAAGTTAAACTTTCGAAATATTTTCAAACACTTTGTATACATTCTTGAGGAATGATACAAGAATCATTACAAAGTCAACGCAAAATATTTCTTTTCAAATCACGCACACACAAAAAGCGAGTTTTCAAAAAGTAAGCTAAAGCAATTAAGAGCCAGTAGATAACTACGGATGGAAAGGGTGCTAACACCTTCCCTTTTCATAATTACCTCCCGTACTAAGAATCTAACAAAGGTATTTCCTGTTCTTTTCACCTTTCCTTTATTGGATAAAAGAAAAGTCGGTGCCGACTCCTTCTATCCGCAACATTTGCGATAAAACGCAAAACAAACAAGTCAGTTCTCCCACTGTGTTGCAAAGGTCCTTGCCGATCTTTCTCCTTAGCTCTTGGACCTCCACATAGCCTTTAAAATCACACCACATAAGATGCATAATATTCCCAGAATATTCTGCTCTCATTAAAACAGAATTGTAACAAACTTAACAATTTTTGTAGTGTGATGTCCTGATGTTTGATGTTTCGACATCTCATATGATATGCTGTTCCAGATGTTGAGACTTTTCAACACAACATATTAAGGCATTCCAATAGGACTTTTGTTGCATATATCCTATTGTATAATATACTGTTGCTGCTTATTATTTGTTTTGTTAAAATTCAGCCAATCCTTAAGTTCAAGGAACTTACAATCTCCCTCTTTCACAAATTTTAGCTAAAACAAATAAATATAATTACAAGCAGTTACATTAAATAGCAGCAACAATTACAATTAAAAATTTAAAATTATAATGTGGTCTTCTGCTCACAACTTCAAATCTTGAGTTGTATGGAATGTCTGAACATCCATCTTGACATCTTCTTTTCTTCATTGAGCCAACACCGGACATGCAAGGTACAAGAGGGAAGAGACTCGGTGTTAGTTTTGGAGTTGAAATACCTCCTGAGAGAGTTGAAATACCTCCCGAGTGACATAAGAACACAACCTATAACTTAGAACACAGGTCACAACTGTGTTCACTCCAACTTCGAGTAGGAACAAAATTCAAAATACAAGTTACAAAATATTTTCAACCAAGGGAATGGTTTGATATTTGGTTTGGAATCTTCTATATCTTCTGTGGATATGCTCCTTTGTTTGTAGCAGCAGTAGAGAGACCAACAATAACAACAACATTAATACAACTTTTCTCCCCCTTTTTAGCGAAAATTTGACAATGGGAGCCTTCACAATACCATATCTAGGCACAACAAGCCCATATTCGAACAACTTTCATGATGTTGAAGATAGAATTATTTACTTGAAAATAGAGATAGAGGGGTCCTTTATAAATAAGTATAGATGAAGCATAGGGATTTTCAATCATTAGTTTGTGGTCAAGCTTTGGTTGAAGGACTGCACTAGAGACAAACATGTACTATCCAAACTAACTCTGACTGTCTTTAATGACTTCTAGAAGACTCCTTTGAATGAGTTAGTTCCAATGAGTTATGTACCATGCATGAGCATGTGATTGCCACCTCTTCTTTCACCAATCCGGATTGTTTCTTTTTGAGATACCATTCTTTGATACTTTGACCATATTATGAATGATATCTAGCCTTCAACAACTAGTAAGGACACTGTTTGCTCGAGTTTCAAGGTGTCCCCACATATCCATGACTTCTTAATAATTCATGCTCACATAGTCTGAATTAGCTTAATTAAGTTTTATTTGTCTTCAGACTATGTTAACTGAAGAGTTTTCTTTTTTATACCTGACAAATAATTATTTCTTCTATTTGTATACTTCACTTATGGTTGATGATCCTTAGTGAAGTTTAAAGATGCCGATTTTGATGTTTCAACATCTATTGGGACATTCATACAGAGCCCATATGCCTTGGCTCTGAGATAACAATAATACTACTTCTTCAAGATTTTCATCACATAGCAGTATAAACTCCCCTTTACATCAGCTAATGAACAATCTCCCCCTTGACATTTGTTGGTCATCAACATATACAACAACAACGCCTTCTTTAATAACATATACAATTACACTAGATAAGGAAGGTTTCACAATTGACAATTAACAATAGACAATTGTTCTTCAAATATCCAGTTCCTCTTCATATGGACATTTGCTTCTTCAAATAGACTGTAGCTCCCCCTTAATATTAGACTTCCTCCTCTTAGCTTCCAAGATGAAGCTTTTCATGATGTTATAGCTCTTACTCCCCCTGGGTTCTACAACATAAGGATGCTTTTGATGCTGGTTCTTATAACACTTGAAGCATTCTTCATTTGGACTTGCCACAGTTTTCAAATTAGGAATCCTTAGTTTACTTGTTTCACAAGTTTCAGATTTCCACACTCTGTAACTTGTAATAGAAGAAACTTCATAGTTAATCATGCGTATAACCATAGATACGTCTTCAAAAGATAAGTCTGAACCTTATCTGCCTTCTTCAATCTCTAGTGTCTTCGACAGTTGTGATGTTACATCTTCATGTAGAGCATTCTCTCTTATACATCACAATCTTCATATCTTCTTGATTCAGATTTCTACATAGTTATCACATAAATATCCAACTCCCATCAAGATATTTAATAGCATTTGTATGTATTTCCTTAGTTGAATTGGTTCTTCAAATAATCACCAGATAACATTGCCACACATTCTAGTCTTGTGAACATCATAGTGAACTTTAATACTGATATTCAGTTTACAAAATACCATGAATCCATCACACAAATACTCAGCTCCCGACAGAGTATAAGTGGTTTGGCATTCAAGTTACATACTAATAAGTATTGAGTCTCCCGTCAAAGTACCTACCAGTTTAGTCAGTTATAATTGTCTACTCACATTAGATCATCCAAACTGATTACATCTTCACACTCACTTCTACTTCCAGGCAATAAAATATATTCAAAACTGAAGACATTTAGATGATGTTCCAACATCTCATAAGACATCATCTATCATAGAGTGGTTATGGGGGTAACATCCATATTTTTTCATCCATAACATTTGGGGGAACATAGGAAGCACTGCAACTGTCAACTTTACATCCAAAAAATTTACACATCAAGGAATAATATGATCCATATCTCAACAAGGTTTCTTCATACTTTCACTTCTGATTTTGAGATGATGGATCTCATAGTCTGTACCTATAGAGGAGATTCCCTCAACTAGGTTTCTGGAACAAGCTAAGGATCAAAGTCTGCGTTGGATTTCTCCATCAGAAGTTAAGGATCAATATCTCCAATTCAAGTCAGGATTGTCATCCTTCGCTCATCAGAGATCAAGGTTTAATTCCTGGTTGTTGTCTTCCTTCAACAGAAGTCAGAAGACGGGATTCTATCCATTGAGTTCCAACAGATGTCTTTGCTTCGACACATTGCACATAGTAATCATCATTGCAGTGTTTCGCAGTTTCTGCAGATTTTGTTATGCAAAGATTTTAGAATGAAAGGGCATGATACGCCTGAGCTTTGGTCACCGACAAAGCTTATTTTCTCTCCAACAAGAGTTATCTATGACATATGTGTGCCCTTGGATGTTATCACCCCTTCCCCGGCGCGAAGAATCGCAAAGAACGGTTTACACCAGCAAGATCATTTTCAAAGGCTCACTTATGCCAGAAGATGTTGTCGACCCGTCTTATGCAAGAACTCGTTATCCAGAGTTATTGAAATCAGGAACTCTACGCAATACGATTGTCATCCCAGATGAATGTTAATCTCTAGGAGTTACTTCCCCAGTGATGCTAATCATTGAAAGATGATACTTCTATTCCACAATCCCCCCCTATCAGGGTCCAGACTATCATCTCTTTGATGAAGACCAGATGATTGTATTCAATTCATGAAGGGTTGATGTTCCCTCGGCAGCTCATGATTGCTTTTAGTCCTGGGTGAATCATTAAAACATGCATCATTGCATTACATAGCATCCTCAAAAATGCGTAGCATTTCCATTGATATGGAGCATTACGCCAAAAAATAATAATCTCAAACATGCATCTAAGCATAAGCCAGATTAAAATGTTTCTCGAATACCCTTTTGTGTCTCCGAAGAGAAGTTTATCCATAAAAGAAATCCCCAAGTGGTATTCCCAGTCAGAGTTCCCTCAAGAAATTCTTCTTGTTGTTATCTGCATTTTTGACCCCGTGTCGGTCTCCTACATCAATCAAATTCAATATATTTACCAAGCGTCTTGCTGTTTGTAAATTCTCATTGTTGGTTATCTTACCCATGTTTGCCTCTGTCGTTAGAATGTGAGTAAGAGTCGGTGTCTAACCTTTCTTGCTTCTCGGTTATTTGAGTATCCATACTTGGTGTGTGGTAATTCATATAATTGCCGCTCTTGAAGAATTACACCCCGCCTTTGGCCTGAGGGATATTGTATTTCTTGCACATTTGCAACCTTTTAAAGTCCAACGTAGATGGGCGATCCTTGCTAGGATCCCCTTTTGTTTGGCTTCTTTCCCCGTGAATTCGTCTTCGATCGACGATTTTACCATTCCATATATCTTTCCCCCAGTGAGTCTGCTCCAGTCGGTCTCATTCTTGTGTATGTCTAATATCCTTACCTGACATATGCTCTCTATATGTGTTCAATATCCTTACCGAACATGTATATTCGATATTTATGTGTCCAATATCCTTACCGGGCATGTATACTTTCGAAACCTTTGTTAGAGTCGTCTTCGGTCGGTCTCTTTCCAGTGTATGTCTAATATCCTTACCTGATATATGCTACCTATATGTGTTCAATATCCTTACCGAACATGTATATTCGATTTTTATGTGTCCAATATCCTTACCGGGCATGTATATTTCGAAACTTTTGTTAGAGTCGTCTTCGGTCGATCTCTTTCCAGTGTATGTCTAATATCCTTACCTGACATATGCTCTTTATATGTGTTCAATATCCTTACCGAACATGTATATTCTCCTATATGTGTTCAATATTCTTACCGAACATGTATATTCGATCTTTATGTGTCCAATATCCTTAACGGGCATGTATTATTTCGAAACTTTTGTTAGAGTCGTCTTCGGTCGGTCTCTTTTCGGTGTATGTCTAATATCCTTACCTGACATATGCTACCTATATGTGTTCAATATTCTTACCGAACATGTATATTCGATCTCTATGTGTCCAATATCCTTACCGGGCATGTATATTTTCGAAACCTTTGTTAGAGTCGTCTTCGGTCGGTCTCTTTCCAGTGTATGTCTAATATCCTTACCTGACATATGCTACCTATATGTGTTCAATATCCTTACCGAACATGTATATTCGATCTTTATGTGTCCAAAATCCTTACCGGGCATGTATATTTTCGAAACCTTTGTTAGAGTTGTCTCCGGTCGGTCTCTTTCCGGTGTATGTCTAATGTCCTAACCTGACATATGCTACCTATATGTGTTCAATATCCTTACCGAACATGTATATTCGATCTTTATGTGTCCAATATCCCTACCGGGCATGTATATTTCGAAGCCTTTGTTAGAGTCGTCTTCGGTCGGTCTCTTTCCGGTGTATGTCTAATATCCTTACCTGACATATGCTCTCTATATGTGTTCAATATCCTTACCGAACATGTATATTCGATCTTTATGTGTCCAATATCCTTACCGGGCATGTATATTTCGAAACCTTTGTTAGAGTCGTCTTCGGTCGGTCTCTTTCCAGTGTATGTCTAATATCCTTACCTGATATATGCTACCTATATGTGTTCAATATCCTTACCGAACATGTATATTCGATTTTTATGTGTCCAATATCCTTACCGGGCATGTATATTTCGAAACTTTTGTTAGAGTCGTCTTCGGTCGATCTCTTTCCAGTGTATGTCTAATATCCTTACCTGACATATGCTCTTTATATGTGTTCAATATCCTTACCGAACATGTATATTCTCCTATATGTGTTCAATATTCTTACCGAACATGTATATTCGATCTTTATGTGTCCAATATCCTTACCGGGCATGTATTATTTCGAAACTTTTGTTAGAGTCGTCTTCGGTCGATCTCTTTCCAGTGTATGTCTAATATCCTTACCTGACATATGCTCTTTATATGTGTTCAATATCCTTACCGAACATGTAAATTCTCCTATATGTGTTCAATATTCTTACCGAACATGTTTATTCGATCTTTATGTGTCCAATATCCTTACCGGGCATGTATTATTTCGAAACTTTTGTTAGAGTCGTCTTCGGTCGGTCTCTTTCCGGTGTATGTCTAATATCCTTACCTGACATATGCTACCTATATGTGTTCAATATTCTTACCGAACATGTATATTCGATCTCTATGTGTCCAATATCCTTACCGGGCATGTATATTTTCGAAACCTTTGTTAGAGTCGTCTTCGATCGGTCTCTTTCCAGTGTATGTCTAATATCCTTACCTGACATATGCTACCTATATGTGTTCAATATCCTTACCGAACATGTATATTCGATCTTTATGTGTCCAAAATCCTTACCGGGCATGTATCTTTTCGAAACCTTTGTTAGAGTCGTCTCCGGTCGGTCTCTTTCCGGTGTATGTCTAATATCCTTACCTAACATATGCTACCAATATGTGTTCAATATCCTTACCGAACATGTATATTCGATCTTTATGTGTCCAATATCCCTACCGGGCATGTATATTTCGAAGCCTTTGTTAGAGTCGTCTTCGGTCGGTCTCTTTCCGGTGTATGTCTAATATCCTTACCTGACATATGCTACCTATATGTGTTCAATATTCTTACCGAACATGTATATTCGATCTTTATGTGTCCAATATCCTTACCGGGCATGTATATTTCGAAGCCTTTGTTAGAGTTGTCTTCGGTCGGTCTCTTTCTGGTGTATGTCTAATATCCTTACCTGACATATGCTCCCTATATGTGTTCAATATCCTTACCGAACATGTATATTCGATCTTTATGTGTCCAATATCCTTACCGGGCATGTATATTTCGAAACTTTTGTTAGAGTCGTCTTCGGTCGGTCTCTTTCTTGTGTATGTCTAATATCCTTACCTGACATACCAGAATCTTTGTTCCAAATCCCACTGTTCAAAAAAAAATCACAAAAAAAAATATAGAAAGTCAAAATTATCAAAAAGATTAAAAAAAAAAATGCAAAAAAATATTTCCACTTGTTTCTTCGGAGCGCAAATTTTTGGGTTCTTGTAGTATTTAATCTTCTTCTACCTTGAAAGTTCAAAAGGCTAGTGCCAATTTCACCTTCAGGTTTAAGACGATTAAATAGGGGCAACTGTTGCACCCCAAAATTTGCCCTCCTATCTCGGTTTTATCTGGTTTAGGCTTCGCATTTATCATAACACCCACATGCATTCATATCATTGGGTCTATGGTTATGGATTGGAGTTGATTCCCAAAGATTTCTCTGTTGAGCAGAAAAGGCGTGGTGTTTTCGACCAATCTGGGATATTTGAAAATGACGAGGTTTAATGTTGAATCTTATCCGTTCGTATCTATGGATTTTCGGGGCTTGATGTTCGATTGTTGAATTGAGCGGTCATTCTTGATGAAGTCTGCGAAGTCATTTATTTTGAATGTCGTTACCTCCTGATTCAGGAGATCAATTCATCATGAGTTTGGGTTTTGCTGTTGTTTCGAGTTCATTATTCAAGATGTAAAAGGGTGGATTATGATTATCCGTTTATTGGTCAACAATACAAGTTCTAGTGCGTTTGGTTTGCTCGTCAGCTTTGTTCACTCTTGGCAATAGTGGATGTATGTGGAAATATTCATCCAGAGGACTTGTTTACAAGATTTACGAATGTCAAGTTGCCACATGTTTAGATCTTTTCCTGTCGCGTTCATCGCCCACAAGATTCAAGGCATTCTTTGAAAAAAATTAGAAGTTTCCTTATGGAATTCGTTTGGTTCCAAATATTTCTCTACTACCGAATATGGTTCGATTTGGAAATGCGGTGATAATTCCATTAATTTCAAGTGGAATCTATCGCCCATTTCTTAAAAGAAATCATGGAATCGCCAAATTGACTAAGGTTTGGAATCAAGAATTTTATTTGAAACTTAGAGTTTTAATTTTTGTTTCAAGTGGCAAAAGGCTCGGTTTTTCTTTTACAAGAGCGGATCAACATGAAAGCTTTATTGTCGGGAAAATCAAAAGAATTCAAGTATTGCTCATTTCTAAGTCATCAAAACTACGGATTTGAATTTTAGATTGAAGTGGTTTTGGACACGTCTATTAATCAATATTTCGACTTGGTTTGTTTTAACCAATTTAATTTTGGTTCATGACAAATTTTCGGGATATTTGATGCATAATGGATTTCCAACTTTCATACACAATCAAGAATTCAAATTGATACATTTTTCTCGAATCTTGTGTTCATAAAATTCCAAGAGTTCCAAAATTGCTCTAAGGTTTTTATCGTACAAGGATACAAATCAAGATACATGTTGCAATTTATCAAATCCCAAAATACAAGTTTCAAGCCTTTTTTCCAATTTACAAACATTGTCATGTAACTTCTAAGCTTGTCTACTTTCCTTTCAACTCTTTAAGTTCCACAATACTACAAGGCAATTGTTGAATAACCAAGGTTTTATGTCGCGTTCAAGATACATTTTGTTATTCAATATTAAAAAGTGGATTGTTTCATTACAAAATCATTGGAATCCACAAAGCAATTCAAACAATGTGATGTTACAAATTTCCGAACTTCTAACACAATAATTCCAAGGTTACTAGTACAAGTTTTGTTTATAAATGCAAACATACAAAAATGTTACAAATGTCATGCCTAAATCCTATTTTCTATTGGGAGTTTTTGTTGTTCTTTGGCTTCCATGACTTCTTGCTCCATCATAGACCTTGCCTCCTTTCCCAAAGTTTTCATTTATCATTCCTCCAAGCTTGTGCCATAGCTCACACTCATGAAACAAAGAAAAGAAATTGGTTAGTGAGTAAATGGACAGCATTAGCAAGGATACAAAGCAGTACATTTTCTGTTGATCTCATCATTAGGGATGGATATTTGGGATCAGATTATGTTAAGGATTTGTTTCTCAATCATGTTCAAAAAGACCCTACCCTTTTGCAAATCACAACACATAGTTGGTTCACAAAAGGGAGGTGTGGTTCAGGCACCATCATCACCACTACTGTAGCAAGTACAACCTGCTCAGAAATCAGAAAAATACATTACAAGCAGCCCAACAATTTCAGATTGGTTTCAGCCCATCCCATCAGTTGCTAAGTCCAGTACACAAACAGTAGGGCTTGCACTTTGTTTTCAAAAACGTGATAAAAAAACATAACACCAAAAAGCCCAACGTTTTCAATTGTTTCCAACAGCCCTTGATTCAAAACCTGACATCAGTAGACCCTAATGGAGGATAGTATAAAAGGAAGCACAGTAACCAAGGGGAGGGCATGGACTGTTCACCAAAAACCCTAATCCCAAACAACATCCAAATGAAAAACCCAGAATACTGACATCTAAACCCAGAACAGCAATCTAAACCCAGCAACCAACAACGTTCGAACAAAAAACCAGAACACACTGCTTACACAAAAACCTTAGCCGCAGAGAAGAAACCTAGAAAACCATCACAGACCATAAAAAAATCGCAACAAGCATTCATGTACATAGCAAGCTAACTTAACCTCAAACAGTTCATCATCACTTCCCTAAGCTAACCACCCTTCAGAAAATGGATTCTCAGAAATAAAGTTCTGATTCGAGAGAGAGATAAGAAGATTGCAAGGCTATAGATTTCAAAGAGGAAGATGTAAACTAGAAAGACCTCACCGGAGGGGTTGCGGCCACGGCCGCCGTCCGCCGCCGTCCAAGACTTAGCCTCGACTCAGAAGCAACGTTTCCGTCCTCATCATCATCGTCATCGTCGCCGTCACTGAGAGAGTTCTAGAAAGTGCATCGGAGAAGTTAGGGTTCCAAAACTTCCCTTCAAGATCTACTCAAATCCAGGGAGTTTCTGCAAAATCAAACACAAGAATCATGTTCAGAAAACAGAGACGGTTCAGAATATGCAAAGAAATTCAAGATCGGAGCAAGCCGCCGCCCAAGGCGATTTCCGGCCGCCGCGGACTCATCAGTGCCGCCGTCAATCTTCATCAGCGCCGCCGGACCAGATTGTCCCCATTTCCAGTTTTTTCTGATTTTTTTTAAACGTTTTTGTAGAGAGAGGCGAGAGAGAGTGGGAGTTAGAGAGAGACAGAAAGTGTATTATAATTAGAGATGAGTTTAACCTTTTTGTTTTGTTAATTAATCATTGTTTAATGGCTAATCCGGCGGTGACAAGTGTCACCGTCCATTTGGTTATTTTGTGATTCCATGCAGTATACTCACCACATTCGTTGTGCACCTTCGCTGCCTAGTTGTTGGATCTGGCTGGATGATCATCAACTCATCATCATTGCCATCGGACGCATGTGATCCCTCCAAGTTCTGATTAGACGCTCCAAGATGCAAGCCTATGATGCACTCCTGGAACCTCAGCATACTGGATCCTGTAGATTAACTTGGGCTAAGCATTCAGGCCCAGCGAATTGCTCTTCACACCCCTAGACTAAAGCTACAATCAGGCCCATTTTCTAAACCTCTCTTTTAAATTCAATATTATGCAAGTTTTTTTTATATATAATGATGTATTAAATAATGTTTGGCGTATGATAGTTTTTTATTTGTTGAATTATCAATTAAATTGTTAATTGATTTTTCATCAAGTAAAAAAATATCTATACTAATAATTATTTAAATTCCAGTTTGTATTGTGTGTTAATTTATTTTCTTTTATTTTTCGCTATTACATTATCCGCTTGTTTGTTTATTACGCGATTGTACACTCCGCTCTCACACTAATATAAAAACAACAACGCCTCCTCTCTCTCTTATTTTTGGTTACCCACACCAAATTCTCTAAGGGTCTCATGGTTGGGGATGGGCATGGCCATCCTCACGAGGTTAATTAGGGCCCTCGTTGCCTTGATTAATCATAACCCGAAAAATAATTGGTCCATATACCAATCACCATGCACCAGGGTCTCATGGTTGGGGATAGGAGCACCTATCCTAACGAGGTTAATCAAGTCCATATACTTGGTTAATTATAACCCGAAATATCATTTCTCTACGTCCAACGCCGCAATTTTCAACACACTTTCAAATCAAAAAAATAGTGTTATGGTACTTAATTAAATTGTTAGAGGTTCGCCCAACGATTTAATTAAAATGTAAAGTATTTGGGCCATTAGAGGGTAACCCAATGACTTGAATACTTTAATCCATACACTTGAACATTTAAAACACTTTCATATTAAATTAATTAATTGAATTTGTTTTCTTTAAATAAATTTTTCTACAAAAACAAAAAAAACATAGTGTTATGGTACTTAATTAAATTGTTAGAGGTTCGCCCAACGATTTAATTAAAATGTAAAGTATTTGGGCCATTAGAGGGTAACCCAATGACTTAAATACTTTATTCCATAACACTTAATAAAAAGTGAACTTTGTTTCACCTCACCCCTTTCATGATAAAGATTTTGGATGAGAGAAGATCGGTTGACCTCAATCACCAATCTCGAGTATCGAATTGTTAGAGGGTATCCCGACATTTCGGTACTTGTCATCTACCATTAAAATCAATTCAACCCATTCAAATCTTTTTTTTCCGCTCATATGCGATTATCAAAAATCAAAAACATTTTCTATTCAAATCAATACAACCAATTCAAACATTTTCAACAAGAACTACGGAGTTTTGACTTTCCCATTGCACGAGGGAATATGTAGGCACGCGGTTTCAAAACCGTGTCAAACTCAAAATAATAACAAACAAATCCATTTTCTTTTCATTTATTCATGACTTAGAAATTAGCGATTACACACACAAACACATTTCGAACTAAATGGGTCCCATCGAGTACGATGGACGTAAGAGGTGCTAATACCTTCCTCTTGCGTAACCGACTCCCGAATCCATGCTTTTTGGTCTTGTAGACCGCCTTATCCGATTTTGTGGGTTTTATCTATATTTCCCCGTTCTTTCTAGGAACAAATAAAATTAGGTGGCGATTTCATTGTTTTTGAAAATTCATTTTAAATGATTTTTTGAAAATCGAGTTGCTTCAGTTGGCGACTTCACTGGGGAAGAATTTTAAATCTTTTTTTTGACTAAGCGAGTCAACCCTAGTTTAGTTCTTCGCATGTTTGTGTGTTTGTTTATCGCTTTCTTCTTTATGCTTATCTATTGTTTATTTGCTTATTTTCCTCTATGCTTTGTATATTATTTTGTTGATATATTATTGTGATGGGAATTCATGGGCATTGTTACATAGATAAGCCCACTACCCAGGCTTCTAGGTCACCTTTTAGGAATAGAGGGGTTGCGTAGCCTAGGTCCACTTGAATCCATTGTCTTGTTGGCCCGAAGCGAAGACTCCGGCTTAGATTTGGTTGTTTTAAGGAGGTTGTTGGCCCGCGTTAGCGCAGGACATCAATCTTTGGACAAATGACCTATAACTCTAAGTTTGTTCATGTTGTCCTAACCGAGACCAAACACTCAAATTTTGGATTTAGAGCATCCTGTTAAGAGCCGTTTCTTGGGGTATACTTTTACAAATACTATCGCCACGTAGGCCTCTCGCGCGATGATAGTGTTTGTAAAAGGGGATCTGAGACTCCAAGAAACATTTAGCAAAAAACAATAGAACCACCTTGTTCAGGATTATTGGGTAGAAGCCTAGAGCTGTCCTATTGTAGGAGCTCACCTAAATAAGTTGTTCTGACTACCATTATCCTTCCTGTTCACGTCTATGTGAACCTGTTATTATCATCATGTTGCATTCCATTTGCATCAATAAAAAAAGAGTTTATTTCTCTTATCATCCATGCATCATCATGCATTTCATTCATTTCAACCAAAGGACTCATTTCAACCTGGCTTCTTGTTCAGAATCTCAAGACTGCAAGACTGATTTCCTGACACCGTCGTCATCATGGATCAACTTCAGGCAAGTGTAGCTGCGATGAATACTCATATAGATACCTAGATGGATCAATTCATGGAGATTATCCAGAACCTTGCTCTTGGACAAGAAGAGTTAAAGCAAGTTGTTCAGAGGTCTGAAGTTGTTACTATTGATCATGTTAATCCACCAGGTGTTAATCTTAATTACGTGGAGGTCCTTTCAGATCAAAATGTCAAAAACACCGTTCAGATGCATGTCAATGGAACTCCTCACTATGAGGATATCTTCGAGTCTTCGTTTGACACCTTCAGGTTTCCGATTGAAGAGCCTGAGTCTGAGAAAAAGCTTCACCTCCTTGAGAAAAGGATGAAAGCTATTGAGGGTCGTGATTCCCTTGGTTTAGACGATCCTAGTTTGTGCTTGGTGCCTGGTATCAAAATTCCTACAAAGTTCAAAGTCCCCACTTTCGAGAAGTATAAGGGCACCTCTTGTCCGATTACTCACATTAAAGCCTATTGCAATAAGATGGCTCCCTATGCGGAAAATGATAAGCTCTTCGTGCACGTTTTTCGAGATAGACTCAGTGGAGCATCTCTCGAGTGGTACACTCAGCTTGGACGAACTCGCATCCAAACTTGGAAGGATTTAGCTGAAGCTTTTGTCAATCAGTACGACTATAATAGGGACATGGCTCCCACCAGAATTCAACTCCAAGGTTTAACTCAGAAGACTGAAGAATCTTTCAAAGAGTACGCACAGAGATGGAGAGAATTAGCTGCTAGAGTTCAACCTCCTCTTTTGGAACGAGAACTCATTGAGATGTTCTCCAATGCCTTGCAAGGTCCCTATATGATCGCTGGATGTACTTCTACGTTTTCACACCTAGTTGTTGTAGGGGAACGAATTGAGCGTGGTCTCAAGATGGGCAACATTCAGGATGTTGCTATTGCTTCTGAATTTCCAGAGCAAATTGATGAAGATACAAGTACAATTTTCGAGGAAGAGGAAGAAGCTTCTACTTACCGTCCATTTCAAATTCCTAATCAAGTGACAAAAGCTACTTCAAATCAGTGTGCTCCACAAATTTGTGCTGCAACTGTCTGTCAAACACCCGTTCAGTATGCTCCCCAACAGCAGAACGCTCCTCAGCATCAAACTTATCGACAAAATCGTCAACAACAAGGTGGGAAGAATCTGATAAGGCCCAGAAAAGTGCATGATCCAATCCCCATGCCTCATCGTGAGTTGCTCACTCACCTACTCCAACATTCTTTGGTGGAGTTAAAGGAGCTCGGGACACCTCCATTTCCGTATCCTTTGGGATATGATCCTGATGCTTACTGTGAGTTCCATTCTGGGGCACCTGGCCATACAATTGAAGGATGTAATCTTTTCAAAGGCACAGTTCAGAAACTCATTGATTCCAAAGCAATCACATTCATTCCAGAGGGCCTACGCATTAATTGAACTCTCTTTTGACTCAGTCAATGTCACGACTATGAAGTGCATCTTCTGAAGCAAGAAATCCATACGGGACTAGTCTCCTCAACATGGAGATTTTTAGCTTCATCTTGCATGCTCATTTGTAATTTTCCTTGTTTTGATCAGTACTTTCTTGTATGCAAAACTTGCTCATTTCTGAATACTAATCATAATGCATTGAATATGTTTGTCTTGAATTGATCCATTCGTATTCACTCTTATTTGTTTTACTATGCTTTTGATATTCAACTCTTATTAATAAAGCAACACCTCTGTAGGGAGGATGACGAATAATTTACCAAGAATCTCAAATGGTATGCTTTCGAGAAAAAACCCTGCTAACGATGTACAGGCCTTGTTTCAAATTCCCAAACACCGGAGATATAAGGGAGTGAAACCCTCGTTAACCCCTTTTGAGCCTCGAAGTAGGAGTTTCTTTTCTATTCAGAGAAAACCCTCATTTTTTTTAACCTGGGGCAGGGTAGTGTTCAGTTAACCCGACCGAGCGTTCAAAACTCATCAAGAGTGCGCATCCAAGGATACAACAAAGGTTATCCTTTAAAAGGTCGAGGAAAGTCAAAACCACAATGGTCAACCTTCGTCTATCATCAATGTGCCTTGAAAGAGGTTGAAACCGTAATGGTTATCTCTCACACATCAGGAAATCAACAGATGACGATACCACAATTGTTATCTCTCATCCGCCAAGGATTCAAGCAGTCACAATCACCTCCAATCAAACAAGGGTGCAAAATCACACGACTTGTTCAAAAAAAAGAGTGAAAAAATGATGACGAAAAGCCCGCTAAGTCGAAACTTCATAATAAGTCGCTTAGGCAAAAATGGCAAAAGAAAAGAAAATAAAAAAGGAAAAGGATTACTAAACAAATAAAATCCTCAGCAAAAGAACAAAGTCATGTGATCAGACACCAAAAGCAAAAGGTGAGTGACTGTCATATCCAAACCGCTTCATAAACTTCTCTCAAGAGATGAATGCTCGCAGCAAGTTATCTGAACCTAGGATTGGAGAACATCACGGAGAATGGGAGGGCACCAAATATTTTGAGCCTTAAAACTTTTTTTGTAAAACCGTGAACCAGGCCACGTTACAACCCTTAAAAGTCCTAATTGAAGCCTGGGTTAATTCGAAAGCAAATCTGTTACAAGAATATGGTAACCTGACTCCTAGGAGGTTTGCTAAACATTTGAGTTGGTATCACTCAATTTTTTTTACAAATTTTTTTTCAATGTTTCAATATCTTTTCAATAAAAGTTTCTTTAACTTCAAGACAAACATGAACTTTGCATTAGAATTATCATTCGTAGAATAAAACATTCTTTGCATATAGATAAGTGCTTAAACATCAAGTAAGCTTGCATAATGAGCATCAAATGGATAATTTGATTGTACCAAAGGACATATTGCTTCAAGTATTTGATTGAGCACAAAGCAGCTCGAGTTGAGAAGTAAGGTTGTGAAGTAGCCTACTTTCCAGATGTGAGTTAATCACCCTGAGTAGGTGATATCTTCAAAGTTCAGTCAATCTGGGGCATTTATGTCAAGATTAGAAGAATCTCTCAAGGGGCTGAGCGATCAGGGGCATTCACCCGAGCATGTTTGAAACCTTCTTTACCATTGGTGAGTCAAGGGCAATGTTTTCCAAGTTTATAACACTGGAGCAGATTATCTTGATGGTACAGATCTCAGGAAGCTCTCTCGAGGCTATTTTCTACAAAGTCTCTACAGACCGGAGCAAGGCATTATGTAGGGGCATTCCTACACCTCATAATTAATCAAGTCAAGTCCAGGCGCAAGCTAAATAACTATTAAGTTTGAATGGCATGTCAGGAAGTTAGGATCGTTATCCTCATCTTATTAGAGATCAAAGTCTGCATTGGATTTCTCCATCAGAAGTTAAGGATCAATATCTCCAATTCAAGTCAGGATTGTCATCCTTCGCTCATCAGAGATCAAGGTTTAATTCCTGGTTGTTGTCTTCCTTCAACAGAAGTCAGAAGACGGGATTCTATCCATTGAGTTCCAACAGATGTCTTTGCTTCGACACATTGCACATAGTAATCATCATTGCAGTGTTTCGCAGTTTCTGCAGATTTTGTTATGCAAAGATTTTAGAATGAAAGGGCATGATACGCCTGAGCTTTGGTCACCGACAAAGCTTATTTTCTCTCCAACAAGAGTTATCTATGACATATGTGTGCCCTTGGATGTTATCACCCCTTCCCCGGCGCGAAGAATCGCAAAGAACGGTTTACACCAGCAAGATCATTTTCAAAGGCTCACTTATGCCAGAAGATGTTGTCGACCCGTCTTATGCAAGAACTCGTTATCCAGAGTTATTGAAATCAGGAACTCTACGCAATACGATTGTCATCCCAGATGAATGTTAATCTCTAGGAGTTACTTCCCCAGTGATGCTAATCATTGAAAGATGATACTTCTATTCCACAATCCCCCCTATCAGGGTCCAGACTATCATCTCTTTGATGAAGACCAGATGATTGTATTCAATTCATGAAGGGTTGATGTTCCCTCGGCAGCTCATGATTGCTTTTAGTCCTGGGTGAATCATTAAAACATGCATCATTGCATTACATAGCATCCTCAAAAATGCGTAGCATTTCCATTGATATGGAGCATTACGCCAAAAAATAATAATCTCAAACATGCATCTAAGCATAAGCCAGATTAAAATGTTTCTCGAATACCCTTTTGTGTCTCCGAAGAGAAGTTTATCCATAAAAGAAATCCCCAAGTGGTATTCCCAGTCAGAGTTCCCTCAAGAAATTCTTCTTGTTGTTATCTGCATTTTTGACCCCGTGTCGGTCTCCTACATCAATCAAATTCAATATATTTACCAAGCGTCTTGCTGTTTGTAAATTCTCATTGTTGGTTATCTTACCCATGTTTGCCTCTGTCGTTAGAATGTGAGTAAGAGTCGGTGTCTAACCTTTCTTGCTTCTCGGTTATTTGAGTATCCATACTTGGTGTGTGGTAATTCATATAATTGCCGCTCTTGAAGAATTACACCCCGCCTTTGGCCTGAGGGATATTGTATTTCTTGCACATTTGCAACCTTTTAAAGTCCAACGTAGATGGGCGATCCTTTCTAGGATCCCCTTTTGTTTGGCTTCTTTCCCCGTGAATTCGTCTTCGATCGACGATTTTACCATTCCATATATCTTTCCCCCAGTGAGTCTGCTCCAGTCGGTCTCATTCTTGTGTATGTCTAATATCCTTACCTGACATATGCTCTTTATATATGTTCAATATCCTTACCGAACATGTATATTTGATATTTATGTGTCCAATATCCTTACCGGGCATGTATACTTTCGAAACCTTTGTTAGAGTCGTCTTCGGTCGGTCTCTTTCCAGTGTATGTCTAATATCCTTACCTGATATATGCTACCTATATGTGTTCAATATCCTTACCGAACATGTATATTCGATTTTTATGTGTCCAATATCCTTACCGGGCATGTATATTTCGAAACTTTTGTTAGAGTCGTCTTCGGTCGATCTCTTTCCAGTGTATGTCTAATATCCTTACCTGACATATGCTCTTTATATGTGTTCAATATCCTTACCGAACATGTATATTCTCCTATATGTGTTCAATATTCTTACCGAACATGTATATTCGATCTTTATGTGTCCAATATCCTTACCGGGCATGTATTATTTCGAAACTTTTGTTAGAGTCGTCTTCGGTCGGTCTCTTTCCGTTGTATGTCTAATATCCTTACCTGACATATGCTACCTATATGTGTTCAATATTCTTACCGAACATGTATATTCGATCTCTATGTGTCCAATATCCTTACCGGGCATGTATATTTTCGAAACCTTTGTTAGAGTCGTCTTCGGTCGGTCTCTTTCCAGTGTATGTCTAATATCCTTACCTGACATATGCTACCTATATGTGTTCAATATCCTTACCGAACATGTATATTCGATCTTTATGTGTCCAAAATCCTTATCGGGCATGTATATTTTCGAAACCTTTGTTAGAGTCGTCTCCGGTCGGTCTCTTTCCGGTGTATGTCTAATGTCCTTACCTGACATATGCTACCTATATGTGTTCAATATCCTTACCGAACATGTATATTCGATCTTTATGTGTCCAATATCCCTACCGGGCATGTATATTTCGAAGCCTTTGTTAGAGTCGTCTTGATCGGTCTCTTTCGGTGTATGTCTAATATCCTTACGACATATGCTCTCTATGTGTTCAATATCCTTACCGAACATGTATATTCGATCTTTATGTGTCCAATATCCTTACCGGGCATGTATATTTTGAAACCTTTGTTAGAGTCGTCTTCGATCGGTCTCTTTCCAGTGTATGTCTAATATCCTTACCTGATATATGCTACCTATATGTGTTCAATATCCTTACCGAACATGTATATTCGATTTTTATGTGTCCAATATCCTTACCGGGCATGTATATTTCGAAACTTTTGTTAGAGTCGTCTTCGGTCGATCTCTTTCCAGTGTATGTCTAATATCCTTACCTGACATATGCTCTTTATATGTGTTCAATATCCTTACCGAACATGTATATTCTCCTATATGTGTTCAATATTCTTACCGAACATGTATATTCGATCTTTATGTGTCCAATATCCTTACCGGGCATGTATTATTTCGAAACTTTTGTTAGAGTCGTCTTCGGTCGGTCTCTTTCCGATGTATGTCTAATATCCTTACCTGACATATGCTACCTATATGTGTTCAATATTCTTACCGAACATGTATATTCGATCTCTATGTGTCCAATATCCTTACCGGGCATGTATATTTTCGAAACCTTTGTTAGAGTCGTCTTCGATCGGTCTCTTTCCAGTGTATGTCTAATATCCTTACCTGACATATGCTACCTATATGTGTTCAATATCCTTACCGAACATGTATATTCGATCTTTATGTGTCCAAAATCCTTACCGGGCATGTAACTTTTCGAAACCTTTGTTAGAGTCGTCTCTGGTCGGTCTCTTTCCGGTGTATGTCTAATATCCTTACCTGACATATGCTACCTATATGTGTTCAATATCCTTACCGAACATGTATATTCGATCTTTATGTGTCCAATATCCCTACCGGGCATGTATATTTCGAAGCCTTTGTTAGAGTCGTCTTCGGTCGGTCTCTTTCCGGTGTATGTCTAATATCCTTACCTGACATATGCTACCTATATGTGTTCAATATTCTTACCGAACATGTATATTCGATCTTTATGTGTCCAATATCCTTACGGGCATGTATATTTGAAGCCTTTGTTAGAGTTGTCTTGATCGGTCTCTTTCGTGTATGTCTAATATCCTTACGACATATGCTCCTATATGTGTTCAATATCCTTACCGAACATGTATATTCGATCTTTATGTGTCCAATATCCTTACGGGCATGTATATTTCGAAACTTTTGTTAGAGTCGTCTTCGATCGGTCTCTTTCTTGTGTATGTCTAATATCCTTACGACATACGAATCTTTGTTCCAAATCCTTTGTTCAAAAAAATCACAAAAAAAAATATAGAAAGTCAAAATTATCAAAAAGATTAAAAAAAAAAATGCAAAAAAATATTTCCACTTGTTTCTTCGGAGCGCAAATTTTTGGGTTCTTGTAGTATTTAATCTTCTTCTACCTTGAAAGTTCAAAAGGCTAGTGCCAATTTCACCTTCAGGTTTAAGACGATTAAATAGGGGCAACTGTTGCACCCCAAAATTTGCCCTCCTATCTCGGTTTTATCTGGTTTAGGCTTCGCATTTATCATAACACCCACATGCATTCATATCATTGGGTCTATGGTTATGGATTGGAGTTGATTCCCAAAGATTTCTCTGTTGAGCAGAAAAGGCGTGGTGTTTTCGACCAATCTGGGATACTTGAAAATGACGAGGTTTAATGTTAAATCTTATCCGTTCGTATCTATGGATTTTCGGGGCTTGATGTTCGATTGTTGAATTGAACGGTCTGTTCTTGATGAAGCTGCGGAAGTCTGTTTATTTTGAATGTCGTTACCTCCTGATTCAGGAGATCAATTCATCATGAGTTTGGGTTTTGCTGTTGTTTCGAGTTCATTATTCAAGATGTAAAAGGGTGGATTATGATTATCCGTTTATTGGTCAACAATACAAGTTCTAGTGCGTTTGGTTTGCTCGTCAGCTTTGTTCACTCTTGGCAATAGTGGATGTATGTGGAAATATTCATCCAGAGGACTTGTTTACAAGATTTACGAATGTCAAGTTGCCACATGTTTAGATCTTTTCCTGTCGCGTTCATCGCCCACAAGATTCAAGGCATTCTTTGAAAAAAATTAGAAGTTTCCTTATGGAATTCGTTTGGTTCCAAATATTTCTCTACTACCGAATATGGTTCGATTTGGAAATGCGGTGATAATTCCATTAATTTCAAGTGGAATCTATCGCCCATTTCTTAAAAGAAATCATGGAATCGCCAAATTGACTAAGGTTTGGAATCAAGAATTTTATTTGAAACTTAGAGTTTTAATTTTTGTTTCAAGTGGCAAAAGGCTCGGTTTTTCTTTTACAAGAGCGGATCAACATGAAAGCTTTATTGTCGGGAAAATCAAAAGAATTCAAGTATTGCTCATTTCTAAGTCATCAAAACTACGAATTTGAATTTTAGATTGAAGTGGTTTTGGACACGTCTATTAATCAATATTTCGACTTGGTTTGTTTTAACCAATTTAATTTTGGTTCATGACAAATTTTCGGGATATTTGATGCATAATGGATTTCCAACTTTCATACACAATCAAGAATTCAAATTGATACATTTTTCTCGAATCTTGTGTTCATAAAATTCCAAGAGTTCCAAAATTGCTCTAAGGTTTTTATCGTACAAGGATACAAATCAAGATACATGTTGCAATTTATCAAATCCCAAAATACAAGTTTCAAGCCTTTTTCCAATTTACAAACATTGTCATGTAACTTCTAAGCTTGTCTACTTTCCTTTCAACTCTTTAAGTTCCACAATACTACAAGGCAATTGTTGAATAACCAAGGTTTTATGTCGCGTTCAAGATACATTTTGTTATTCAATATTAACAAGTGGATTGTTTCATTACAAAATCATTGGAATCCACAAAGCAATTCAAACAATGTGATGTTACAAATTTCCGAACTTCTAACACAATAATTCCAAGGTTACTAGTACAAGTTTTGTTTATAAATGCAAACATACAAAAATGTTACAAATGTCATGCCTAAATCCTATTTTCTATTGGGAGTTTTTGTTGTTCTTTGGCTTCCATGACTTCTTGCTCCATCATAGACCTTGCCTCCTTGCCCAAAGTTTTCTTTTATCATTCCTCCAAGCTTGTGCCATAGCTCACACTCATGAAACAAAGAAAAGAAATTGGTTAGTGAGTAAATGGACAGCATTAGCAAGGATACAAAGCAGTACATTTTCTGTTGATCTCATCATTAAGGATGGATATTTGGGATCAGATTATGTTAAGGATTTGTTTCTCAATCATGTTCAAAAAGACCCTACCCTTTTGCAAATCACAACACATAGTTGGTTCACAAAAGGGAGGTGTGGTTCAGGCACCATCATCACCACTACTGTAGCAAGTACAACCTGCTCAGAAATCAGAAAAATACATTACAAGCAGCCCAACAATTTCAGATTGGTTTCAGCCCATCCCATCAGTTGCTAAGTCCAGTACACAAACAGTAGGGCTTGCACTTTGTTTTCAAAAACGTGATAAAAAAACATAACACCAAAAAGCCCAACGTTTTCAATTGTTTCCAACAGCCCTTGATTCAAAACCTGACATCAGTAGACCCTAATGGAGGATAGTATAAAAGGAAGCACAGTAACCAAGGGGAGGGCATGGACTGTTCACCAAAAACCCTAATCCCAAACAACATCCAAACGAAAAACCCAGAATACTGACATCTAAACCGAGAACAGCAATCTAAACCCAGCAACCAACAACGTTCGAACAAAAAACCAGAACACACTGCTTACACAAAAACCTTAGCCGCAGAGAAGAAACCTAGAAAACCATCACAGACCATAAAAAAATCGCAACAAGCATTCATGTACATAGCAAGCTAACTTAACCTCAAACAGTTCATCATCACTTCCCTAAGCTAACCACCCTTCAGAAAATGGATTCTTAGAAATAAAGTTCTGATTCGAGAGAGAGATAAGAACATTGCAAGGCTACAGATTTCAAAGAGGAAGATGTAAACTAGAAAGAGCTCACCGGAGGGGTTGCGGCCACGGCCGCCGTCCGCCGCCGTCCAAGACTTAGCCTCGACTCAGAAGCAACGTTTCCGTCCTCATCATCATCGTCATCGTCGCCGTCACTGAGAGAGTTCTAGAAAGTGCATCGGAGAAGTTAGGGTTCCAAAACTTCCCTTCAAGATCTACTCAAATCCAGGGAGTTTCTGCAAAATCAAACACAAGAATCATGTTCAGAAAACAGAGACGGTTCAGAATATGCAAAGAAATTCAAGATCGGAGCAAGCCGCCGCCCAAGGCGATTTCCGGCCGCCGCGGACTCATCAGTGCCGCCGTCAATCTTCATCAGCGCCGCCGGACCAGATTGTCCCCATTTCCAGTTTTTTCTGATTTTTTTTAAACGTTTTTGTAGAGAGAGGCGAGAGAGAGTGGGAGTTAGAGAGAGACAGAAAGTGTATTATAATTAGAGATGAGTTTAACCTTTTTGTTTTGTTAATTAATCATTGTTTAATGGCTAATCCGGCGGTGACAAGTGTCACCGTCCATTTGGTTATTTTGTGATTCCATGCAGTATACTCACCACATTCGTTGTGCACCTTCGCTGCCTAGTTGTTGGATCTGGCTGGATGATCATCAACTCATCATCATTGCCATCGGACGCATGTGATCCCTCCAAGTTCTGATCAGACGCTCCAAGATGCAAGCCTATGATGCACTCCTGGAACCTCAGCATACTGGATCCTGCAGATTAACTTGGGCTAAGCATTCAGGCCCAGCGAATTGCTCTTCACACCCCGAGACTAAAGCTACAATCAGGCCCATTTTCTAAACCTCTCTTTTAAATTCAATATTATGCAAGTTTTTTTTATATATAATGATGTATTAAATAATGTTTGGCGTATGATAGTTTTTTATTTGTTGAATTATCAATTAAATTGTTAATTGATTTTTCATCAAGTAAAAAAATATCTATACTAATAATTATTTAAATTCCAGTTTGTATTGTGTGTTAATTTATTTTCTTTTATTTTTCGCTATTACATTATCCGCTTGTTTGTTTATTACGCGATTGTACACTCCGCTCTCACACTAATATAAAAACAACAACGCCTCCTCTCTCTCTTATTTTTGGTTACCCACACCAAATTCTCTAAGGGTCTCATGGTTGGGGATGGGCATGGCCATCCTCACGAGGTTAATTAGGGCCCTCGTTGCCTTGATTAATCATAACCCGAAAAATAATTGGTCCATATACCAATCACCATGCACGGTCTCATGGTTGGGGATAGGAGCACCTATCCTCACGAGGTTAATCAAGTCCATATACTTGGTTAATTATAACCCGAAATATCATTTCTCTCGTCCAGCGCGCAATTTTCAACACACTTTCAAATCAAAAAATAGTGTTATGGTACTTAATTAAATTGTTAGAGGTTAACGATTTAATTAAAATGTAAATATTTGGGCCATTAGAGGGTAACAATGACTTGAATACTTTATTCCATACACTTGAACATTTAAAACACTTTCATATTAAATTAATTAATTGAATTTGTTTTCTTTAAATCAATTTTCTATAAAACAAAAAAACATAGTGTTATGGTACTTAATTAAATTGTTAGAGGTTAACGATTTAATTAAAATGTAAATATTTGGGCCATTAGAGGTAACAATGACTTAAATACTTTATTCCATAACACTTAATAAAAAGTGAACTTTGTTTCACCTCACCCCTTTCATAATAAAGATTTTGGATGAGAGAAGATCGGTTGACCTCAATCACCAATCTCGAGTATCGAATCGTTAGAGGGTATCCCGACGTTTCGGTACTTGTCATCTACCATTAAAATCAATTCAACCCATTCAAATCTTTTTTTTTCCGCTCATATGCGATTATCAAAAATCAAAAACATTTTCTATTCAAATCAATACAACCAATTCAAACATTTTCAACAAGAACTACGGAGTTTTGACTTTCCCATTGCACGAGGGAATACGTAGGCACGCGGTTTCAAAACCGTGTCAAACTCAAAATAATAACAAACAAATCCATTTTCTTTTCATTTATTCATGACTTAGAAATTAGCGATTACACACACAAACACATTTCGAACTAAATGGGTCCCATCGAGTACGATGGACGTAAGAGGTGCTAATACCTTCCTCTTGCGTAACCGACTCCCGAATCCATGCTTTTTGGTCTTGTAGACCGCCTTATCCGATTTTGTGGGTTTTATCTATATTTCCCCGTTCTTTCTAGGAACAAATAAAATTAGGTGGCGATTTCATTGTTTTTGAAAATTCATTTTAAATGATTTTTTGAAAATCGAGTTGCTTCATATACCAGTAGTAATGTTCTAACATCCTGTAGAACGTTAGTTGCATCTCCTTGGAACTCATCATCCTTGATAATCTTCAAGGTCTTAAAACAAATTGCAGATGTATATGAGAATCATTGATCAATTGATACTCATCAACTCTATTAATACATGCCTTTACGAGTGGACTTGAGAGAGATCTCAAGTGTCTTTGAGACTTTTAATAACATTGTGAAAATCTGCCAACTATTATGTTGATAAAAATAACCCTAGGATCCTTCTTTCACTATAGGGGTTGCATCAGAGGCTATGCAGCGGAATATGGCCATACTTCAACACAATGTACACAATTCTTACTCCATAATTTACTTGTAAGCATAACACATAAGGATTGAGAATAAATCAACCCTACAAGAAGCTTGCCTCTCCACCAAGAAACAAACTAGACCCACCAATATTCTGACCAATATGGAAACACATAAGCACATAAGTTACCTTATCAACATCTTCACTCCTGCATGCAGGTTTTAACAATCTTTTCTTTGTGCTGATTATAGTCTGAACAATACAATTCAAAATCCTCACTCCCGCATAAAGTCTTTGAATTTAACTTTCTTGTTCCAACATCATTATCTTCTCTTTTCAAGAAGTACAAAACTTTTGGTCAGGTTGGTCTAGTTTTCTACAAATAGGTCCATCCTCCACTTCAAGGGACCATACAATATAAATACTCCTTGTTCAAACAATCTTCTACCTTGTATACAACCAGAAAGTATCCCATATAGATTTCATCCAGAAACAGACAGGAACTCTAGAGGACTCATCCTGAAGAAGGCACGAAAGTCAGGTCCCAATTGAGCTTTAGGAGAAGGAGTAACTGGTGGTTGCTGATGTTGATGTTGCCCTTGCATGCCTTGCATCATTTGCATCATCATCTGATTCTGCTGTTGTATTTGCACCACCAACAGGAGTAGGAATTTCTGGTCCAATAGGCCTAGTTCTGGGCCTTCCAGGTCTTCTGCGTCCATCAGCCATCTTCCTGTTTGTCCTACACATAGAATCAAGTTGATCAGGCTCAACGCCACACATAGAACATATGGAATCATGAGACATAATTGAGCTGACTTATGATGTTTCATGGAAAAGCCGAGAATCAACCTGCTTTGATACCAAATGTAACACCCCATACATACTGTTATACCCCAAAATTTTCCCTCATACTCCTCAAGACATTTCACATATCCATACTCAAGGATTTCACAAGGGTTGACCAGACAAACCCTCTCCTAAGCAATCAACCCAAGCTAGGGTTTTGCCATTCTCAAGTCAAGATGGACATCCAATGCTTCAGGTGGTCATCATGCCTCATCATATGCTTCAAAGAATCTCCATGTCAAATTTCAAGCCTTACAAGTCAAGTTTGCTCAATCAATTGCTCAGATGGTTAAAAATCAGTTGTATTGGACAAAAAGTCAATTGTGGTCAACATACAGTCAAACTTCATAATTTTTGGTCAACACCAATATTTTGAAGTAATATTCATCATTTGATCAAGGGTTGATCATGATTCCTCAAGAAAAGTCAAGATTTGATCAAAAGTCAAAGTTTCTAAATTAGGCTTTCTCAGACAAAAGTCAACAGAACTTTGACCAGGCATAACTTTCACATACTTTATCAGAAATTTTTCCACCACAGCTCATTTTAAATAGAATTCAATTCTCTACAACTTCATGTCCCACAAGCTTGGGCAGAAAATGTTTCATTTGGAAGTTATGGATCAAAACATTACAGGTGTTTTTAAAAGTCAACTTTTTGTAAAGTAGTGCTCATGAGCATGGAAACTTCAATGAAGATGAAACCAAAAGGCCTGCTTAGAAGATATCTTGAGCTTTCTAAAAAGTCCAAGAACACCCAAAAATGTCAAAAATTGAGCAAGATACACATTGTGCAAGTTGAGCATTTTTGAGGAGGTGCACAAAGAGAAATACTTGAGAAAATCAAAAAATTTCCAAATGGGCCTAACTTTTCTTGATTCAAACATGTTCCTTATCTAAATTGGAACCTCCAAGCCCAAGGCCACGTTTTTATCTTTTACTTTTAATTTATTTTGGATTTTTATTCATTTAAAACCAATTTAATTAAAATAAAAGATATACAATCAAAAATTAAGTGCAAGATGGATTTTCTCTCATCCTTGAGGTCCAAGCAAGCCATTTAATCTGATTATTTCGAAATAATTAAGATTGTGACACCCCAAATTAATTCAACTATTAAATAATTAGAAATTTAATTAAAGGTTTAATTATTAGTATTTTTGGATTTATGGATTTAATTAATTAATTAAATAGATGAGAGTGTTGGGGGTGTAAAGTGGAATTGGGAGGTGTGTAGAGTAAAAGGAATAAATAAAGGAAAAGTGAGAAGAGAAATTAGGATTTCATTCTGCGTACTTTTGGAAAAGAGAAGAGGAAAGAGGAGAAAATCCAATCGTCAAAGTTTGAAGAATCATCGCGAGGTAAGGGGTGATTTGATCAAATTGTTATGCCTTATAGGTTTTGATGATCAATAGAATGAATTGATCCATTAGGAACCTCGAATTAGGAATTTTAGGTTGTGCCCTAACGTTATGATCCGACGTAATAATTCAATTGGGAATGATAATAATGATGATGATTGTAGGATAATTAGAAATTATAATTCTGATATTAATTAGGTGTGAAAATACATAAGAATTATTGTTTCTGTTGTGCCATGGCTGTTGGTGGTGAGTGAATCAATTGGAATTACAAACAGAGAGGACGAAACTAATTTTTAGTGAAAAAAACGCAGTATGGATCGACACATACTGTTATGTATCGCTTTAAGTGGCAAAACATTTGAAAACCAGAAGCTGGAACAAAGCTTGTATCGACAACAAACCATTTGTATCGATCCATAGGGCAATTTTGGAAGCTTTGCATCGACACAAAGATGCTATGTATCGACACAAGGGAGTCTTGTATCGACACAAGATGGTTATGGATCGACTCATACTGAAGAAACTTTTAAAAATGGAAAAATTATGTACGTATAAGTCAACACATACGCATTTTAGGTCGACACAAGCCATGTATGAGTCAACACATGGAGTTTTGGATCGACTCATACCGTTTGAAAACAAAACATAACTTTCTGAAAACGGTTTTGGTCATATCTTTGTGACCGTAACTCCGATTTAGGCATAGTTGGTATCCTTGGAAAGCTTAGAACGAGTACTATCTATTAAAAACATTTTCAAAACCAGTAATTAAAATCTTGAAGGATTTTTTTGGCTTCCGTAGGAAGGATCCGTTGTAATTCGTGATTGTGTCATTAACTTTGTGTATACTAGTTGGGTGTTGATTCTATGTGTTGTAATTAATGTCATATAATCATGATTGTATTGCTATTATATGTTGTTGTTGATGTTGTATATTCATGATGCTTGTTGATATCATGAGTTGTTTTTGTATATACCGGTGATAGTCTTACTAATCGAAGGGTAAGCGTTTGACATATTTATGCTTTTGGATGATTTATTTCATGATAGATGCTGATATCATGTTGTGGTTGATGATGGTTTATGATGTCTGATGTGGTCATAATCCGTGTTGTATGTTGCATGCTTTTGATGTTCATGCATATGCATTCTGGTGGAGTTAATTCCTATTGTGTGGAATTTGGCTCGTATTGCCAATAACCGTACCCGGGTGATTATGGGTGGTGAGGCTGGATTTGTGTCCGGGTGATTGTGGACGAATCGATGTTGGTGACTTGGTTCACATTTTGGTACCACATGCATTTGAGTCTACATTGCATATGTAATTATAACATGCTAGGATGTTTTCCAGTGTTGTAATTGCATTGATTGTTATTATGTGTATATTGATCTGTGTGATTGTATTGGTGAATGGGAATCTGAATATACTAATGAGGGTGGAATAATGAATTGATTGTTTTATTGTTTTAAAGAAACGTATAATGCATTTAAATTTTTGATGAAATCTCACCCTTACTTTAATGATTTCAGATTGAAGTGATTAGCTGCTCAGGAATTGGTGAGGATGGCTTATAGAGCTATGTTATTTAGATTGTCCGCGTGTCAGTGTCATGCTCTGGTAGTTGTAACACTGGGGAACGATCATTTTGGAATTTTACGGATTAAACTTGTTTCTTTTGAGTTTATGGTTTGGAATAATTATGATTTGAGTTATTCCGGATTTTTATGTTATTTCCGCTGTGTAAAACATAATTGTTGGTTTGGAATTAATTAATGAAGTTCTTCAGTAAATGCATGACTACTGGTTTGTTATTTGGTTATTTGGAATTTTTAAATTGTGACGCCCTTTCGTTATGTTAAAACTCTGATTAAATATATAATTCGCGGGGAAATTAGAAGGGGTGTTACAAGCATCCTCAAGGTCCTAGGAATCTATTCCAATCCTTCTCACGCATCCAGACGTCCAGAATCAGTACATCCAAGTCACGATTTGCATACCTCTAACTCCAAATCGTTTTCTTACTTTTATGCATAATCAATTGAATTTAACCATGCATTTGTGTTTATGATGGAGTTTTGATCATGTCTTGATAGTTTAATTGAAGCTTAGGTACAGAACGAAGGATTCATCATGGCTGTAGGTCTGTAGGTAAAAAATCGTGGCTATAGGTCTGAAACTCTAATGAGGAAGAAGACCACTTGCGCGCGTTTTCTGATTCATTGATTCCCAGAAATCAATTTCCTTTGTATTCATTCTGTTTCATATGTCTAACACCAGAACAGGTTGGCTCAGATGGCAGAGACAGCACGCGTTCATCCTAGAAGGCATGGGTTCAAACCCTGCCTTTTCCCAGAATTCTTAACGTTTTTTATGTTTCAGGTTCTAGAAGCCACAACCTCCAGAAGTGCCTACTTCTGGACCTCTCAGAGGCAGAAACATGTCCAGAAGCTCCAGCTTCTGGATCCCATCATAGGGCGTCACGTCCAGAAGCTCCAGCTCCTGGATCCGCCTCCAGAGCAGAAAGCCCCAGAAATTCCAATTTCTGGGCACCTCTAGTGCATAAACCCCAGAAGTTCCAACTTCTGGGTGCCTCCAGCAAGGGATTGCCCAAAAGCTCCAGCTTCTGCGATGACTTCTTCCAGAAGCGCTTATGCATTTTTTTCTCATTACTTTTCCATATTTTTTATTATTTTTGCTAATTTCATAATTAATTAAAATTAGTAATTAGGTTAAATAATTAGGATTAATTAGACAACTTCCACTGATTTTTCTCTCATTTTTAATTAATTAATTTAGGATTACAATTAACTAATATTTTCCTTAAAAATTAATTAAAATCAATTAGACTTAGGATTATTCTTCACAATTTCAAAAAATACAAAAATATTAGGATTAGTTTTCTTTTCCGTTATTTATTTTCTCGCATTCTTTTTTCCAATATTATGTAACTCCTCATGGGATGTAATAGTTTGATTAGGATTTACTTTCCGCACTCCTATATTATGTATCTGCCCCAAAGCCATGTAATAGTGTATGATTTACTTTCCGCACTTTACTTTCCGCACCCATATAAATTTCTAGTAATTAGGCGTGTATGGCAAGATAAAATCAACATAGCTAACTCTAATCACAAGATAACATATCTGAATTTAACACACCTTTTTCACACATGCACCCCCTAGGGTACTCTCTCTCGTTGCCTCTCGAACGTGGGGGTATCTTAGCACTGTTGCCTATAAACATATCATCATAGTCCCTTCGAATCAAAGATCATAGCCCCTCAATGTTTCCTACGAATACATGATCTAGTCCCTCGATTGTTGCCTACGAAAAGTGATGATCGTCCCTACGAATGTGCTAGGATACTCCTACATGTTGCCTTCTATGACCATCCGATGTCCCTTTTGAATGTCCCTTTACATCCAAGGAATAGGGTTACCTACCAACTAATGGTACGGATAGCACTATTCTAAAGGAAAGTAAAATAACACGGAAACGACCGTTCTGAGTAGGTAATAGATTCTTAATTGCTTGCTCCATCAAAACACTTTTCACACCTCACACATTCTAAAAATCATTTTCAAACACTTTGTATACATTCCAGCGTGAATCATTACAAAGTTCCTTTTCTAAAAACGAAACATTTCCAAACACTTCGTATACATTCCAGCGTGAATCATTACGAAGTCAAAGCGAAATGACTTTTTTCAAAATCTTTTCAAAACACACACAAAAAGCAAGTCATCAAGTGATCTAAAGAAATTAAGAGCCCGTAGATAACTACGGATGGAAAGGGTGCTAATACCTTCCCTTTTCATAACCAACTCCCTTACTCAGAATCTAAACGAAGGTCTTTTCCTGTTCTTTTCACCTTCCCTTAATTGGATAAAAGAAAAGTCGGTGGAGACTCTTGCTATCCATAACATTGGCGATCAAACGTAAAACAATCCAAAGTCAGTTCTCCCACCGTGTTACACATACATTGCCAAGGATATACATATTTGGCATTAAATGGTACATAAAACATACATATAATAGCAGCATAATAGGATAAGTATTAGTACATATTACAAATACAAAGCCGAAACTGTTATGGCCATAAAATATGAATCCCAAATGGTACTAATACATGATCCGGAAAGAGTAGCGGAAAGATACAAAGTAAATAAATCATCGCCAACGAAACACCACAGCAAGACTAAGCCATCTTACCCTTGCCTTTGTCCTATCTCGAAGATCCTTAAAAAATATAATTGGAATGGGGTGAGATTACTAAATCTCAGTGAGCCTCCTTATCTTAGGGGTTCGCTTGGTTCTACAAGGAACATGCATCACAAAACGGATTCACCTAGAATCCGGGGTCATGCCTCACGGCCAGGTACAAGTACATCACAAAGGAACACCACCACTGGAAGTCCCTTGACTAACTAGTGAGGTGGTAACAAACACAAAATCAAACACAAACAAATATTCAAACCCGTACCCTTGTACGAGGAATCGAGGAGTATGTGTAACACGGTGGGAGAACTGGCTTGCTTATTTTGCATTTGATCGCAAATATTGCGGATAGCAAGAGTCGCCACCGACTTTTCTTTTATCCAATTAAGGGAAGGCAAAAAGAACAGGAAAAGACCTTCGTTAGATTCTGAGTACGGGAGGCGGTTATGAAAAGGGAAGGTGTTAACACCCTTTCCATCCGTAGTTATCTACGGGCTCTTAATTGCTTTAGCTCACTTTAAATTTTTTTGTGTGTGTGTGTTTGAAAAGATTTTTGAAAAGACATTTCACTTTGACTTCGTAATGATTCACGCTAGAATGTATACGAAGTGTTTGGAAATGTTTTGTTTTGGAAAAGGACTTTGTAATGATTCACGCTGGAATGTATACAAAGTGTTTTGAAAAGAAGATTTTTGAAAGTGTGAGGTGTGAAAAGAATGTTTTAATTGAGCAAGCAAAAGAGACTTATTTTACCCACTCAAAACGGTCGTTTTTGTGTTATTTTGCTTTCCTTTAGAATGAGGCTATCCATACCATTAGTTGGTAGGTAATCTCATTCGTTGGATGTAAAAGGGACATTCGAAGGGACATCGGATGGTCATAGAAGGCAACTTGTAGGGATATCCTAGCACATTCGTAGGGACTATAATCACTTTTCGTAGGCAACAATTGAGGGACGAGATCATATATTCGTAGGCAACATCGAGGGACTATGATCTTTTAAGTCGAAGGGACTGTGATGATATATTGTAGGCAACTGTGCTAAGATATCCCTACGTTCGAGGGACATGACCATTATTCGTAAGGCAATGAGAGAGGATACCCTAAGGTGGGTGCAAGTGTGAAGAATGTGTTGTACTTAGATATTTATCTTATGATTAGTGATCTACGTTGTGTTTAATCTTGCCATACATGCCTAATTACTAGCAGTTAATAGGTGCGGAAAATAAATTGTGGAAATATAAAGGTCCTACGTTATTACATGGCTTTGGAGCAGATACATAATAGGAGGTATAGAAAGTAAAGGAAGAAATATAAATCTACGCTATTACATGAAAAAACACTTGCAACCTATACATCCTTTCTAGAATTTAAATGCCAAATAAATAAAAGAAAAGAAACTAAATCCTAATATTTTTTGGCGTTTTTGAAAATTAATGTTAATGCGAGAAAAAACCTAATTCTAATTGATTTTAATTAAAAAAATATTTAATGAAAATTACCCTAAATTAAACTAATTAAGTTAATTAAAAAGCATGGAGGAAATTATTTGTGAAATTACCTAATTAAATTAATTATTTAACCTAATTACTAATTAATTAAATTAAATAAAAGGGAAATAAGAAAAAGCAGAAAAATAAATAAAATAAAGAAAAATCAACAGAGCTTCTGACAGAAGCTGCCCTAGAAGCCAAGCCTTCTGTGAGTGGCTTGCCTTGGGCACCCATAAACTGGAGTTTCTGGGGAGAATCCTACTGAGCGTGTCCAGAAGCTGGAGCTTCTACATCTGGAAGGGTCCAGAAGCTGGGGCTTCTGCATCTGGAAGGGTCCAGAAGCTGGGGCTTTTGGAGATTCTGCTGTTGGGGACGTCCAGAAGTTGGAGCTTCTGGAGGGGTTATGTTGCTAAAAGGTTCCAAAAGCTGGGGCTTCTGGAGATTCTGGATCTGGGACGTCCAGAAGCTGGAGCTTCTAGAGGTGATACTGCTTCTGGGGTCTAAAAGCTGGAGCTTCTGGAGGCTGTGCTGCTTCTGGGAGTCCAGAAGCTGGAGCTTCTGGAGGCAGTGCTTCTGGAACCTGAAAAATTAGAAAAAACATTAAGAGTTCTGGCAAAAGGCAGGGTTCGAACCCGTGCCTTTGGAAAGGAATGGCTTAGTGCGAGCAAGGTGAACCGCTGGGGCGGTGATACATCCATGAGTTATGTTACACGCATTAACATGTATTCTGCTTCTTTTCCTCGCTGGTTGACTCAAAGCCAGAAGCGTCGGACCTGACTTCCTGTTATCTTCTCCGACTGTGTGTTTTTTCCAAAACCTGCAAAAATGTATCATTTAAAGAGAAACAAAAACCCAGATCATATTTTTAGGATGCTGTGAATTCAGTGGTGGTATTATCTCAGTCTAGAGCTGCCTGTATTCTTAGATCCGAAGCTTCATGAGCTTGAAGCCCTAAGAATGGCAGTTTATGATTTGGATGTTAACCTTTGCAAACAATGGCCCAGATCTGTTCTATTAATCCTCAAGAACACGTTAGTGACGTTAGTTCAAATTAAAACACAATAAAAATAGAAACACAAATTCATGAAAAATATGTAAACGAATGTTCATGATGTGCACGATTCAAGCATGTTTGGCCATGGATAATGATGTGTACTTACTCAGTATTACCTCAGGAGCACGTTTGTGTGCTTAGAATTGATTGAAAGAGGCTGGAAATTGTGATACAAATTTGCAAGTTCTTGAGAAAATTTTGAGAGCTTAGGGTTTTTTTGGTGGAGGCAAGGATCCATCCCTTGTGCTTCTGGACTTGTGATATATATAGAGAGCAAGTGATTTGATCAGCAATTAAGAGAAAATATATTGCTTTCAATGCAAAAAAAATTTCATACAAATATTGATCCAAACTTGCCAAAAGTAGATATTTCCTTCCTTGTAGCCTCTTGCACGAATTTGGCATCTCGTTTGGGCTTCCTTGGTCCTCAAGATAAGTAGAAATCAAGCCCAACTTGTCTTAGACCTTGCTTTTGTATTTTATTTAATTAAAATTGGATTTAAATGCTTTAAATCCAAAATAAATTAAATAAATTGGGAAGGAGGCGTGTTAAGAAGCATAGAGGTCATGGATAATCTTATAATCAAGTTTGGATCATAAAATATTAGGCCCATTTTAAAAATATTTGCTTTTGCTAGGTATTTTCCTTCATGCACCTCCTAAAAAATGCTCAACTTGCACAATTTGTATCTTGCTCAATTTTTAACATTTTTGGGTGTTATTGGACTTTTTAGAAAGGTCAAGATGTCTTATAAACATCCCTTTTGGTTTCATCTTCATTTAATTTTGCATACTCATGAACACTTCTTTTCAAAAAGATGACTTTTTGTTGACTTTTTAAGAGGACCTGTAATGTTTTGATTTATAACTTCCAAAGGAAGCATTTCCAGCCCAAGCTTGTGAGACATGAAGTTGTAGAGAATTGAATTCCCTTTAAAATGAGCTTTGGTGGAAGAATTTCTGATAAAGTATGTGAAAGTTATGCTTGGTCAAAGTTCTATTGACTTTTGTCTAAAGAACCCTAATTTAGAAACTTTGACTTTTGATCAGATCTTGACTTTTCTTGATGAATCATGGTCAACCCTTGATCAAGTGATGAATATTACTTCAAAATATTGGTGTTGACCAAAAATCATAAAGTTTGACTATATGGTGCACACAGTTGACTTTTTGTTTTGACTATATGTTGCACATTTTAGAAGTATCTCTCTTTGTGCATTCTTTCAAAATTTCCCAACTTGTGAATGGTGTATCGTGCTCAATTTTCCACATTTTTGAGTGTTCTTGGACTTTTTGGAAAGCTCTAAGAGTCCTCTAACCAACCTTTTTGGTCTCATCTCAATTGGAGTTTCCATACTCAATATATCTTCAAAACAAAAAGTTGACTTTTTGTTGACTTTGAAAATGACCTGTAATGTTTTGAGCTATACCTCTCAAATGAAGCATTTTTTGGACATTCTTGTGAGACATGAAGTTGTAGAGAATTGAATTTCCTTCAAAAAAAGAGGTGGTGGAAAAATTTCTGAGAAATTATGAGAAAGTTATGATCAGTCAAAGTTCAGTTGACTTTTCACCTAGAAACCCTAATTTAGAAAGTTTGACTTTTGAGCAAATCTTGAGTTTTCTTGATGAATCATGATCAACCCTTGATCAAATGATGAATGTAACTTCAAAATGAGGATGTTGACCAAAAATTATGAAGTTTGACTGTATGTTGACCACAGTTGACTTTTGTCCAATCTGTGATTTTCAACCATCTGAGCAATTGTCTGAGGAAACTTGACTTGTGAAGCTTGAAACTTGTCATGGAGAATATTTGAAACATATGTGGAGGCATGAAGACCATTGGAGATGTTGGAAATTCATCTTGACTTGAGAGATACCAAACCCTAGTTTGGGTTGATTGTCTAGGAGAGAGTTTGTCTGATCAACTCTTGAGGAATCCTTGAGTATAGATGTATGAAATCTCTTGAGTAGATGGAGGGAAAATTTTGGGGTATGACAGCTGCCCCTGTTCAATCTTCTTGTACTGGAAGGGTTAGATTGACACGCTTGTCTTTCGTGACCTGGAGGTAGAAGATGATTGAACACTCGAGTACACCTGAAAATTTGCACTCGCTGTTGGTGGATGATGCGGGAATGGGCTTACAGATGCCATTTGGATACTTCGCTGGGGATGAGTCATACGCTAGACTCGAGGATGTCGATAGGAGAATTGACGGGGATGGGCTTAAGATGCCATCTGGAAAGATCGATGCTGGGGAATGAGCCGTACGCTAGGCTCTGTAGTCGTTCCTGGAAGGAGCATGGAGATGGGCTTAAGATGCCATCTGGAGGGAGTCATATGTTAGACTTCGTGTTCATTTTTTTAATGAATTTATTGGTTTGCATTGATTTTTAACCATATATGCAGCATTCTGAAAGTGAAGCACTGTTGACAAATAGTCGGAGATGGGCTTAAGATGCCATCAAGGCAAGAGTCGCTAGACTTTGTAGTTGTTGATAATAAGGAATCGAATAAATCTTCGTCTTGATTACTACGAGGAGATTGTAGTTGGCAAAATGTGGATAGCTTCCTGTTGTGCATCGGTGTTGATCCATTGCTGTTATCGGAGGATAACCGAGGCGTCTCGGATAGTTTTCCGTCGATTCGGGCTTAATCTGGACTTGTCGTCGGAGGACAACCAAGGGCGGTCTTCGATAGTTTTCCGTCGATTCGGGGCTTAATCTGGACGGTCGTCGGAGGACAACCAAGGCGGTCTTCGGATAGTTTTCCGTCGATTCGGGCTTAATCTGGACCGATCGTCGGAGGACAACCAAGGGCGGTCTTTCAGATAGTTTTCCCGTCGATTCGGGGCTTAATCCTGGACCTGTTTGCGTCAGAAGTGATTGTTACCTATTTTGGAGAAAACAAGAGGAACTTTGATAGAATATTCGTTAGTTTTATGCAAAGTATGATGCATGACAGTGTATGAATGACATATGCATGAATTATGACTTTATGAGTAATGTATGAATGATAAGTGTTGTGATATTTCAAAACATATCCATCTTGAAGAAGATGCGGATGTTCTGTTTTTGAGGATTCCTGACTTCCGCTTGGGGAATTGTGTAGGTGAGAGCTCCGCTTTTGAAAGAGAAGAAAGATATCCTGGATTACTCCGATGCACTAACTGACCAAGTCTTGGGCCTAGCTATTGTTGAGGAGGGTAGAGACTGAGAAACTCGTTGTTGGAGATCTCATAGACCCTGTTGAAGAGAGTCTGGGAGGCGATCCATTGGGGACCTTGTATGTAGATCCTGCTGAGGAAATTTAGGAGGCGCTCTACTGGGGATTCAGAGTGCAGATCTCGCTGGAGAGCATTTGATAGTTGCCGGGAGACTGGGTTGGAAAAGTAAGGAACCCGTTGTAATCTCTGGCTGGGAGATGAAGATGTAGTTTCCTCCGGTGCACTATCTGACCAAGTCTCGAGTCTGGATACCGCCGCTGGGGAAAAAGGAAGGGACTGAGAGATGCCCGCTAGGGATAAGTACCTTGACTAGGGATGAGGGGTTTACTGCTTGAAGATCGATGTAACATTGCTTGGTCAAGTGGAATTGCTGCTCGTGGATTCCCTTTTGCTCTGCTGGGGAAGTTGTGTTGGTGACTTTTGTCGTCATCTCAATTCCTGGAGCCTGCAGTAAGTACTTTTGTATGTTCACTTTTCATATGTTTGCGATTAGATTCTTATTGTCAAGTGCATATAATCATTCAAAGCAAACGTTGGACTTATTGCAAATAACAACAGCAGAAATTGTAAAGAGAAAGAACTTGCATTTATTTGAAATGTGGCGTATGGCCAAGTAGTTTTGCACACAAGAAAGGTAAAAAGCTATGCGGAAACAATCTCGTTAAGTTCCAACTGTGCTAGTACTCATATATTTCAACTATCTCATCTCCTTGCTGTCAGTAGAAAGTGAGTAGGCTGATCTTCGCCATTTGAATCTTGAATCTTGATAGTAGTCAGGCGGTGATCGGAAGAGACATAGTCGTGCGCTTAAATCCTAACTTTTGCCTAGACCGCCCTTTCGGGTTTCGGTCTACGGGATACCCTTTCTTGCCCAACCGCCTTTTCGGGTTTCGACTTGCGGGTGTACATGTTTTGTATATATCCTTAACTTTTGCCCGAACCTTTTGGTTCGCAAGATGCCCTTATTTTTGCCTAGGCGTCGACCTAGCGGGTCTCTTTATCGTAGTATTTTTGACTATATCTGCGTTCATAGGGTGTGGAAATCTTCACCATCCATGGTGCTAAGTATCATAGCTCCGGGAAAATCATCTTGACTACAAATGGTCCCTCGTAGGTGGGAGTCCATTTGCCCAGGATCACCTTGTGAAAGAATGATGCGCTTGACTACTAGATCACCGACTTGGTAGACTCGGTGCTTGACCTTCTTGTTAAATGCTTTGATCATTCGTTTCGATAAATCATCCATGGCGGATGGCCGAGTCGTTCTCATCAATCAAATTAATCGGTCAAGGCGATGCGGACCCAATCGTCTTCGCCTAACTCGCCTCTGGAGGACTCGGTTGAGGGTATCGAACCTCGATGGGTAAGACGGCTTCCATACCGTATCTGAGAGAGAGGGGTTGCCCTGTGGATGTTCGTCTTTGTAGTCGATAACCATGAAGAGCAAATGGTAACATCTCATGCCAATCCTTGTAAGTCAGTCATCTTGTATAATCTTCTTAATGTTTTTGTTGGCGGCTTCCTGTGCCATTCATCTTAGGCCGATAAGGAGAAGAATTGTGATGGTTGATCTTGAGCTGCGTGCGAGTTCGGTGATCATCTTGTTGTCGAGGTTAGAGTCGTTATCTGTGATAATCCTTTCGGGGTGCCATACCGGCGGATGAGATTATGCTTGATGAATCGAGCCACAACATTCTTGGTAGCAGATGTGACGAGGTGCTTCTACCCATTTGGTAAAGTAATCAATTGCCACAAGGATGAAGCGATGTCCATTGGGCGTGGGCTTGATTTCTCCAATCACGTCAATGCCCACATTGCAAAGGCCAAGGAGAAGTTAAAACATTGAGGAGATGCGTGCACTTTGTCGGCATAATCGGCACTTGTGACAAGATCGAGCATAAGCGGTGACAATCGCTTCCATGGTGGACCAATAGTAGCTGTTCTCAAAATCTTCTTAGCCATGGTGTGTCCTTTGGAGTGGGTACCAAATGCCCTTCGTGTAACTCTTCCATGATACGCATTCTTTTGGTCTACAGTGATAAGCACAAGTCGTGGTGTGCTTGTATAAGATGTCGTTACTAAGGAAGAATTTGGAGCGAATCTCCTCATGAACTTCTTATCATTAACGGATGCCCCTGGATATTCACGAGTCTCAAGATACCTCTTCACGTCATAGTACCAAGGTCTCTCTTCGCGTCAAGCTCATAACAATCTGTTGGTTCGTGAACTTCTCAATGATGATCGGGAGCCTCGTTGTCCCATCGACCTTGAACATAGAAGACATGGTTGCCAATGCGTCTGCCAACTGATTCTCTTCTCGTGGAATATGATTGAAAGTAATCTCTTCGAAGTAAGGGATCAAACTCAGAACATACTCTCGATACGGGATGAGATTTGGATGTTTCGTATCCCACTCGCCTTTTATCTGACTGATCACTAAAGCTGAGTCTCCATACACTTGTAAGAACTTGATTCTTAAGTCAATAGCAGCTTTAAGACCCATGATGCACGCTTCGTACTCGGCCATGTTGTTGGTGCAACTGAAACAAAGTCTGGCGGTGAAAGGCGTATGTCCGCCTGTGGGGGATGTAATGATGGCGCCAACGCCATTGCCAAGTGCGTTTGAGGCTCCATCGAAGACCATGGTCCATCGGGATCCTTGTTCAGGTCCTTCGTCCGGTCCTGGCTCTTCGCAATCAGTAACTAGTAGGACATCTTCGTCTGGAAATTCGAACTGCATAGACTGATAGTCATCTACGGCTTGATGAGCCAAATGATCGGCTACTACACTTCCTTTGATCGCTTTCTGAGAAGTGTACTGGATGTCATATTCGGTCAAGATCATTTGCCATCTTGCTATTCTTCGGAGAGCTGGTTTCTCAAAGATGTATTTTATCGGATCCATCTTGAAATCAATAAGGTAGTGTGAGTCAACATATATTGTCTTAGCCGTGACAGCCGAGCCAAAGCGTTGCAAGTTTTCTCGTGTGAGTATCTTGTTTCACGATCGGTAAACTTTTGCTAAGGTAGTATATTGCATGCTCTTTTCGACCAGACTCGTCATGTTGCCCCAACACACACCCATCGAGTTCTCTAACACATAAGTACATGATAAGAGGTCTTCCTTGGTGGCATCGGGATAGGAGGATTACAGTAGGTACTCCTTGATTTTGTCAAAAGCGATCGGAAATCGTCGTTCCATTCCACTACTTGATCTTTCTTAAGTAACTTGAAGATTGGCTCACAAGTAGCGATTAGGTGTGCAATGAATCGGCAATGTAGTTTAATCGGAGAAACCTCGACTTCCTTCTCATCGGGTGGCATTTCTTGAATGGCTTTAACCTTAGCGAGGTCAACTTCAATACCTTTACCCGACAACAAACCCTAGGAGTTTTCGGATCGACTCCAAGGTGCACTTGTTAGGATTAAGTCTCGATCTATACTTCTTCAATCATCAAATAGTTTACGCAAATGACCAAGATGCTCTTCTTGATCGTGATCGAGCTATCATGTATCGACATAGACCTCTATCTCGTGATGAATCATGTCATGAAACAATGTCACCATGGCGCGATAAGTGGCGCTGCGTTCTTCGATCGAGCGGCATAACCTTGTAGCAAAAGTGCCCTTGTGTAACAAAAGTAGTCTTTTCCATGTCTTGGAGCCATTTTGATCGATTATGTAGGAGAAACCATCCATGAAGGAGAAAACCTTATCTTTGGCGGTGTTGTCAACGAACATCAATATGAGGAAGCGGAAAATCGTCTTTCGGACTCGCTTTATTCAGATCTCGTAATCCACACACATTCGTACCATCCCTTGAGCACGGGCACCACATTGCAACCCAGGGATAAGAGGTGTGACTAAGAAACCGCGTTGAGCGCTTCATAATTTGGCTTTGATTTTCTCGACATCTCGGGACGATGCACGGCAGACCTACATTTTTTGAGAAAACCTTCTTTTGTTGGCAATCGGTGTACCACAATATCAATGTCCAAACCGGGCATGTCTTCGTATGACCAAGCAAAACCTCAATGTAGTCTCGTAGCATCCGAACCAATCTTTCTTTGACATTGTTCTCAAGACCGCTCCTATCTTGATCTCTTTTTGTCTTCGTCGGTACCCAAATTCACAACCTCAACTTGCTCTTGATGCGGTTGTATAACTCGCTCTTCTTGTAGCGATCGGAAGCTCCCGGCACTTCACAATCTTCCTCACTTTCGTCTTCGGCTTGGTAGATCGGATTATCAAAGTCATATTTAGCATTAGCATAGCTGTTATTAACGAGATTCGGAGTGATTCTGCAGTGTATCACGTGGGTGTGTGTAAGAAACACATAGATTTTTGAAGGGGTGATAAAGTAAAAGAAAGAAAACAAACAATTGAATGCAAAAGTCCAACGATTTATTGAATGAAAATACGCAAACGACAGATAATAACCCTCGCAAACGAGCCATGATGCCTCGGGCAAGGCACTAGGCTTTAGAGTTTATTGTTCAAAACATAAAGAAATACGAAAAGCAAAACAAAACAAGAGCAATTACTCCTGACTAAAGGAGATTGGTATGACGTCTTCAGTCTTCCAATTGCTGAGCCTGTTGTCTGGAGTGGGGAAGATCCAATTGTTGATGTCGAAGCCGTTGTCGTCGTCTTCTATAGCATGGATTCCACTCTGGCTAATGCGGAAAGGAAGTTGGCCGGCACGTTCGCGGTGTATCATCTTCTGACCCTTGATGGTGAAGCCTAGACCAGTCTTGTCAAATTTGAAAGGAAGATTAGGGAGCTGACCCCAAATAGAACTACCTTCTTCCGACAGCAACTTGAGCGTCTTTCAGCGAGGCCATCCTAGGCGGAGCTTGTGTAGCTTCAGGAGTGGTGGGAGAGTCAACAGGCATGACTCTGGACATTGTTTCAAAAGCTTGACAGGGAGTCTCAAAGAATTCACCTTCCATCTCAAGGTATCGGAATGACTGTAGATGACTGACCATATACTCTTCTTCACCGCACACTGTAACAACCTTCCCTTTTACCGGGTACTTCAGCTTCTGATGTAAGGTAGAGGTAACAGCGTCTGCCCCATGTATCCAAGGGTGTCCAAGTAGGCAAGAGTAAGCTGGACGGATGTCCATGACAAAGAAAGTGGAGTCAAAAGTCTGGGTACCGACTTTAACAGGCAGAGTGAGCTCTCCAAGCACTGTTCGCTTAGAACCATCAAAAGCTCTTACAATAATGTCACTGGGTCTCAGAACCAACCCTTCGACATCAAGCCGATCAAAAGCAGTCTTCGGAAGAATATTCAAAGCAGAACTGGTATCCACCAAAACATGAGACAATGTAATGCCCTTGCATTCAACAAAGATGTGCAAAGCTTTGTTGTGTTTCTTTCCGGTAGGAGTCAAATCAGCATCAGAGAAGCCTAGGCCGTTGTTGGCAGCCAGGCTAGCAATACAAACTTCAAACTAGTCAGTGGTAGTGTCTTGCGGTACGTGAGCATTCTTCAGAAACTTCACCAAGGCATTAGCATGAGCCTCAGAGCACAAGAGCAGAGCAAGCATGGAGATCTTGGACGGAGTCTGTCCCAACTTTTCCACAACATTGTAGTCGCTCTTCTTGATAATCTTAAGAATTTCCTCCATTTCTTGTTTGGAGGTATCTTCAGTAACTTCCTTTGGTACTTCTAGTTGAGTAGGATGAGTCACTGGTTCTTTCCCTCTAGCTTGGGGAATGGATTGAATAGCTGGAATGCGAGCTGGAGTCGCATTGTCTTTTGGAGGAGAGATATCTGGAGAGAATACCCTTCCGGTTCTGGTCACCTTACTGGATTCGGTGATGTTGTCAATGTCAGGAATAGTAAGATCTTCAATGGTCAGAGGGTCTTGCTTGACGCCATGATAGTAAACATCAGCTCCATAATTCCAAGGAATAGCTTTATCAGAGGAATACGGAACTGGTCTTGGAGAGGTAATGATGAGAGGTGCCACTCTAGGCACAGGATCAGCAGAAGAAATCCTTATGGTATTAACATCAGCATAGTCTTCAGGGAAATCGTCGCCCCATCCGGTCGCCTTAACATCTTCAATAGGAATCTTGTAGCTCTCAGGAGCAGTGTATTTTACCATGTAATCATACTTTCCACTTGGCTGCCCCAAGGTATCCCACACAGATGGTGTGGTTTCGTTCACATCTTCCATCTTTAACTTAGACATATCTTCACACAGCTTCTGCACAGGTGGTTTTAGAAATAGTATCTCACGGTTATTCATCATGCACTGAACACGTCTTCTCAACCAAGCACAACCATCGTGCGGACCAACGATAATCCTCTGGGCATCCTGGATTGACACCGGCTTGCAGCAAATTCCTCTTAACAGTCATCAGAGGGATGGTCAGGTCATCTATGTTGAAGATGTAAGTATCGTCACCAACAGCATTGGAGCTCTTGTTATGGTTAGGCATAGGCGCGTTGATCAAATTTGGAGTCTCAACAGGAGGATCAAACTCAATGCTTAGCTTGATCATATCGAATCTTGTTCTTCAGAGCCCAACAATCATCAGTACTATGTCCTGGGCTATTGGAGTGGTAAGCACACTTAGCATTTGGATTGTATCTCGGAGAGGAAGTGTTGACATTCTGAGGAGGATCCCTCAAGGTTATCAGCTCTGCTTTCAACATGTGTTGCAAGGCTTGCGACAAAGGCATGTTGATCTTCGTATCTTCGTGGCGTTCAGCTCGCGTTGTCTCGTGAGGTTCTTGATGAGGATTGGAGATCTGCTGCCCCAGATTGAGCACGGTCGGTCTTGGCTCGGCTTTTCGACCATACAGCATTAACTTCTTTCTTACCACCAAAGATCTCTTGACATTTGAAGATGTCTCTACTTGAATCTTTCCACTCTTGATACCGGCTTCAATCGCTCTTTGTCAATATCACTCGGTGAATCCTTTGAAGAGTTTCAATCGATGATTGAAGAATGGGCTGTCGGTGTTCCCATGAACATATCAACCAACTCCCTATTGGACAAGGGTGGTTGAACTCGCTGCTAAATCTCGCCACTTGAGCATACTCTTTGAACTTCTCGTCATGACCCATAGACATGCTTTGTAGTTGCATGCGGTGGGCGTCAATTCACATTGTACTCATCTTTATCAGAAAGCATCGCCAAATCACTCAAGTACGGATCGGTCATTTCTCTGGTAATACCACTCCAGCGAGTTCGGACAAGCTCTCTTGGAAATAGTGCATCCACAACTTTACATCATCGGTGTGGGATTGATCTTGAACATAGGACTTCAAATGCGACTTAGGGCAAGACATACCATCATACTTAGCAAAGTAGGAACCTTGAACTTGGGAGTGTTAGTGTTTTAAGTTGGCATCAATTTTGGTAAAACTAGGCTTTAGAAATGTCTTGATAGATGTCATGACATTCGAGATTGAAGATAAATCCTCTTGGACAAGGATGGTAAAAGTACATTCAGGCGGGAAGCTAAAGGCATCTTGAAATGAAAGTCGATGTCATAACGGATGTTATGACATTCGATGTGACATTCTTCTCGAATCGATTTTCTGAGATTTTTCGGGAAGTTTGTTGAGCATTTTATTTATGTTTTTACATTATTAGAAAGCATGCTCACGTGGCTGCTAGGTTAATCTTAATTAAACCTAAATTGGTTGTTGAACAAACCATGTTTTTAGGAGAGAATTAAGTAAACCCTAGCTATCTTTATGGAAGCCCAAAACTGAAGATTCAGGACTGCTTCTATATAAAGAAATCAACCCTTACTCTACAGCCACGCCTCTGGATTCCATTGAAGACATTGAAGGCCTTTTGTTTGTGTACTGTTAAGGTTAGTAACAGTTGGTATTGTGTAATTCTAGTTTCTCTTGTGAGCCAAGCAACTATCAATTGATAAGTGCATTGGACTAGGATTTGTTGTAAGGGTAGTTTATCACTCAAAGCTTTAAAGCACGAGTGTTTGTCTCTTGATTAAAGCTTTGAAGCAAGATCAAGATATTTTATTGAAGTGTGTCTTCACAATTCAATTAGTCAATAGGTTGATATCACTGCGGTGATTGAGGGAGTGAGTAGGAACTCGGATCTAAGTAGGACTTAGGTTGAAGTGTCATTGGGTAGGGATTAAGTGAGGAGTTGTAAGCGAGTTTAACTCGAATTGATACTACTAATAGTGAATTTCCTCCACGGCTTGGTAGCCTCAGGACGTAGGTTTGTTAGAACCGGGGGTGAACAACTTATTGTGTTATTTGCTTTTATATTTCTGTGAATTGTCAAAGTCGAATCTTGTGTCATAACATTCTCGTGACTTTAAGTATCTGAATTTCAATTGGCATCAAAGCGGGCACGCTTGTTATTTGGGTGAGATCTAGGGATTATAGTTTACGGCTGATGGATAAGGAAGCGAGTTTGGAGGTAGACCACCTATTACGGATGGGTCTAATGAGTGGAAGCCTCGTATGGTTGCCTTCTTAAGATCGGTGGATATCAAGGCTTGGAGAGCTGGCGATAAAGGATGGAAACATCCAACCAAGGTTGAGAAAGATGGGACTCTTGTCTTGAAACACGAGGAAGAATGGAGCAAAGAGGAAGAGGAGCTTGCCACAGGGAATTCTAAACCTTGAATGCTTTATTTAATGGTATTGACGAAACATCTTGATTGGTTCATCAATGTGAACGCCAAGGATGTTTGGGACACCCTCAAAACCACTCATGAGGGAACATCCAAGGTGAAGATGTCAAGACTTGGATGCTCACTACCAAATTTGAGAATTTGAAGATGAAGGAAGATGAGACTATTCATGAGTTTCACATGAATGTTTTGGAGATTGCCAATGCCTCGGGAGCTCTTGGTGAAAAGATGTCGGAGGAGAAGCTAGTGAGGAAAATTCTCGGATCCTTGCCTAAAGATTTGCAATGAAAGTGCAATAGAGGGGGACATGACACCACGAAAGTTGAAGAGCTTATTGGATCTCTTATGACTTTTGAGATGGGAATCGGTGGCTGGAAGAACAAAAGCATAGCACTTGTATCCAATGAAGAAGGATGCAAGGTGGAAGATGAGGAGAAGATATCGAAGCTATAGCTATGCTTGGAAGGCAGTTCAACAAACTCATCAAGAGGATTGATCCAAAGTCAAGGTCAAATGTCAAGGACATTCCATCGACATCAACAGATCTTATGACTCCAGAGAAGATCCGGTCGAAGAAAAGGAAGTCAAAGCGGAGTCAATGTCATGAATGTGAAGGATATGGACACATTAAAGTGAATGTCCCACCTTTCTTAAGAAACAAAGGGAATTTGGTCCGATTCGAGTGAAGGAAGAAGCGACTAATCTTGTCTTGCATCTTACGGAAGTTGTAATTGGATAATAACTCTAGTGATGAGGAAGTGACCTTTGAAGAACTTCTTGATACTTACAAGAAGCGTATCGAAGTGGTGAAGTATGTCATGAATGAAAAGCAAAACGATTGAGAAGTTGGAGGCGAAAATGTGAAGTGGAAGCGAAAGAAGGAGAATACAAACACTATAAGACATCTCAACGGTGAAATTACGGTGTTAAATTCCAAGCTTGATCGATGACTAAATCGTCAAAATCTTGACCTGGAGCAGAAAAATTGGAAGAAATTCTTCACTTGGGCAAAATCTGAAACAAGCATGGTCTAGGATATGTGGTGCAAAGGAACCGTTAGTGACAAGAAAGAAGAGGCCTAGGAAACCAAAGTCGGATGTCACAACATTGGAATCAACATCGGGATCGGAGAAACATGAAGAAGAAGTTTCAAAGATGGAGATGTCATCATTGTGGAAGGTTTGGACACATAAAACCCTTACATTATAGGCTACATGGATACCCTAATCAGACTCCCTATCTTAAGCCTAAAACATCAAAGTACCATACACTCAAAAGTGGAAGAAGAGGGATGAAGCAATGATTGCTCACACTTCTCTTAGAGTGTCTGCCAAGGAAGATTGGTACTTTGACAGTGGGTGTTCTAAGCATATGGTGGAATAAAAACCTCTTGAATAATTTCAAACCTCATTCCACCAGCTTTGTTACCTTTGGAGATGGAGCTAAAGGAGAAATCAAAGGTGTTGGAAACTTAGGCTCCGGAGTTCCAAATCTAAGTGGAGTGTTCTGGTAAAGGCTTGTTGCTAACCTCATAAGCATAAGTCACTATGTGATATGGGATTCAAAGTTAACTTCACTAGATCCGAATGTCTCGTAATCAATTATCAACAAGAAGTAGTTATGAGAGGAATCGATCAAAGACAATTACATGTGAATCGAGAACACCAACCTCTCATCTGTATGTTCCACAGACAAAGATGAAAAGGAGGTCAAGTTGTGGCACCAAAAACTAGGACATCTGCATCTCAGAGGAATGAAAAAGATCATCTCAATGGAGGTATCGGAGGATACCAAGACTTCACATTGATGAAGGAAGGGTGTGTGGTGAGTGCCAGTTGGAAAGCAAACCGAATGTCACACCCAATGTCTAGACATCGGACCACATCTAAAATCTTTGCTGCACATGGACTTGATGGGGCCTATCAGTTGAAAGCCTTGGTGGAAAAGATATGCCTATGTTGTTGTGGATGACTTCTCAGTTTACGGATAAACTTCATCAAAGAAAAATCTGAAGTGTTTGATGTCTTTAAGGAGTTGTGCAAAAGACTTCAGAGAGAGAAGGAAAGTTGTATTGTCAGAATAAGAAGTGACCATGGAAAAGAATTTGAGAATAGCAAGTTTGATGAATTATTTCCTCGAAGGATCAACCATGAGTTCTCTTCTCCTATAACACCACAACAAAATGGGGTTGTGGAAAGAAAGAATAGGACTATACAGAATCGCGAGCAATGATTCATGCTAAGAAACTTCCTATTCATTTTGGGAAGCTATGAATACGACTTGCTATGTTCACAGGTTACCTTAAGAAAGGGAACTGTCTCCACCCTGTATGAGCTATGGAAAGGAAGAAAACCAACTGTGAAATACTTTCATGTGTTTGGGAGCAAATGCTATATTCTGACAGATCGTGATCAAAGGAGAAAAATGGATTCTAAGAGTGATGAAGGCATTTTTATGGGATACTCCACAAACAATAGAGCATATAGGGTATTCAACTCCAGAACCCAGGTTATGATGGAGTCTATTAATGTCATTGTTGATGATCATTATCAGGAGCACAATGTCCCATATGATGTTGAGACATGGTTTGAGACATCACCTCAAGTACCTGATAAGGAAAATGTTCCTACTCCTACTACACCTAAATCTGAACCTGAGGAAGCAAACAAAGATCCCTCAATCAGATTCGAAAGATCATCCAAAGGATCTCATCATTGGAGACCCAACCAAAGGTGTTGTTACAAGATCCGAGGCTGTCTCAAACTCCTGCTTCGTGTCAAAAGTAGAGCCAAAGAGTGTCAAAGAAGCTCTATGTGATGAATTTTGGATTGGAGCAATGCAAGAGGAATTGAACCATTCAAGCAACATGAAGTATGGGAATTAGTTCCTAGACCGAAGGAACCAACATCATTGGCACTAAGTGGATCTACAAGAACAAGTCGATGCGAAGGACTGTCACCAGAATAAAGCAAGACTTGTTGCTCGTGGTTACACTCAAGTGGAGGAATTGACTTTGATGAGACCTTTGCATGGCTAGGCGGAATCAATCGGGCTTCTACTAGGAGTTGCTTGAAATTCAAATTATTTCGGATGGATGTGAAAAGTGCCTTCCTAAATGGCTACTTAAATGAGGAAGTATATGTAGAACACCTAAGGGATTTGTGGATTCAAGTTTTCCTAAACATGTCTGATTAAGGAAAGCCCTATATGGTCTAAAACAAGCCCCTAGGGCCTGGTATGAAAGGCTGACCAAGTTTCTTACAGACAAAGGATACAGGAAAGGAGGATTGGATAAAACTCTCTTTGTCAAGAATGAAGGTGGAAAGGTTATGGTGGCTCAAATCTATGTTGATGACATAGTATTTGGAGGAATGTCAGAGACAATGGTGAAACAATTTGCCAATCAAATGCAAGCAGAGTTTGAAATGAGTCTCATGGGAGAGTTAACTTACTTCCTTGGATTGCAAGTCACACGATGGAAGATTCAACATTTCTTTCACAAAGCAAGTATGCAAGGAATATTGTCAAGAAGTTTGGAATCGAGAATGCCAGCCATAAAAGGACTCCTGCTCCTACACATTTGAAGTTGACCAAGGATGCAAGTGGAGAAAAGGTTGATCAAAGTTTATATAGAAGCATGATAGGGAGCTTGTTGTACCTAACAGCCAGCAGACCTGACATTGCTTATGCAGTTGGGGTATGTGCAAGATATCAAGTGAGCCTAAAGTAAGTCACATTAACCAGTGAAAAGAATCACAAATATGTGTGTGGAACTTGCAATTATGGTATCTTATATTCCCATGGATGTGAACCAATTCTGTCTGGATACTGTGATGCTGACTGGGCTGGGAGTGCTGATGACAGGAAAAGTACCTCTGGAGGATGCTTCTTCTTGGGAAACAATCTTGTTTCTTGGTTTAGCAAGAAGCAAAACTGTGTGTCCCTATCCACTGCTGAAGCTGAATACATAGCGGTAGTAGTTGTTCTCAAATGGTCGGATGAAGCATATCTTTTCGAGTACAATGTCACACAGGATGTCATGACATTGTCTTGTGACAATGAGTGCTATTAATATATCAAAGAATCCTATACAACACAGTGGGACTAAGCACATAGACATCGACATCACTTCATCGAGAACTTGTGGAGGAGAAGGTGATTAAATTGGATCATGTAGTCACAGAACTTCAATGGTGACATTTTACCAAGGCTCTTGATGCTAGTCAATTTGAAAACTTAAGAGCAAGCGGGCATTTGTCAAGATGAGGAATTGTAGCAATTAAGATTGCCTCCAAGAAAGGGAAGATACCATTTATTAATTATAAGTGGGTCATTGATTATTTGCCTCTTATTTGTATAGGGTTCAAGAATGTGAAAAGACTCCTCCATATAATAGCCTTTTCATTTGAAAGTATCATACCTTCTCCATCCAAGATACTCTCAATCGCGTCACTCTTGGTCTCGATTCTCAACCTTTCCAGAAATATGTCTTCCTCATCCTCCTCGATTCATTGTTCATCTCCCACCATGGCTGAGATTAGGGCATTTGCTGAAGCCATGGATATTGAACCTGTGAAGGTCTCCCTTCAGCGTTCAATGGCAACTGACTCCCAGAATCAGCATGCACAGAAGGATCAAGGTTCATCGTCTCTAAGACTACGCCTCTTGTTCCCCTGAGATAAGAAATAGGGAAGGTACCAAGTATGTAGAGGAAGCCATTGTTAGGATAGTCACCAGAATCCTAGACGAACATCACTCTATTCCTGGAATTTCAGTTCCCCTTAATCAAAGACCTTCTAGCCCTAGTTTAGCAGATGATCCAGATGTCACAAAGAATGTCATGACATCTGATGATCACGTCCAGGCAACTCATGTGAACCACGATTCTTGATTTCCTGTCAAAGAGGTATTCACGGTTCTCAAGTTGAGCAAATAACCAGAACTGGAACTTCCTCAAAGAAGTATAGAGCTAAATTTGCTGGTTGTTCAAAATGCAAAAGGACACCAATGGTCAAGAAAAGGAAAGCTCCTGAACCTGCAAAGCCTGAACTAGCTTTTGATAAGGCAGATGATGCTGATGCTGCTGACAAAGAAGATGCCTTTTCAGCAGAGGAGAGCAACTAATTAAGTTGCTGTGTTGCTTTCTTTATCTGTTTTGTATTCATCCATTTCCCATTCTTGTTATTTGTATTACTACATTTTGTGTCCATTTGTTCTTCCTTTTGGATGATGTAAACATTGTCTGACCGTGATGTATCCTGTTATACGGTACTTAATTACTTCTGGTATATTTTTTGTTGTTGATGACACTTTTGATTAAAAGGTTTGGGGACAATTGTATGGTTTCCTTTGGCCCTTTGTGGCTAAAAAGGGGGAGAAGAAATATTGTGGGAAGTATTACTGTTTGGGAAATTGTATGGGGGAATTGTATGGCCTGAAATTTTATGGCCTGTTTGTTTGTGGGCAATTGTATTTGGGGCAACTGTGGGAAGTTTGGGACTTGTGTATGGGTAGAATTTATCTTCTCTTAGTTCTAGTTCTTGAAGCTTAGGAAAGCTTAGGAAAACTTAGAACTAGGTTGTTAGTCTTCTGCATTTTGTACTCGATAGGTCAAGTTTTAGCCAAAATGTGCCAAAGGGGAGTTTGTTAGTGTTTTAAGTTGGCATCAATTTTGGTAAAACTAGGCTTTAGAAATGTCTTGATAGATGTCATGACATTCGAGATTGAAGATAAATCCTCTGGACAAGGATGGTAAAAGTACAGTTCGAGCGGAAGCTAAAGGCAGTTGGAAATTAGACTCGATGTCATAAGATGTTATGACATTCGTGACATTCATTCGCAGAATCGCTTTTTCTGAGATTTTTCAGGAAGTTTGTTGAGCATTTTATTTATGTTTTTCTGTTATTAGAAAGCATGCTCACGTGGCTGCTAGGTTAATCTTAATTAAACCTAAATTGGTTGTTGAACAAACCATGTTTTTAGGAGAAATTAAGTAAACCCTAGCTATCTTTATGGAAGCCCAAAGCGAAGATTCGGATCGCTTCTATATAAAGAAATCAACCCTTACTCTACACCACCTCTGGATTCCATTGAAGACATTGAAGGCCTTTTGTTTGTGTCTGTTAAGGTTAGTAACATTGGTATTGTGTAATTCTAGTTTCTCTTGTGAGCCAAGCAACTATCAATTGATAAGTGCATTGGACTAGGATTTGTTGTAAGGGTAGTTTATCACTCAAAGCTTTAAAGCACGAGTGTTTGTCTCTTGATTAAAGCTTTGAAGCAAGATCAAGATATTTTATTGAAGTGTGTCTTCACAATTCAATTAGTCAATAGGTTGATATCACTGCGGTGATTGAGGGGGAGTGAGTAGGAACTCAGATCTAAGTAGGACTTAGGTTGAAGTGTCATTGGGTAGGGATTAAGTGAGGAGTTGTAAGCGAGTTTAACTCGAATTGATACTACTAATAGTGAATTTCCTCCCGGCTTGGTAGCCTCAGACGTAGGTTTGTTAGAACCGCTGGTGAACAACTTATTGTGTTATTTATCGCTTTCTATATTTCTGTGAATTGTCAAAGCGTGTCGAATCTTGTGTCATAACATTCTGTGACTTTAAGTATCTGCCAGAATTCAGGAGGAATCACAACACCAGAACAAGACTCGATTATCAAAATTCAACCCGGACATCTTGAGTTTTCCACACATTCGGTCTTCAAGTTGCTTGTACTTGTCATCCTCATCGAGTATTGGCCACCATCATAGTCTTTTCGGGCTCATGCTGACTACCTTCGCCATCACCCCTGTTACTTTGCTCATCCTCCTTCTTGACACTTCCCTCAGAGAGATTAATTCGACTAACCACTCTAGGACCACCTTTGTAGCGTCTGCCCATGTTGAGGAGACCAACAACCTTCTTCTTTCTGTTGATGAGTTTCTTCAGATCCTCTTGGCCTTGGACCAAACTGGTGAACATCTGGGAGCATTACGAGTTTGGAGATCTTTGTGATCTGTTCAAAAGCCATTTCTGCTAAAATAAATAGCGAGCAAATGAGAAAACCAATCTCCAATGTACCTGTGATGCAATGTTATGCTATGCTATGCGATGTTTATGCGAATGCAATGCAATGTTTTCAAGGACCTTAGAGATTTAAATTTGTTTAAACAAGCAAAAACAAACATTTATTAGTACTCTTTTTATTATTCTATTTTTTTTTAAGTACAAAGGATAGTTCAAAACAATAAAAGAAAACATAAACATCCTAAAGCTCTAAGTCTCCCATGGGCGCTTCCTCTTGGTGCCGATGTAGGCGTTGATGTTTCGCTCCTCGTGAAGTAGCTTTGTCAACTCTAGCACTTTCTTCTCGCTTGCATAGCACTGAGCTTCAAAGGTATCCCTTTCTTCTTTAAGCTGAATCCAGGATCTCTTCAAGTCTTCAAAATCAGTAGGCATGTCGGGATGGAGAACAAGATAGTACGTCACCTATAGCAGTTCCATAATTACGGTAAAACAGTGAATGGCATCATGAGGTTTTGAGCTCGAGCTCGCACCCATTTGAGGTAAGGTTCCCAAGGAATGGAGTTCGGTGCCCCAAAGTCTTGGTATCGGTCTTCTTTACCATGCCCCAAGCATGTATGAACCTTTCGGTAACTCTGGAGATCGTGGTTGTAGTCGAACACAACATCTTGGAGAAGCATATCATGTGGACCATCTTTTCGAGCAAAACCAAACTGACGTAGAGCTAAAGAAGGGTTGTAAGTAATACCTCCCTTATACCAAGTAGCGGTACATTAGGAATTCTCCACGCTCGATGAAGGTGAAGTCCTTTTGAGAGAAAAGATTCCAACGGATATCTGAATGAGAGAGTGACATCAACCTTTGAGACCATCTCAACCTTTGTTCATTCTTCAAAACTGATGGAGGAAGGTGCGAAATAAACCACCTTGAAAGTAACGGTATACAACACATGAGAGTTCCTTGTTTCTTAGTATTACGAGTGTGGAGAGAATGTAGGATGTCTCCAAGTAAGGTAGGCACAGGATTGCGGGTAAGAAATAATTTGATGGCATTGATATCTATGAATTGATCCGAGTTAGGAATTAGAACCAAACCATAAATTAGCAAGGCCACAATGTTTTCAAATGCATGGAAACTCATAACTTTGAGGAATTCTCGGGCTTTCTTGATTAGAAACTTGGAAAGTAAACCCTTAACTCCGCTTCTAGTTTCCCAATTGGCTTCAATGTCTGAGCGCTTAAGATGTAAGGCTGATGCAATGTCTTCGTACTTAGGAACCTTTTCTAAACCGGTGAATGACATTTGGTCAAGAATAGGTACCCCAAGTAGCTTAGAGAACTCTTCCAAGGTAGGAACCAACTGATAATCGGGAAATGTGAAGCAATGGTGCTTCGGATCAAAGAACTGAAATAAGACATGCATCATATCTTCTTCAAAACCGGAGATAACCAAGTCAAGCAGATAACCGTATCTTTTGATGAACTGAGCATGGTCGGGAATTTCTGAAACCAATTCTTTGATCTGAGAAGGTATACCCATAAAGTTGATTCGGATAGTCTTTCTAGAAGCCATAATTCCTACAAAACAGAGCAAAGATAAATCCCTAGGTCCTTGAAATAGTTAGAAATGATATGCAATGCGGATGATGTCATGATGTCATGTTTAGCACACACAAGCAATTCACACAATGAGCCTAGGTTTAAGGCTTGCATGAGGTATAGGTGATTACCCTACCAAAAGTTTGAGTTGGTTCATCCTGTCCTATAATAGTAACCGGGTTCTAGGAATCTCATATCATAGATCTTTCTCGTAGGCGTTTATTTCAATACAACGGCCAAGTGGTCGATCAAAAATATCCCAAAAGTCTGATCTCAATGAGCGTAGCATCGAGTATCAACCAACCTCGGTCTGCACCAAAGCCGGTCATCTCACTACCTTCTAATGGCTAAGATGGGTCAATTAAGGTTCTAAAAGTTTAGTTAGCGCTTGATGACACCACGCAGAAGCCAAATACTATCTTCAACTTGGGAATGAAGAGTATCGGACAACCAAAGTGTCACGCGTAATCATGTTGACCGTTTAGTTATCGTCTAACGGTCGCGATGATCTAATGCTACTTACCTAAAAGGAAACCCGGATCCGGGTGTAGGATCCCCCAACAATATAATACCCAAGCAACCCTTAAAGATAAAGCATACAAGTCAAACAAAAAGCAATAAAAGTTATCTAGAAATCCCTAAGGCAATTCTCTCTTTTAGGGTGTAGTCCCAGAGATCGCCATTGTAACACGGTGAACCGACTTTGTAGGATTTTGTATCCAAATGTGCGGATAGCAAGAGTCGCCACCGACTTTTATTTTTATCCAATTAAGGAAGGTAAAAGTAAAAAGACCTTCGTTAGATTCGAGTTCGGAGAATGGTTATGAAAAGGAAGGTATTAGCACCCTTTCCATCCAGATTTATTCTACGGGCTCTTAGTTGCTCTAAATCACTTTTAATTGCTTTACGTGTGTTTGACAAAATGTTTTGAAAAAGGCATTTCGCTTTGACTTTGTAATGACTCATGTAGGAGTGTATACAAAGTGTTCGGAAATGTTTTTGTTTTGAAAAGAATTTGAACTTTGAAAAAAGAGTGTGTGGTGTGAAAAGCATTTGGTAGAGCGAGCAACTAAAAGACTTATTACCCACTCAGAATTGGTCGTTTTCGTACTTTTACGTTCCTTTAGAATAGCGCTAGCCGTACCATTAGTTAGTAGGTAGCTCCATTCGTTGGATGTAAGTGGGACATTCGAAGGGACATCGGATGGTCATAGAAGGCAACTTGTAGGAAGTATCCTAGCGCATTCGAAGGGACTATCATCATTTTTCGTAGGCGACAATCGAGGGTCAAGATCATGTATTCGGAGGCGACATCGTGGGTCTTATGATCTTTGCATCGAAGGGACTATGATGATTTGTTTGTAGGCAACGGTGCTAGGATACCTCTACGTTCGAGGGACTTGACCATTTTGAATTCGCAAAGGCAACGAGAGAGAATTACCCTAAGGGGTGCATGTGTGAAGAAGTGTGTTGATTTCAAGTATTTTATCTTGCAAATTAGTGGGCTATGTTCAATTTTAGTCTTGCCATACACGCCTAATTACTAGCAATTGATAGGGTGCGGAAAGTAAAAATGCGGAATGTAAAATGCGGAAAGTAAATGTCCTACGCTATTACAAGGCTTTGGGGCAGATACATAATTTAAAAAATGCGGAAAGTAAAGACCTAATTTTAAACTATTACATCCCATATACAGTTACGTTATTGGAAAATAAAATGAAAAGCAGTAAAGCGTCCGAATTGGAAGAACACAGAAACGAACGAGAAATCGGAAAATATGATGAAATCGAAATAAGAGAAAATATTAGAAAAATGCAAATTTTAATTGGAAAAAATATGACATGCTGGAAATAATGTAAACATGCTAAAATAAATTTTTGGGATTTTTTAGATGCAATTTAATAATTAAAAATGAATTTAAAATGATTTAAATGCAAAATTATGAATAAAAATAAATATGCATGCAAAAATATATTTTTTAATTTATTAAATTAAATAAAGATTTTATGAGAATAATGTAAAAGGAAAATTAATTTTTGATGAATTTTAAATGCAGAAATAAAATATGAAAATAAGTTAAAATAACATGCAAATATTAAAAATATGAAAAAAATATGAAAACATGCAAAGTTGAGAAAAAGAAACAAAACTGGCCCTGGACGGATTCGAACCCGTGGCCCTTGAGGGCATCTGGAAACAGTGAGAGCCTTAACCGCTGTGCCACGTTGCATCTGATGTTTGAAAACGGATTGAGTGGAAGAAAACACACGTCGCTCTCTGGCTTCCTCCCGCTCGCGCCATCCATCGTCTTCAACCTTTTGAATTTTTGAAAGATAGCGTCGGCTTTTGCTCGACGCTACAGGCCCTGGCAAAATGAAAAACACATCATACATAATATAAATGACATCTAAGGCTATGGTTCGATTCCTTGAAGCATTCCGAACACGATGGTATAGGTCCTATTGTCCAATTTTTCCATTTAAGCAAAGCCCTAAATCGAGCTCAGAAACCCTAGCTATGGTGTAACACGATTCAGGCCATGGAAATTCAATTGGCTTGCCCAGAAAGTTTGCAAACACATCACTAAACACAAAAACAACAACAAATCGAGTTAATAATGCATGAATGAAGGAATTCGAATTTTGAAAATTCAAGAACAAACCGATTTCAGTTTTCACGATTCTTGATGTTTTTGGCAAAGTAAAGGTCGAATCGATTCGAGATGTCAAGGAATGTGTTTGACACCTTAAAATTGATTGAAATGGAAGTAGGATTGCCAATAGCTTGCTTGTCACGGTTTTTGAGCTTTGGAATAGGGTTTCTAAGGCAATTTTTTCGTTCTCTTTCGATTGGTATGCATCAGGTATAAGTACTGGAAGGATTTGGCATTGTTTTTGGTAAGAATCAATCACCATTCAATGAAAATCAATTTTGATTTTTGTACAAAATCAAATTTTCAAAATTTGATTAATTCTCAATCCAATCTTGCCAAATTGATCAATTTTCGAAAATTGTTGGCATTTGTAAGTTACTTGAGTCTCAAGGAAAGAATAAAATCAATCTTTGCAATTAATTTTAATTTTGTACTTTATTTTTAAATTTAATTTGCATTTAAATGAATAAATTACAAATTAAATAGAAACATAAAATAAAAATTCGTGGCATTGGGCTTGGATATTCCTAATTGCATGAGGAATAAGTTTGGATGGAGAAAAAGCAAGCCCATTTGCAAAAAAATTGATTTTTAGAAGTATTTCTCTTTGTGCATTCTTTCAAAATTGCCCAACTTGTGAATGGTGTATCTTGCTCAATTTTCCACATTTTTGAGTGTTCTTGGACTTTTTGGAAAGCTCTAAGAGTCCTCTAACCAACCTTTTTGGTCTCATCTCAATTGGAGTTTCCATACTCAATATATCTTCAAAACAAAAAGTTGACTTTTTGTTGACTTTGAAAATAACCTGTAATGTTTTGAGCTATACCTCTCAAATGAAGCATTTTTTAGACATTCTTGTGAGACATGAAGTTGTAGAGAATTTAATTTCCTTCAAAACAAGAGGTGGTGGAAAAATTTCTGAGAAAGTATGAGAAAGTTATGATCAGTCAAAGTTCAGTTGACTTTTCACCTAGAAACCCTAATTTAGAAAGTTTGACTTTTGAGCAAATCTTGAGTTTTCTTGATGAATCATGATCAACCCTTGATCAAATGATGAATGTAACTTCAAAATGAGGATTTTGACCAAAAATTATGAAGTTTGACTGTATGTTGACCACAGTTGACTTTTTGTCCAATACAACTGATTTTCAACCATCTAAGCAATTGTCTGAGGAAACTTGACTTGTGAAGCTTGAAACTTGTCATGGAGAATCTTTGAAACATATGTGGAGGCATGAAGACCATTGGAGATGTTGGAAATTCATCTTGACTTGAGAGATACCAAACCCTAGTTTGGGTTGATTGTCTAGGAGAGAGTTTGTCTGATCAACTCTTGAGGAATCCTTGAGTATAGATGTATGAAATCTCTTGAGTAGATGGAGGGCAAATTTTGGGGTATGACACTAACGATCTAACAAACGTAATCCTCGACACAAGGATCTGAACGGGATATTCAAAATCATTGATCCCAACGTGGCTATATCCTTTTCACCACAAATAGATTTGTGATTAGACGATATATCCAAGAACGTCTCATTTGAGTATTTTAAGGCCCAAAGGTTAGGTTTCCTTAAAAGTCAAACTAGGGAAATAATCCCTTCTAACAACATTATTGCCAACGCAAAAACAACTTGCAATCGGCAAAAATGTCTTCGAAAGAACCTCCCCTAGGTGTGATCTTCGCACCAACTTACAAGACATTTCCGTCTAGCAAATCAATACTACGCAATCACTCTAATTTATGTGTTCTATAGCCTTGGTAGTGGGCTTTTCCTATAGTCCCATCCATCATTCCCACACAAGATAATATATTAACAAGATAATAATTAAAGCAATGGGAAATAAATGACTAAATTATAAACACAAAAATAGAGTGATAAAAAGAAAGCGGAAATAAACACACATACGAAGAACCAAACTAGGGTTGACACACTTAATCAAGATTTCCCCAGTGAAGTCGCCAACTGTAGCAACTCGATTTTCAAAAATCATTTAAATTTCGAAAATAGTGAAATCGCCACCTAATTTTATTTGTTCCAAAAGGAACGGGAAAATATAGATAAAACCCCACAGATGCGGATAAGGCGGTCTACGTGACCAAAAACATGGAATCGGGAGTCGGTTATGTAAGAGGAAGGTATTAGCACCTCTTACATCCATCGTACTCGATGGGACCCATTTAGTTCTAAGTGTGTGTGTATATTCGCTAATTTCTAAGTTATAACCGGAAAGTAAAAGAAATGGAATTTGTTTATTATTATTTTGAGTTTGGCACGGTTTTTGAACCGTGTGCCTACATATTCCCTTGTGCAATGGGAAAGTCAAAACTCTGTAGTTCCTCTTGAAAATGGTTTGAATTGGTTGTGTTGATTTTATAAGAAAAATCGTGCGCTTAGACATTTCAAATACCTTGAACTAGGACTTGTTTTGTTTGTTCGAAAAGCCTAAGTCCTCGTTTGTATTTGAAACGACTATTGCACGCTCTTTATCGGAAAAGAGTTTAACGATCGCATATGAGCGATAAAAAGGGTTTGAATGAGTCATTTTGTTTTTATGTGGGAGACAAGTATCGGACCATAAGCGTTCAACGGCTAACGCCCCAATTACTCGGATGAGTGGACAGAAACATCCGAATCATCTTTTTCTACCCAAAAGTTTTATTAAGAAAAGTGAGGTGAAACATGGTTCACGTTAATTAAATTCAATTAAAGACACCAAGCATACGGTCGAGGGTCGATACTGGACTGACTACCATATGCTTGGGAGGAGGGAGAAATAGGATATTCGTTTAGAAAAATATTTTTGAAAAGGAACTCGACGTTGGATCGAGGTTTGAGATTTTAATTATGAAAGCGTTTTAGAACTCGACACGTGGGAAATGGAAATTTATAACGGACAATTCAAGCATACGAGAATCAAAGGATCAAAGAACAATTAACTTATCCAAATAAATTTGTTAGAAAAATGAAATAAAATATAGTTAATAAAAATGAGTTAAAAATATCATGTTTTAGTGAATAAAATTAAAGATCAATTAAATATTGATTGGAAATCTTTTGTTTTTTTTTTTTAAAGAAAAGGGTAAAAGGAAAATAAATAAAGAAATGAGTGAATAAAATTTATATATAAAAAAGGGAAAAGAATAAAAATAAAATAATAATAAAAAAAATGCATGGAGTAAAACCGGTTGGATCATTGGGCCGGACCGGTTCAACCCGGGTCCAAGCCCTCACCAAGAGAAACGGGTTCGGGTAATTGGGTCAGAGCCCTAATTTCCCAAATCAGACTTCGTCCTCTTCCCTTACGCGGACAGAGAAAACGAGAAAGGAGAGAAACAATGGCCGATTCCGCAAGAGTGTTCATGAACCACCTTCGACCTTCACCGATTTCGTATTACAACGTCAATCTCCGATCAAAACCTCCATTATTTCCCAAACTTCCGATCAAAAATTTCAAAGAAAGCTTCACAAACTGACCAAACAGAGGCGTTTTCGAATCAAGATTCTGGGTTTCGAAGCTTACAGATGAAGTTAATTGACATCCGAACCTGGATCTCCCTCGCGACTCCAACAAAGCAACAGCTCGTGGTCGTTTATGGATCATTTCCGCGTGTTCAATCGGTGAGATTAACATTTTCTCATAACTTTAAATCTTTGAGGTTTCAATGTTCAGAGTAGTAACATTCCTTACTCTTTTGCAAGGAAAGCCACGAAAATGAGAAACACAGAATCAGTATATCGCCTCAGCTCTATGGAGTACCAATCCGAGATTAGTTTTCTCTTCGAGCTTTCATCGGCGTTTCCATAAGCTTCAGAAGGAAAAGCTCTTATGTAGCAGAAAAGGGGATAAATGCGCCAGGTAACATAAGAATTTCAAACCTTCATCTCATAGTTAACTTACTTTATACTGAAATTCATGTCTGTTTACGAAATGGTATGCAGGGTATCCTAGGCTGGCAGAACATCTCAGCTCTGTGGAGTTCTAGTCAAAAGATAGTTTCTCCTTGAGCTTGTCATCGATATTGCGCAGATTTCGGATACAAGGCGTTCAAACTAACAGAACTACATCAGGTAACATGAAAAACTGAAAACATTCATCACTTCACTTAATTTGTATTCTGATATAAGTTATGCTTTTTTTTTTTGACAGATAATGCAGGGTATACAAGAAGCAAAAATACCTCAGCTCTATGGGATACTAACCAAGAGTTAGTTCCTCCTTTGAGCTTGTCATCGATATATACATCTTGAATCTAAGACACTCAAACCGTCAGAAAAATGCATCAGGTAATACGAAGAAAATTTCAAACAAAACTGTTTCACATTTAATCTGTGTTTTAGTGGAATCCATATTTATTCATGAAATCTGGTGCAGGGCAACATAAGCTAAAGCATACATAAAAGATGTGTTGAAACTCAAAGTTAAAATGCGAAGAAGAAAGTGGCAACTATGTTACCTGAGTGAGTTGTGGCTGCTAGTTCTGGTTCTGGTAAGTTCTTTCCTCCTTTCTGAACTGGGCTGGTTGAGAGCTTTTGAGTGAAAAGTGTTTGGAGAGGGATTTTAGCAGAGTTTCCTTAGGCTAAGAGTGGCTGCCTACTGAGAGAAAACAGGGTGGTTTATATAGAGTGCAGGTCTGGGTGAGAGAGGTTTGGAATGAGGTTAGAAAGGTGGCTTGGGTTTAGGTTAGGATAGATGACTAGGCTTGGAGTTAGTTAGAGTGGAGGGAGAGCACCTTAGTGCTGCAGATTGTGGGCAATATTCAAAAACATGTACTATTTTGTTTCTTTCTCAAAAGAATTAATCAAATATGAAGAATGGGTTGGGTAAAATGCTAGCAAAGCATGTTATTTTTGAAATGTAGCAGTGAGTTGTCCATAGGGCAAAACAGAGGTACAGGCTGGAGAAAGTTGAAATTTTGTCTGTGGTAAAAACTGACAAAGTGGACCCCCCCCCCTCTTGCTTGTGCATTTATGTGTAGAAACATGGGAAAACAAAATTCTGTTTCAATAACACAAGTATGGCTTTCTTGCATTTGAAGCTTTTAAAACCAAGACTTATGTATTCAAAATTTGGAAACTTGTGTGCCATGAAAAATCTGCTGCCATGCTTTCTATGATGATTTCAAATTCTAATCTCTCTGCTTATTTGCCTATGACTGTTGCACAACAATCTTTGCATAATACTTAGTTGTGCCATGCTTTGAATTGTCTTTATGTTTTGCATTAGTTCTCATTGTTGTGCACATGCTGATCTGCAAGCTTTGAACCTTCATGATGCGTTTTGCAGTGCTGATGGATACATGAATGTATTGCTAATAAAAATGCTAAGTTTGAATGGCATCTGTAGTGCATTTTTGGTTCGAAATGTATGGCTTTAGTCCAGAATTTGCTACTGATTTCGAGTCGATATTTCGATGAATGCAGGGACTAAAAATGGCATGGTGGGCAGAATTATGTACTGAGTAGTTTGATAAAAGATGCAAGTTTGAAGCACAGCATATTACAGTGGTGTGTCGAGTCGTAAACTGCCCAAATTTCCGTCCAGATGTTGCTTGGCTCACAGGTTTGCGACTATTTTCAATGAGAATTCTTTTTTCCATTGATGAAACTCCACTTAGTTGCCTTGTAGTAATTGGTTTAAACCTGTTTACATCAGAATCTGTGATGATGTTTTATTCCCAACTGTATGTGCCTTTAAAAGTAGTCGCATTTGCTAATCGAATTCGCTTCGTGACCCTTTCCTTCATTTATTCTTAATTGAAAATGCTAGCTGTAACATTCTTGTTGCAAATTGGTGCAGGCTTCTTTTATGCATTCTCACGGAGCAGAAACAGATTGGGTTGACCACCAATAGGCATAGTGGATTGGCTGAACCGATTGAACAGGGTTGCTGACAGAGATTCTCGACAATGCTGCAAATTGAAACAGAGGAGAGGATATTGCTGAACCGATTGAGCTATTTTGTATGAGAGTCACTGTGATGTTGATGAAAACAGATTGAATGTTGAACAACAAGATGATATGCGGTGATGAAAGTTATAGAATCTGGATGGAATCTGAACAGAACAACCTCCATATGGACTACTTGCATTGTTCACTGTACTTTGTCTAGAATTCACAGAGTTTTGGTGGAGAAGTCCGACAATAGTGCTAGTGGTTGTTGATGCATCAGACGCTGAGTTGGAAGAACCATTTACACTACCCATACCGTTGCTGGAAGCAATTTGTATGGCAGCAGCTTAATGTCTTTCCAATACCTTCTCTAATTAGCCAAGACAATCTTGTCTTTTAGGATAATTGTTAGGATAATTGTAAAGTCATCTTCATATTCTCTCTTTTTTTCTTTTCACATTCAAATTAAAAGAAAACTACTGTATTGACTTCCAAAAAAACTTGCTTCCTTTCCATTAGTAACTTGAATTTGTAATTGGAACTCAAACATTTTGAATTAACGGAAGAAAAGGTTACGAATGACATGACCAAAATATTTCGTATAAGTGCTTTTAATTTGCTCTTTGTAAATTCAATAGAAATAATGAATGTAGTAATTCACTTATAGAATTTATAATGGTGCAATAATCTATTTTATCACCTCATCTTCCTTTCCTCAAAAATTAACCAGATGTGACAAAGACTCCATCAAGCCTAAAACTTGTATGCACTCTTTTAAGGAAACCAAAATCCATCAAATTTGGCGTCCATCTCGAACAAAGACCAAAACGGGATCCAAAACAAACAAACATATTGATTGGCATTGGAAGACGAATTACACAAAAGTTATAATAAAACCTTGATTGCAAGTGAAACCTTTGCCAAACAATAAACTCCTTTGCCTTTTTAGCTTTCCATTGATATTACGCCATTGTTGATGAAATCCCACTCAAACCTTAATCTCTAATAGAATTTCTGGCCAGGTAAATAACCTTCCACAACGAGAAGCCAATCAAACTGATCGCGAAATTCACACCTTGATTTTGATCCACCACAAAGGTAATGCATGTATGCATGCAATTGGATTAGGGCTAACGATTATGCTCAATATGACCAGATAAAAAATAAAACAGAAAGTGAGGCAAATTTTGGGGTGTGACAAGTATGTTAATACCTTTACCACGGTTACACTTCCACGTCCTCGATGAGTACCCCAATGCCTAGTGTCAAGAGACTCGCACCAATCCATCGCACGATGAAATAGATCATTCATGTATGGAATTCCATCTGCGACGAGTACACAAAGTGACTTTTGCCTACATGGCGTCATAACCACGTCAATCATTATACGCTAATGAATTACACAAGCACGGAAATGCCTTCTCGACGCATGACCCACCGGGTGATAGCCTAGTGGTGTAGCCTATGTGGAACCACTAGAGGTGGGTTATATACCCAAGGACTGCCTACATGGCATTTTCCTCCCCACCATACCAAGCAATACATATGAGTTCAAGGTGGTATGCCCTCTTTCACCGGCCCACACAAGCACATCGCCTTTGGTAGCTCAGACGTGTACAACATACCCATTACACACAACAAGGTATCCCAGATCACACAACAAGGCACAGACTAAATTACACACAACATTAGTCGTGGTCATAAGTGGTTTACGTCCTGTTATAGGGTCTACTCCGATTTCAAGCATATGTTCACCGAGATCACACAACACAACATACACAATCATATGCATATCAACCCGTAGGCAACACATCCGAATCGTATTCCCCAAAATGATTGGAACATAATATCATATAATTCTCAATAATAATGCATTTTCCACACATGGTCTTTATCATACAAAATCGATCTTTCCGATTATTCACATCATGCTTAATCACATATTAGTATCCATGGAAATGCATATAATCAGTTCAAGGTCATTGCAACAAATGGTTCTTGGAATTAGAACCATTATGCACATTTGGGAAAAATATCATAGTTCTGCCCAGTAGGGAGCGCTGAGTGGCCTCTGCGATTTTTTTTCCAAATACAATAGGGCGCGCTGAGTGCGGCCCCGACCACTGAGCGCGGTCTATTTTCTGCAGAAAAACCAGAATGCTATCAGTTCTGTTTGGGGTTCCAAAACTCCATTTTATCACCTTTAACGTCAACCCACAACCACCGAATACGAGAAACAGGATCATATCATGTTATTTAATATCATAATCATGCATGCATCATCAAATTAACTCACAAAACCCAAAATCCTCAATTCTTTCTCACGCTCAAACTCTCTTCTTTTCCTCTTATGTTTCTAAAATCTGAATTGGAACAATAGCAATTGATAGCTTAGCCAAACATGTCCTTCTTATGATACTAAAAGCCCACTTTGCCCCTTAACTAAACAAAAATTCCCAAATTTCCATTCAGTCCAATTCAAACTAGATTGGTTACTAACAAATTCTTATTTTATCTCCTTGTGCCATAAAATAAATAGATGAGGTGTTACATCAGGTGCCATCAGACTCAGGATGTCGTGACATCTAATCCGATATTGAAAAACAGATAAGGTAGAACAAACAATTAACAGTGTAGAAAACAAAACAACACAAGGAGTTGTTAACCCAGTTCGGTTCTAACTAACCTATATCTGGGGGCATACCAAGCCAGGAATGAAGTTCACTATCAGTAGTATTAATTCAGAGGGAAACCTCCATGTTTACACTTCTTACTTAATCAGACTACCCAATGACCCTTCTACTCAAACACAAATCAAAACAGTCACAATTGTGACACAAACAAACTTGGAATTCCTTCATAGCTTCTTCTAAGGACACAACTACACTCATTGCTTTACAACTTCTGAGCAAGTAAAATAATCCTCTTGCCTATAGGCTTCGAGGTACAAATTAGTGACCACTCCACAATCCTGGTGGTTCACTTACATTGCTAACCCTAAAGATTACATCTTTCTAAAAGTGGCTAGCTTACTAAAACTATGTTACAAATGCTTATTTATAATCTATTACCCAACTGGATATGGGCCTTCAAAATAACAGCATAAGTTGTAACAAACTTCTGCAGTAACCAATTTTCTGCAGAGATAAACAAGCAGATAACTTCTGCTATAATCAAGGTCCTTGCTGATATTTCTCCTTAACTCTTGGACCTCCACATAAACTTTAAAATCACGCCACATAAGATGCATAATATTCCTAAAATATTCCGCTCTCATTAAAACAGAACTGTAACAAACTTAATAGTTTCTGTAGCGTGATGTCCTGATGTCTGATGTCTCGAAATCTCATATGACATGTTGTTCCAGATGTTGAGACTTTTCAACATAGCATGTTAAGGCATTCCAATAGAACTTTTGCTGCATATATCCTGTTGTACAATATACTGTTGTTGCTTATTATTTGTTTTATTGAAATTGAGTCAATCCTTAAGTTCAAGGGACTTACAAATTGATTTGAATTATAGCTCTTTAATATAAATTAAACTATACGCTGATAATAATTTTTAAATCATGATGAAATATCTAACAAAATAAATACATAAAAAAACTTGTTATTAAATAATACTAGTTTAATTTTTTTAAATAAAATGAACAAAAAAAAATGAATGGTTTAAAAATTTGATAAAAAAGAAAATATGGTAGGATACATAGTCAAATTAGAAGAAAAAATGAACATAAATAACTATAAAAAAGTTATAGAAAATAAAAAATTATAAAAATTATAATTTATATTAAGTACAAAAATTTAAAAATAATTTAAAAAGTGAAAAAATATAATAAATTAATGAAAGCAATCAAGAAAAATTATACAAAAGAAAAACAGAAACACGAAAGGATAAATAATTCTTGTTTTTGCTAGAATAACTATATGAAAATGTTTAGGGATTCAGAGGCTCATGAAAGTAATATTGAGCTCCAAGTTATGTGTCTTTCTTATCCCTCAATCAGGTGCCCTGTTTATAGAGGCATTTGGACCTCATTAATCATTGTCTGCAACTGCCGTGTCCCTTCATCCTATGTAATATAGTTGCCTTAACCTTCTGTAACGCCCCAAATTTAATTATTTATTTAATTAAATTAATTAAAGATTTAATTATTGTAATCGTCGAATTTGAGAATTTATCGGTATTATCCTAAGAGGCGTAAATTGGATTAATATGTTGTTTGGACGAGTAAGTCGATAGTTGAGTAATTGGTCGGTTTAATCAGAGAAATAATATTAGAAATAATATTATTATATTGGACTATTTATTTAATTAAGTTGGTTTGGTTGTTGTGTGGTAAATAGCAATGTTGGAGGCGTTATTAATTGGCCCAATAAGACAAGATGGAGAATTATATTATTATAAGGATTAAGTGAAAAATAAGAAATATTAGGAATATCAGCAAAACAAAAAATTATTAGGTTTTGTTACGTAGTAGTTGCAAAAACAAGGGTTTGGAAGCACCAAGTTGGAGAAGACAGATTAGGAGGATTACTGCTGATAGCCAAAAGTTCTAGAAATTCGACCGGAGAATTCGACCGACCAGAAAACCAAAAGGTAAGGGTGGGATTCAAATTTTATAACCGGTAATATGATGATTGATATGTGGAATTTGAGTTATATGAGTTTGCACTGTCTGTATTGAATTTGTGGAGTTTGATTCTGATGAAATTGTAGTTGTTATTTGACGAAATCGTGTTGAATAATAATTGTTCATGATGTTGTTGTTGGCATTATGTTGTTGTAGATCTCATGTTAACATATGTTGTGATTGGAATTGTTGAATCGAAAATAAATTTGGAAGATTATGAATAATCTGGGTAGAAAAAGATAGGAACACACAATACTGTATTGAATAAGGAAAACAGGTAGAAGATTATGAAGGATCAGGGACGACCGTCCCATTGTAAGAAAGAAAACAAAGAAATATATATACAAGGGCTGGAGGGCGGACGCCCCAGGATGTGAGGGAGGGCGCCCCACCTTGTTACTTTTGTGCTACGTGTGTGTTTTGATTTGGAGTTCCGTAATTTGGATTTTTGGCAAGTTTAGATCATATGTAATAACTGCAGCCTATTTATGAGAAAGAAGGAATGAAATAACATAAAATATATGTATAAGAGGGAGGGAGGACACCTCATGAAGAGAGGTGGGCGCCCCACCTTGCTCCTCTTTGTCTCCTTGTATGTTTAATCCTTTGAGTTTGTTCTCTTAGTTTTGGCCTGAGGTAGCACTAATTGTTGTATAGACATATATACATAATGGAGTAATTGAAACATATATGTATTGGATTAATAGCCTAGTATGATTAATTAGCAATGTGTAAATTAGTATGATACATAACAGTTAGCAGAAACAGAAAATTAGTCGATAGTAGGTTTTCTAACAGACATAGATATTTTAGTAGCAGTGTTGGAATTTGATGATAGCATAATCTTTGGATGCAGGGAATTAATTATATCAGGATAATAAAATCGGTAGAAGCTAGTTAATAAATAGCAGTGATAGCAGTGAATGGAAATAGTACCAAATTAGACGAATTAGTAATTAAGCGATAAAATTAGTTGTCCGGAATTAACCAAAATTTGTCGGGGTAGTTAGTATATATTAATAAGTAATCGTGGTTGATTTGTTTTGTTGAAACGACATTGAATACATTGATTTGTAGGTACAGCTGAATAAGTTGAATTTGTCCCGATTTACGGACATGTTTGAGTTCTAGGTCTGATGACCAGTGTTGATTTAAGTTGTTGCAGTTAATTAAGTTACAGGTCTTATGATCAACGTTGTTAAGTTGTTTTGCAGTTGTAGGTCTTGTGACGAATGTTGAATAAGTTGTTTGCAGTTTTTGCATTTTGTCGTTGTTGTGTTGTGTTGAATAAGTTGATGTTGTGGTTATTGTCGCATGCATAACATTTGCATTACCATGTTGAAAGTTGAAGGCTTATGCCTTGGCCTTGATAGCACCACGTTGAAAGTTGAAGGCTTATGCCTTGTTGAATGCCTCGATAAACTAGCATATTTTAAGTTAGGAGTTCTACTCCAATGGTACCACATGCATATGCACAGTTGAGTCACATTTGAGTTGCATATTAAAGTTGTTGTTTTGATTACGTTGTTTGTTGATTGTCGCTTTGCTGTTTGATATAAGTTGTTGTTGTTGTTATTAAGTTGTGCTGATTTAAGTGTTATGTTGATCGATTAAAATTGTCTTATTGTTGCTATTAAGTTGTTTTCTAGTTGTTGCATAATTGTTGTATGAAGCGGTGAAATTTGTACAATTCTAATCTAATATATTGATTATCATACTTTTGTTTATATTATTCGATATAGCACCCCTTCTGTTGTGATGTTTCCTCTACGTGGGTAACGTGCATGTAATCATGAAGATTAGCCGAGGCTTAGTAGTTGTTACCGTTGTTAGTTCGAGTTGGTGTCTTTTGCTCTGATACGTAGCACTCGGGGAGATGAACAATAGTTGTTTTTGTTGTTGTTATTACTTTAGATCTTGAATTAAAGGTTGAAATTGATGAAAGTATTTGTTGATGTTTTATACTAAGTTGAAGTTGTTTTGTTGAATAAATGAAGTTTATTCCGCTGCGTAGTAATAATAAGTTGCTTGGTTTTCAAGAAGATTAATACAGGTTGTTTGGAGTTCATCCAGATATGTTATGCTATGTATCTATGTACTAAATGTGACTAATTGTCGTTGTTGTTTTAAGTTGAAAATGTATTATCCCTTGTATTTGTTGGAAATTTTGTAACTTTGATTTTATTTATATTTACCGGGTAGAAATGGGGTGTTACACCGTCACTAATGATAACTGGTAAAGTAACGCGCGCCGTTAGGTATAAAGTGACAGTTACATCCTTGAAGAACCGCCCTCCTCATAACGTCCTCGTAATTGTCGGGTTGGCTGTAACCCCTAGATCCGGGGAGTGTTCCCGATAGTAGACCCTTCATCTCCTACGTGCCTTAGTCATCGTCACCCTCCGACTTCATAGCTCGGATAGGCCCAACCCTATGAGCTGGGGTGTATTCTTTAGCGAAAATCCCACATTTCTGTCTAACCAACTACTATATCTCGGGCGATGTATTTTATGCTTCCCTTTTAAATCCCTCAATTTAGAAGGATACAAAAATGTATTTTTGAAGGATTTTACTCTCCTCCTAAATTTTAAACCAAATATATTTTATTAAAAAATTTCCTCCCCACCATCTACCTTGAACAAAAGAAATCTTAAAATTTTGAGAATATATCTTTACATCTAGTAGTGGTGATTTGCACTACTGAAATCTCAAAAATATCCTTTTGAATATGTACATTCGAATGCATCTTGTGAATTTGGAATAATGGATTATTTTGGATATGCATATTCGAAATAATTCAATATCCCAAATTTCTTTTGATTTTATTTTGAAAAGATATTTATTTATAATATAATTAAAATGAATTATTATTAACAAAGAATAACTTAAATTTATAATTTTAAATTAAATATTAAAGTAAATTTATGATATGGAATTAAATAATGAGTGCAATAATTAAATTTTTAATTATAACAGTGAAATGTAACAATTGATATATTTTATAATAAAATAATCTCGGTGTTAATCTAAACTTTTGTAGCCAAAGGAAGTTAAACACATGACCTTATGTATACTAGAATCTCTCCTTAACAAAAGAACCATTTGAATTCGTTGTACATTTATCACAATAAACAATATATAAATGTTCATATTTATTCTAATTGTGCCAAATTAACATAATGTAGTATTTACATTAACTAACATTAACATTTTATGTTATGTTGTTTGATATAATAATTTCAATTTTTTATTAATTAAATATTAATTTCAATTTTTTTATAAATAATTATAATTTATTATTAATATGTTAAAAATTAATTTCAAGTAATTTTTAAATATATAATATAGTTTATTTATTCAAATATATACTATGAAAATTAATTAGAATAAATTAAAATGGAATTAATATAAAAATATCTTAATAAACTGGAAATTAATATATTATATTGGAAATAAATATATTTTAATAACATAAAATTTTAATGTTGGTTAATTAATTTCGTTGTAACTTTGACTGGATAAACAATATAAAAATATTTAATATTTTAAAATTTATTAATATATTTCAGTTTAATAATATTAAAATATTATTGAAATTAAGTTTTATATTTATATTTGTTTTATATAATAAATTGGAAGTACATAAAAAATATTTAATAAAATAAATAAACTGAAATTAAATAAAATAAATATTAAATATTTGAACAAATTTATTAAATTGAAAATATATTTATATAAATAACGTTAATAATTTTTTTTAATAATAACATGAAAATAACATTAACTTCATTAATAAATTTGAATACATTTATTTGTTATTTTAAATATTTAATAACATTAGTTAATTTATATTTTATTAAAATATATTAATTTTAAATTAATTAATAAATTTAAAATATATTTATTTTTAACTTCTTAATTTATATTAAATAACAAATAAATAAACTGAAAGTAAATAAAAAATATGTTAATTTTTAATTAATTAATATATTTAAAATACATTTATTTTTAATTTATTAATTTTTATTATTTAATAAATAAATAAACTGAAAGTAGATTGTAAGTATATTATTAAGTATATTAAACTAAAATATATTAACTAGTCAAATAAATATAATTGAATATATTAGCTCTCATTTTGTTTTTCCGCTGTGTAAGACACGATATTAATTTGATTGATTATTCTAATGAACCTTTCAGTGAAGCATGGCTACTGTTTATTGAGGTTTTATTTTATTCTGAATTGTGAAATCCCTTGTTTCCATGTTAACTCTGATCTAATTAATGTATTCGCGGGGTATTTTAGAAGGGGTGTTACACGATTCATCCAACAAGCAGTGTGTTTTCTGGTTTTTCTTCATAGTTTTCTTCATTTTCTATTCTTACAATTTATTCCTACTAGCCATAGCAATAGAACACCTAGATCAATACTCCTAACTCAATTTTCCTAATTCATTCCAACAATCACACACACAACTCATAAATCACAACATCAATTTTCATCTCAAATCCACAACATATTTATCAAACCCTAACTATAGAAAGTGGAAAATCAAACCCCTTACCTCATCTTGTTCTTGCAAAGCTTCTTGATTTCTCTACCACTTCCAACCATAGCTTCCTCTCTTGTTGCTCTTGCTTTTCTTCTTCTTTTTCTTCTAACACCTCTAGCTCTCTCTATGCTTCTATGTTAGGTTTTGTGTGAAATGGAAGAAAATAAGGAAAAGTGTTTTTATGTTGTTTTCTACTAGTAAGCCAAGGGTGTACACCCTAATCCTACTAAATTAATCCTCACACCCCTATCTATTCTTATTAATTAACATACTAATAATATCTAATAATATTAATTCAATTAATTAAAATAATTCCGGGGAATTAAATATCGGTCCGAATAATATTTTACCGAATCGAACGGAATAAAAACCGGACCGAACGAAACGTCGCCAAATATATTAATAGATATATCGATTAATATAAATATTCTCGTCGCAAAATAAATATCGATCGGTAACTCAAAAATATTAATATAATATTAATTAAAACGGGGCGTTACATTGTTTGTTGATTATTGCTTTGCTGTTTGATATAAGTTGTTGTTGTTATTAAGTTGTGCTGATTTAAGTGTTATGTTGATCGATTAAAATTGTCTTGTAGTTTCTATTAAGTTATTTGCCAGTTGTTGCATAATTGTTGTATGAAGCGGTGCAATTTGTATAATTCTAATCCAATATATTGATTATCATACTTTTGTTTATATTATTCGATATCTCACCCCTTCTGTTGTGATGTTACCTCTACGTGGGTAACGTGCATGTCATCATGAAGATTAGCTGAGGCTTAGTAGTTGTTACCGTTGTTAGTTCGAGTTGGTGTCTTTTGCTCTGATACGTAGAACTCGGGGAGATGAACGATAGTTGTTTCTTTTGTTGTTATTACTTTAGATGTTGAATTAAAGGTTGAAATTGATGAAAGTATTTGTTGATGTTTTATACTAAGTTGAAGTTGTTTTGTTGAATAAATGAAGTTTATTCTGCTACGTAGTAATAATAAGTTGCTTGGTTTTCAAGAAGATTAATATAGGTTGTTTGGAGTTCATCCAGATATGTTATGCTATGTATCTATGTACTAAATGTGACTAATTGTCGTTGTTGTTTTAAGTTGAAAATGTATCATCCCTTGTATTTGTTGGAAATTTTGTAACTTTGATTTTATTTATATTTACTGGGTAGAAATGGGGTGTTACACCGTCACTAATGATAATTGGTAAAGTAACGCGCGCCGTCAAGTATAAAGTGACAGTTACATCCTTGAAGAACCGATCTCCTCATAACGTCCTCGTAATTGTCAGGTTGGCTGTAACCCCTAGATTCGGAGAGTGTGCCCGGTAATAGACCTTTCATCTCCTATGTGCCTTAGTCATCGTCACCCTCCGACTTCATAGCTCGGATAGGCCCAACCCTATGAGCCGGGGTGTATTCTTTAGCGAAAATCCCACGTTTCTGTCTAACCGACTACTATACCTCGGACAGTGTATTTTATGCATGAACAATTCTCTCCCTTCCCTTTTAAATCCCTTAATTTAGAAGGATACAAAAATGTATTTTTGAAGGATTTTACTCTCCTCCTAAATTTTAAACCAAATGTATTTTATTAAAAAATTCCCTCCCCACCATCTACCTTGAACAAAAAAATCTTTAAAATTTGAGAATATATCTTTGCACCTAGTAGTGGTGATTTGCACTACCGAAATCTCAAAAATATCCTTTTGAATATGTACATTTTAATGCATCTTGTGAATTTGGGATAATAGATTATTTTGGATATGCATATTCGAAATAATTTAATATCCCAAATTTCTTTTGATTTTATTTTGAAAAAATATTTATTTATAATATAATTGTAATATAATTATAATATAATTAAAATGAATTATTATTAACAAAGAATAACTTAAATTTATAATTATAAATTAAATATTAAAGTAAATTTATGATATGGAATTAAACAATGAGTGCATGATATGTAATTAAATTTTTAGTTAAAATTTTAATTATAACTATGAAATGTAACGATTGATATATTTTATAACAAAATAATCTCAGTATTTTAGACCTTGTGTTCTTACGTCTCTGACATTTACACGAATTAAATTTTTTAGCCGAAGGGAGTTGATCACATGACTTTATGTAAACTAGAATGTCTCCTTAGCAACTAAATCCCATTTGAATTTGTTGTGCATTTTTTGCAATAAATAATATATAAATGTCCATATTTATTCTAATTGTGCCTTTTTAAATTAACATAATGTAGTATTTACATTAACTAACGTTAATATTTTATGTTATGTTGCTTGATATATTAATTTCAATTTCTTTTTAATTAAATATTAATTTCAATTTCTTTATAAATAATTATAATTTATTATTAATATATTAAAAATTAATTTCAATTAATTTTTAAATATATAATATAGTTTATTTATTCAAATATATACTATGAAAATTAATTAGAATAAGTTAAACTGGAAATTCATATAAAAATATCTTAATAAACTGGAAATTAATATATTATAGTGGAAATAAATATATTTTAATAACATAAAATTTTAATGTTGGTTAATTAATTTCGTTGTAACTTTGATTGGATAAACAATATAAAAATATTTAATATTTTAAAATTTATTAATATATTTCAGTTTAATAATATTACAATATTATTGAAATTAAGTTTTATATTTATATTTGTTTTATATAATAAACTGAAAGTACATAAAAAATATTTAATAAAATAAATAAACTGAAAAAAAATAAAATAAATATTAAATATTTGAACAAATTTATTAAATTGAAAATATATTTATTTAAATAACGTTAATAATGTTTTTTAATAATAACATGAAAATAACATTAACTTCATTAATAAATTTGAATAAATTTATTTGTTATTTTAAATATTTAATAACATTAATTAATTTATATTTTATTAAAATATATTAATTTTAAATTAATTAATACATTTAAAATATATTTATTTTTAACTTATTAGTTTATATTAAATAACAAATAAATAAACTGAAAGTAAATTAAAAATATGTTAATTTTTAATTAATTAATATATTTAAAATACATTTATTTTTAATTTATTAATTTTTATTATTTAATAAATAAACAAACTGAAAGTAGATTGTAAGTATATTATTAAGTATATTAAACTAAAATATATTAACTAGTCAAATAAATAATTGAATAATACACATGTAAGATAGTTATGTAATATATTTATTTTGATGTATTTTTTAAACAAGAAAGCGAAATAACCTAGTTGTAATGGATAGAGCTATTTATCAAAGAGTCTTGGATCATAATAAAATAATTTAAAAAATAAGAAAATGTCACATAGGTACGCCACATCACAAATTCCTTTGACCAAATCTAGTGAAGGATTAAAATAGAAAAATCTTGAAATGACAAGAATAAAATGTGTATTTTTTTTTTACAGGATTGTTTTTGGAATTCGTCCTATATGACAGGGGCAAAATAATTATTAACCTTATATCTATTTTATTTGATTTATTTTCCATTTTCATGGTGGAACACAATTGACAACAGTTGAATTGTATTGTTTTACCATAAATTATGATGAACTCTTTCGCACTAAATTACATTTTCTTCTCTCTCCTATCCATGGTCATTTGTTTATGTGCAATGCGATTATGGATGTTTGAGTTTTTCTTCCATTCTACAATTCTCAAAACAAGGAATAAACATTAAAAAATTTAAACCAAATAAATCTTAACTTGCCAACTAAAACACTCACAAAACCCTTATTACTAAATTATAATGATATATTGTAGTTTGATTTGGTCACTTGAAAGACAGAAAAATATGTGTGAAGAAAGGTTATCGGTGTTATTATACGAAAATTAATCAATTTTTAAGTTTTTATATTTTATATTTAATTATCTTTTCGCTATTTCATCTGTTGTATCGTTATTTCTAATCAATTCAAACTTTAATTTTGAACATATTTAAGGTTGTTTTCATCCCCAATTCTTTAGTCAAAATAAAATGGAAAGTTTGATGGAGAAGAAAAAATACAATTGAAGACATGAGGAATAAATACTGCAAAAAGGATAGTGGTACTAATTGTTTGCAACTTGCAAATTGGCTTGGATATGATGGAATTGAGAGAACCAGATCAATATTTTTTCATGATCTTTTCCCAACAATATAGAGGAATTAATTAAAAAGGCATCAGTGATCTACTGTGGTATTAATTATAGGACTATCTTTACTTTGTTTAGCTAAATAACTATGCAAAGAACATGGTAACTATATCTTACCATATATTGTTGAGTGAAATCTTCACCTGTGTTTGAACCATGCATCCAAGAGTAACTTCAAATAAGAGAGACTTAAAGGAGAAAAGTATACTTTCCAGATCAATCAGTACACCCAACATGATTCACACTTCAGTAAGTTCAAATAATGAGACAAGCATACAAAACCACAGATAAACCCCCTCTCCAAAATCTTGTCAAGTATGTCTCTGAGCATCGATGAATATCTTACATATTCAAAGTCCAATGTACAGAATCAATATAGGAATAGAGCAACAACAAAATGATGCAAAACATTTTCACATTCCATAGATAAAACCAGGAATAGAGCTTCTAAATCTCTTAAAATGGGTCTGAAACAGACGAAAAGTAAACATTCATTACAGTTAGAATGAGTAAAATTGCAGCCTTACAGCATATTAGAAACACGATGGATCTACGTGTTTGATCATCATTCATCAATGTCCTCAAGATTGAACAAATAAACACAGTTCTGTGAAGATCTAAAGGTAAAACTAATGATGTAGCAATCAAAATTCTCTCTTTTACACAAAAAAACTGTCACTTTACAATTTCTTAACTCTTGTGAATAGTGATTCAAAATGGAAGAAACAGGCAACAATGAACAAAGTAACATATGAGATATAGAAGTGCCTTCTGGTTGAATGAGGGTCAAGGCTTTGATAAGAATGAACGAGTTCCGAAACTCGCTATTCATATTCAAACTCTATCTTTACATCCATGTATTCTTTCCCAAGTCGAATAATGAATTCAGTAAATTTTGCCAAAATTATGCACTCTTCATGTGTTTTAACCTCTGAAACAAAACCATGAATGACCATTTTTTTCAAGTTGGGGCATCTTTGCAGAAGCCCATCTACCCATTCTGCAAAAAGTTCGTTGATTGAAGTCCATCCAAGCTCTAACACCGACACATTCATCAGAAGAGACGAGCCTTGTAGGCCGTAATTAAGTACACCGTCTCTTAAATCGTAACTTAATGACAAGTGCATCAATTGAGGAAAACAAACAGAAATTGTTTCCAAGTCCACAACTTCTTCGTCATCTTCAAAAACAACCCCCCAGAGTCGAAGTCTGCGTAACTTGGATGCTTTTGAGATCATATGATAAAACTTCGGCCACATAATTGTGAAGTTGCTTATGTCTACAAACTCAAGGTTATCTGCATTGTCACCAATATCAAGATGGATGACACTCACATCGTCAACCTTCAACACTTTCAAAGATCCCTTTCCAATCAATTCAAATACCTCAAAAGTACAATCTTTAAGATGCAAACACTCGAGTAAATCCGCCTCGATTACAAATTTATCCAAACCAAACGACTCAACGGAGAATTCCTTCAAAGAAGCGCTACTAAGCTCCATGGAAGCCTGCGAATCCGACATAGCGATTTCCGGGCTAACCATACACAAAGTCTCAAGCCTCGGACAAGCAGTAAGTAAAAGACACAAATCCCACTCTGAGATGCTAACAAAACTCAACGAAAGCGACTTCAGGCAAGGAAACTTCTGATAACTAGGCTCCACACGCGTGATAGAGCTCCGGCCCAATGCCAAAACTTCCAGCTTCTGCCTACCGCATTTCTCAATAATATTAAACATCGGCGGCGTGCTCACGTAAAACTGCAACTCGCGCAACGTATCCCTCGTATACATAAGCCAAGCAATAACCGGTGCAGTAGAAAATTCATGAACATCACCCATCGATACAATTAAACACCGCAATGCCTTGGTTTGAAAGATTGTTTGAGTAATGAGTATTTCCAAACTATTAGAGGTTAATTCTTGATAAACAGGCCAATCACAAGAGTTGAATGATAGAGTGTGGAGATGAGAACGCCATGCTTCTCTCCATTTCTTGCAAGTTGCTGAAGCAATCACAGCGTCACGAGCAGAGCCAATATGAGATAGTATATTACCAATCACTTGAACAGGAATATTCTCCATAATGACTCTGAATCTATGAAACGCAGACACCAGAAACACGACTCTGATACGTCAACGTCAATAATAATTAATAATTTTAATAAGAGAATAAAGTAAAAGTAATTATAAATGTCAGTGTTGGTTTCAGATACAGACACGGACAGAGTTACTTTTCCAGAGGTGTAAATGCTACAGAGCGCATAATAAAAAGCACTTAGGGAAATGTTAATGTGAAAAATGAATAATAATTAGGGCAAAACTTTGTAACGAATAAGGATCGAAGTATAGAAGAAAGAATTTGAAAAAAATTGTTGAATTGGGAATTTTGGGGAAATTGGAGAGTGGAAGGAATAAGAAAAATGGAAATGAAGAAAGTGACTAACCAGAAGAATGAAGCGATGATCGAGAAGTTGAAGTGGAATCTGGAAATGGATCAAAGGAATGAGACAAGGTTTGAATGAATGAAGAAAAGAAAGGGTGAGGTTCGTTCGTCTCTATGTGTTTCATTCATTGAATTAATTTTTTTTTTTTTGAATTCAATCTAAAAGGCAATTAATAACACAAAAAAAAAAAAATAGATTTAAAACAATTTTATTCTATTATCCATAAAAAATCTATTATTAAATCATATCATATTATTAATTTAAAATTTACAATATGAGATAAAAGATATATGATGATGATTGTTTCCCAATTGTATAGTTATATGATGATAATTGTTTGATAATATATATTATTTTAATTTTAATACCTATAAAATAATATAAATAAATGATAATAATAATTTAATATTGCAAAATGTTTTATATTTTAATATTAACGTCTATTGTAATTAATCTCATAGTTAATAAAAAAAGAGTTTAATGTAAAATATTTTACACAGTCGTCTAATAAAAAATTATTAATTTATTAAATTATTAAAATAAATTTAAATCATAAATATAATATGGAAGGATGCACACTGTTTATTGGATAATATGTAAAATAATTTTACCGTGTGGACGTATAACCTATTTTCTCTATAAAAAATAATATCTCTTTTTCTTGAGAATTATTGTTGTGAGAAAAGAAAAAATGATTTAAATCGTGGGTTTTAAAAATGATCTATTTAATTTTATCTTTTACAAATATATGAATAATTTAATATGATATATTTTAAACCATTAATAAATTATATGCTTTGGATTTAAATATTAAACCAAAATTTTATTATAAGACAATTAAATAAAGTAAATTAATAGTTGTGATAAATTGACCGTATAAAAAATTTAACTATTAAATTCTTAAATATTTGACTTTTATTTAAATTTGTTTTAAATTTACTGTTTGAAAGTAAATTTTAAATTTATATAATTTACATTTTTTATATCTAATTTACATTTTTTATTTATTTTGGTAATTAATGTTTATTTTCTTCTTCTTACAGTTAAAATTTCACTTTATTTTTTTAAAATAATTTCTCTTATTACTTTTTATTGAAAGTTTATTTTTATTTTTATTTTCGTATTTTTAATATTTTTACAAATTTTTCACTTTCTTTTCTATTTAGGTAATAAAAACTCTACACTTTGTTTTCTATTTATTAACTTTCATTTTATTTTATAACTCTCATTTTATTTTTAAAAATATAAATTCAAAATACTCAATATTGATACTTTACTTTAATTTAAATATTAAAGGAAAAGCTAATGTCATAAAAATGTGGATGATAAAAGAATAAAATAAAATATATTTTTAATTGAAAATTAAAAATATTAAATTAAAATAAAGTGTTATAATTACTTTATTAATTAATATTAAACAATATTTAAATCGATTTAAATATTAATTTGTTTGCTTGCTAAAATGTTCTAAATTGGAACCATAATCATGTTTGAGCTAAGGAAATTGGACTCTAAATGTGGTATTGCTAGCTTCTAGTGCAGCGAATCACATGGATATGCCTGTGATGTTAGTATTTAAACACTCAAGTCTATGATAATGATCAACAATATGGGTATACTAAGATGTCGGAACTCGGAAGTATGAATATGTTGGATGTTATGCGTGTATAATTTTTTTTTGAAATGAATAAGATGATGAATATCCTTTTAGAGCACTAATATGCCTTTCTATATTGGGCCTTCGACTTTATGCAAAATTTTCACTTTCTTTTCTATATAGGTAATAGAAAAACTCTACACTTTATTTTCTATTTATTAAATCTCATTGCATTTTATAACAAAGCAAAATCAAAATATTGATACTTTATTTTAACTTAAATATAAATAAAAAATTAATGTGATAAAAATATAAAATAATTTTTAATTTTTAATTAAAAATTTAAAATATTAATTTAAAGTAAAGTGTTATAATTACTTTATTAATTAATATAAAGCCATATTTAAATCGATTTAAATACTAATTTTTTTGCTTGCTAATGTTGTAAATTGGACCCAGAATCATGATTAAGCTAGGGAGGTTGACTCTCAATATTGCAAGTCTTTAGTGCGATAGATCACATGGATAGACCTGTAAATTTAGAACTCAAACGCCTAAGCCTGTGATAATGATTAAGAAGATGAGTATACTGAAATGTGGGAAGTATGAATATCTAGCGTCTTACGTGCGTAGGATTATTTCTTGGACTGAACGAGGTGGTGGATCTCCTTTAGAACACTAGTGGGCCTTTCTATATTGGACATTCGACTTTTTACAAAATTTTCACTTTCTTTTCTATATATAAAAACTTCTTGGACTGAACGAGGTGGTGGATCTCCTTTAGAACACTAGTGGGCCTTTCTATATTGGACATTCGACTTTTTACAAAATTTTCACTTTCTTTTCTATATATAAAAACGTAATAAAAAACTCTACACTTTATTATCTATTCATTAAGTCTCATTGTATTTTATAAAATTACAAAATCAAAATACTTATTATTGATACTTTATTTTAACTTAAATATTAAATAAAAAATTAATGTGATAAAAATGTGCATGATACAAAAAATAATGTTTAATTGTTTTATTAAAAATTAAAAATATTAATTTAAAGTAAAGTTCTATAATTACTTTATTAATTAATATTAAGAAATATTTAAATCGATTTAAAAATTAATTTTTTCTTGCTAATATTCTAAATTGGAACCATGATTAAGCTAGGGAGGTTGACTTTCAATGTGGTATTGCAAGCATTCAATGTTGTGGATCACGAGGATAAACTTGTAAGGTTAACATTCAAACGCTCTAGTCTTGATAACGATCAAGAAGATGGATATATTAAAATGTGGAAAGTATGAATATCTAGGGACTTGCACCTGTAGAACTTTTTCCTGGACTGAACGAGATGATGGATCTCCTTTAGAGCACTATCAACCTTTCCATATTGGCCATACTGTGTCTTCGACATTTTACAAATTTTCACTTTCTTTTCTATATTTGTAATTAAAAACTCTACACTTTGTTTTCTATTTATTAAGTCTCATTGTATTTTATAAAAATACAAAATCAAAATACTTATTATTGATACTATTTTAATTTAAATATTAAATAAAAATTAATGTGATAAAAATGTGGATGATACAAAAAATAATTTTTAATTGTTTTATTAAAAAATAAAAATATTAATTTAAAGTAAAGTGTTATAATTACTTTATTAATTAATATTAAGCAAAGGACTGTGCACTTAGGATAACAGTAGATCGATTTATAGTCTCTGTGGGTTCGATATCTTTTAAAACTACGCGATAGGACTGTGCACTTGCAGTCTCCCGATTAATAGACGATAAAGTCGCCATCATACATCTTGTTCAAATGTTGTTTTACCTAATACAACCAACCAAACAGAACTACAATCAACCCCCTTTGGAGAATTTGGCTAAAACAACTACAAATATGTGATCTTCATGAAGTAGCACATGTAGAACACCATACCACCCAATGGAATCAATATAGAAAACAACAGCAGCAGAAGTAACACATAAGTAAGGAGATTGCTACACGTCAAAAATTCAACTCTAGGAACACACTTGAACATCTTGTATCTTGTTCTACACTGAATTTCTCCCCCTTTGTTTGCCACAATTTATGTTATTTCTCTAAAACTATGATTGACATACATTTTGGTAAAACCAACTTGGTAACAACATACTGAACAAGATGTTCTAACTTGTAATTTTTCAACATGTAGAATAAGATGTCCTAACCAGGAGGACAGGACACCATGTCTGCAGTAGCTGACAATTTTGTTTCAACTATTATGTTAGTTACTGAATATTCATGGAATATTTAGTTAGCTTATGTGGTGTCCAAGATTAATAAATCAAAGATTCTATGTTTCTTTTCAAAGATATACAAACTTTCTAAATATGGACACATTTTAGGAAAGTTATGCTTAAAGACCTATTTTTTAGTAGAAGTATCTGCTGATTTGTAGTAGCTGATATGCTATGAGATGAAGCCCAAATAAAGTTGGGAAACATGTTATAAATAGAAGGGTTTTGTTAGTGTTTTAAGTTGGCATTAATTTTGGTAAAACTAGGTTTTAGCAATGTCATGATAAATGTCATGACATTCAGAGATTGAAGATAAATCCTACCTGCTAAGGATGTTAAAAGACACTCGAACCGGAAGCTAAAGTTGCTGGAATTTGCAGAAAAGTCGATGTCATAAGATGTTATGACATTCTGTGACATTCTGCTCTTTTTCTGAGATTTTCGAAGTTTGTTGTGCTATTTTATGTTTTTCGTTATTAGAAAGCATGCTCACGTGGTTGCTAGGTTAATCTTAATTAAACCTAAATTGGTTGTTGAAAAGACCATGTTTTTAGGATTAAATTAAGTGAACCCTAGCTATCTTTATGGAAGCCCAAAAAGTTTCGGATGCTTCTATAAAAGGAATTCAACCCTTACAACTTTGCACCTTGGATTATATTGAAGAGATAGCGACTTGTTATTTGTGTCCGTTAGGATTTATAACGTTGGTATTTGTAATTCTAGTTTCTCTTGTGAGCCAAGCAACTATCAATTGATAAGTGCATTGGACTAGGATTTGTTTGTAAGGGTAGTTTATCACCAAAGCTTTAAAGCACAGTGTTTGTCTCTTGATTGAAAGCTTTGAAGCGAGATCAAGATAGTTTATTGAAGTGTGTCTTCACAATTCAATTATTCAATAGGTTGATATCAACTGTGATTGAGGGGAGTGAGTAGGTACTCGATCTAAGTAGGACTTAGGTTGAAGTTGCATTGGGTAGTTTTAAGTGAAGGAGATAAACCGTTGGTTTATTCCAATTAATTCTATTAATAGTGAATTTCCTCCCGGCTTGGTAGCCCCCAGATGTAGGTGTAGTTAGACACTGAACTGGATAAACAACTTATTGTGTTCTTTACTGCTATTTATATTTAATGTGTAAATTGTTAACAGAGTGTCAGATAGTGTGTCATAACATTCTCTGTGACATCACGTATCTGCGCCGAGAATTTCAATTGGCATCGGGCGGGCACCACACTGTTATTTCTGGGTGAGATCTAGGGATAATAGTTTTTGGCATTATGGATAAGGAAGGAGGATTTGGAGGTAGACCACCTATTTTGGATGGGTCTAATTATGATTACTGGAAGCCTCGTATGGTTGCCTTCTTAAGATCAGTGGACATTAAAGCTTGGAGAGCTACTGACAAAGGATGGAAACATCCCACCAAGCTTGAGAAAGATGGGAATACTGTCTTGAAACCTGAGGAGGAATGGAGCAAAGAGGAAGAAGAGCTAGCTCTAGGGAATTCTAAAGCATTGAATGCTCTGTTCAATGGTATTGACAGAAACATCTTCAGATTGGTCCATCAATGTGAGCTGGCCAAGGATGTTTGGGACACTCTCAGAACTACTCATGAGGGGACATCCAAGGTGAAGATGTCAAGACTTCAGATGCTCACTACCAAATTTGAGAATTTGAAGATGAAGGAAGATGAGACCATTCATGAATTTCACATGAATATTTTGGAAATTGTCAATGCCTCAGGAGCACTTGGTGAAAAGATGTCAAGAAAAGCGGTGAGAAAGATTCTCGATCCACCTAAAAGGTTTGCAATGAAAGTAATCGCAATAGAGGAGGCTCAGGACATCAGCACCTTAAAGGTTGAAGAACTTATAGGATCTCTTATGACTTTTGAGATGGGAATCAGTGAAACTGTTGACAAAAAGAACAAGAGCATAACACTTGTATCTAATACTGAAGAAGGATGCAATGTGGAAGATGAAGAGAAGATATCCAAGCTATAGCTATGCTTGGAAGACAGTTCAACAAACTCATCGGAGGATTGATCCAAAGTCAAGGTCAAATGTCAAGGACATTGCATCGACATCGCAGATCTTATGACTCAAGCAGAAGATCCAAGTCGAGGAAAAGGAAGTCAAGGCAAAAATCCAATGTCATGAATGTGAAGGATTTGGACATATTAGAGTCGAATGTCCCACCTTTCTAAAGAAACAAAAGAAAGGAATGGCGCCACTTGGTCCGATGGTGATTCGAAGTGAATGAGGAGGAAGGTGCCAAACTTGTCAACGCTCTCTGAGTGTACAATTCTGATATGGATTCTAGTGATGAGGAAGTGACATTTGAAGAGCTTGCTGAAACTTACAGGAAGTTGTGTGTAAAAAATGGTGAAGTTTGTCAGCAGAATGAGGAACAGAAAAAGCTGATTGAGAAGTTGGAAGCTGAGAATGTGAAGCTGGAAGCTGAGAAAAAGGAAAACACAGCCACTATAAATCACCTCAATAGTGATATTGTAATGCTGAACTCCAAACTTGGTTAGATGTCTAAATCTGTCAAAATGTTGACATCTGGCACAGATAAGTTGGAAGAAATTCTCCAGCTTGGACAAAATGCAGGAAATAAGCATGGTCTAGGATATGTGGCTGAAAAGAATTTTGTTGATGACATTAAGAAGAAGAGACATGGGAAACCAATGTCAAAACAGTTGGCACAACACAAAACAGGAAATGTATCTGGCTCAGGATATGTGGCTGCAAAGAGATCTGTTAATAACCAGGAAAGGAACAAACCTGGCAAGTCTATGGCAAAGAAGATGTCATACCACAAAACAGGGAATAGGTCTGCCTCAGGATATGTGGAGACTAAGAAGTTTGTCAATAACAAAAGGAAGAACAGACCTAATAAACCAATGTCAAAACAGATGTCACAACATTGGGTACAACATCAAAATCATAGAAACATGAACAAAAAGTTTCAAAGATGGAGGTGTCATTATTGTGGAAGGTTTGGTCACATAAAATCTTTTTGCTACAGGTTACATGGATATCCTAATCAAGGGTCTTATATGAAGCCTAAAACCAACAGGGTATCATACTCTCAACAGTGGAAGAAGAAGACTGTTGCTCTAGTAGCTAACACTTCTCTTAGTGTGTCTACCAAGAAAGATTGGTACTTTGACAGTGGTTGTTCCAAGCACATGACTGGAGACAGGAATCTTCTCAATGATGTTAAGCATCATTCTACCAGCTTTGTTACTTTTGGAGATGGAGCTAAAGGAGAAATCAAAGGTGTTGGAAACTCAAACTGGCCTGGAGTTCCAAACCTAAATGAAGTGCTGCTAGTAAAAGGTCTGAATGAAAATCTCATTAGCATAAGTCAGCTATGTGATATGGGATTCACAGTTAACTTCACTAAGGTTGAATGTCTTGTAATCAACGATGAACAGGTAGTGATTATGAGAGGAGTCAGATCAAAGGACAACTGCTACATGTGGGAATCTGAGAAAATCACTATGTCCTCTGTGAGTTCAACAGACACAGGTGAAGAGAAAGTAAAGTTATGGCAGCAAGTATCTGGTCATCCACACCTCAGAGGAATGAAAAGGATCAGTTCCATAGAGGGAGTCAGAGAAGGATACCAAGATCTTTCATGGACAAAGGGAGAATCTGTGGTAAATATAAGGTTGGACAGGAAATCAAAATGTCACACTCAATGTCTAGACATCTAACCACTCCTAAAGTACTACAGCAAAGTACTAGGATCTGGCATGAAAGGATAACCAAGTATCTTACTGTCAAAAGATACAGGAGAGGAGTTTTGGATGAAACTCTCTTTGTCAGAGGAGAAAAGATCATGGTGGCTTCCATCTATGTTGATAACATAGTATCTGGAGGAATGTCAGACACATTGATGGAAGGCTCAACACTTCTATCACAGAGCAAGTATGCAAGGAATTGGGTCAAGAAGCTTGGAATGAAGAATGATATCCACACTAGGATTCTTACCCCTCCACATTTGGAGTTGTCCAAGAAAACAAGTGGAGAAAGTGTTGATCAAAGCTTGTGTAAAAACCCTGTTGATGGATGTCTCTTCTCAAGAAGCAATCTTATCTCTTGGATCAGTAAGAAGAAAATCTGTGTAGCTCTATACTATGTTAAATACATAGCGAAGGAGAAACCGCTTAGGATGATCCGATAAAGCAGATCGATCGAGTACAATGTCATACCGATGTCATGACATTATCGTGACATTGTTGTTAGAACTCTTGAGGTGGTCAATTTAAGACTGTAAGGGACAAATTGGGTATTTGTCAATATGAGGAGTTGTAGCAATTAACTGTGCCTACAACAAGGGATGAAGGGAACTCTTTATTTCAATTAATTTTAAGAGGGTTATTTGAGTACTTTCATCCCTATTTTAAAAGGTCCAAGAATAGGAAGAGACATCCTCATATAATAGTTTCTTCGTTTGAAAGTAGTATCACTCTCTCTTCTCCCAAAAGAAACTTAGAAACTCTCTGTCATTTTAGCTTTCACCCTCTCAAAGACCATCAGCGAAAAATGTCTTCATCATCCTCATCCTCTCAAGAATCAGGCTCTTCATCTCCCTCCATGGCTGAAGCTAGGGCAAATGCTGATGTCATGCATACTGAAGCACTGAGGGTAACTCCGCTGCGTGCTATTGCCACTGACCCAGAAAGAGTCAAGAAATTACGCACAAGGAATGCAAGAAAGTCACAATCATCTCCTTCTGGTAAGACTTCTGTACCATCATCTTCAGTTCCTCCAGAAACAGTAAACAAAGAGGGGTCAAGGTCTGTTCATATAGCCATAGCTAGATTAGTAACCAGCATCCTAAATGAGAATCGGTGTACCTGGAGTCTCAAACCCTCTAAATTATAAGTCTGCTAGCCCTAGTTTAGCAGTCGATCCAGATGTCACTAAGAATGTTGAGACATCTGGTGATCATGATGCTTTCCCTGTCAAGAATGATGTTGATGCTTCAGTTAAAAATCCTGAAACCCCTACTGATAAGGAAGAGGTGATCTCTGACAGTATTATTGAGGAGTCTCTAGCAAAATGTGGCTTTGATAAAGCCCCTACTGACTATATTTCTGATAGTATTCTTGAAGAATCACCAGCAAAGTATGCCTCTGGTGAAGTCCCTGATGACTACATTTAAGATTTTGGAAGAGTCACATTCAAGAATCTAATCATTTAACTGAACCTCCAGTCATTGATTTAGATGAAATATTCTCAGACAATGATCTTATTGCCAATGTCAATCCAAGCATTGCAAAAAGAATGATGAAAAGGAAGGGAAAACAGGCAGTCACACAGAGCCCTGCTAATGAGAAAAATACTGAAGATGTGTACAAGACAGAGAAGTATCACAAGGCTGGACCCTCTACAAGGAGAAGTAGAGTAAAAACTGTTGGTGGTGGCTCTAGACCAAAGCGAACACCAATTGTGAAAAAGAGGAAAGAACCTGAATCCTCAGAGTCAGACTCTGATTTTAATATTGAAGAGAATGTCACAGACATTCATCCCAGAAAGAAGCAAACTTTTGAGAAACTGCTCAAGGTGCCTGAAGTGGCCATTGATAACATTTCTTTCCATCATCCTGAAAATGCTAGAAGATGGAAGTATGTTTGCTTCAAGAGGGTGACTCTGGAAAGAGAGTTAAATAAAAGTGCTCTTGATTGCAAGAAAATTGTTGACTTGATTAAAGAAGCTGGTCTGATGAAAACAGTTGTGAATTTCTCAAACTGTTATGAAGGTTTGGTGAAAGAGTTTATAGTTAATCTGTCAAATGGCTGTGGGGATAGGAGCTCTGCTGACTATCAGACTGTATATGTGAGAGGAAGGAAGGTCAGGTTTTCTCCAAATGTGATCACCTTCTGGTAGATCGATAATGCTCACCGAGTGGAGGAAACCGACAACAAGATCTCAAACCATCAACGCCAAACAAGTAAGGCAATGGCCTCTAAAGGAAAGCTCAAGTAGGCGAGTGTCAAATTTTCCATCCCGCATAAGATTTGTCTGCTAACTCGGTCCCAACCAATCACAAATCCACCATCTCTAATGGATGGAAGATTCTATATGCGAGGCACTCGGCTACATTTGACTATGGATCCTATATTTTGAGCGACACTCAAGCATCGACAACTATGCTATCAAGGGACCAATAGCCTTTCCTCCCTACGTGGTATAATAACCGATCAATACCCGACATCCGGTTGATGGAGATACAGTGAGTAAAAGAGCTTCGCTTCCACTACAAGCTATTTCAAGGGAAGCATGTTCCTGACTTTGTCATGACATCTGCTGAGACATCAAAAATCAAGACAAATTCTCAGAAGGGAGATGTCATTGCTGTGTTGAAAGAGACTTGTAGGGAACTTGAAGCAAGGAAACAAAGTCTCGAAGAGCTGATCACTCAACTGGAGCAAGACACAGAGGTTGAGGATGAAGGGATAGCTGCTGATGAGGTTGTTGGTGATAAGGATGTCCAGATGGCAGCTGCTGATGAAGATGATGATGATGACCAAGCAGTTGCTAGTAAAGAAGGCTCTGAAGATCTGTCCTTTCACAGTGCTTCTTCTGGAGAAGAAAGCACTTGAGCTGTTGCCCCTGTTGCCTCTGATTTCTATTCTGTCAATTTGTTCTTGTTTTCTTGTTCTGTATTTTGTTTTGAATGATTGTAATCATTTGTGTTGACAGATGTGTAACCCTTAAACATTTATGCTGGTACTTTTATACTGGTACTTTTTTGATTAAAAGTTTGGGGTAATTGTATTGTTTCCTTTGGCCCTTTATGTCTAAAAAGGGGGAGAAGAATCATTGTATAGGAAACTATGAGCAACTGTGTGTGACAGTGGCTGGGAATTTGGGGAATTGTATGGCCTGTTTAAAATTTTGTATGTGGGAAATTGTGGGAATTGTGGGATTTCTGTATGGGTAGAATTTATCTTATCTCTAGGTTCTAGTTTATTTAAGCTTAGAACTAGTTTGTCTTCTGCTGCATATGTACTCTGATAGGTTAAGTAGTTTTAGCCAAAATGTGCCAAAGGGGAGTTTGTTAGTGTTTTAAGTTGGCATTAATTTTGGTAAAACTAGGTTTTAGCAATGTCATGATAAATGTCATGACATTCGAGATTGAAGATAAATCCTACCGCTAAGGATGTTAAAAGATAACTCAACGGAAGCTAAAGTCGGATATTCTGCAGAAAAGCCGATGTCATAACAGATGTTATGACATTCATGTGACATTCATTCTGCAACTGCTTTTTCCCGAGATTTTTCGAAGTTTGTTGTTGCTATTTTATGTTTTTCATTATTAGAAAGCATGCTCACGTGGTTGCTAGGTTAATCTTAATTAAACCTAAATTGGTTGTTGAAAAGACCATGTTTTAGGATTAAATTAAGTGAACCTAGCTATCTTTATGGAAGCCCAAAACTGAAGTTTCAGGACTGCTTCTATAAAAGGAATTCAACCCTTACAATGCTGCTGCGCCCTTGATTTATATTGAAGAGATAGCAGCTTGTTATTTGTGTACTGTTAGGATTTATAACAGTTGGTATTTGTAATTCTAGTTTCTCTTGTGAGCCAAGCAACTATCAATTGATAAGTGCATTGGACTAGGATTTGTTTGTAAGGGTAGTTTATCACTCAAAGCTTTAAAGCACGAGTGTTTGTCTCTTGATTGAAAGCTTTGAAGCGAGATCAAGATAGTTTATTGAAGTGTGTCTTCACAATTCAATTATTCAATAGGTTGATATCACTGCTGTGATTGAGGGGGAGTGAGTAGGTACTCTGATCTAAGTAGGACTTAGGTTGAAGTTGCATTGGGTAGGTTTTAAGTGAAGGAGATAAACTGGTTGGTTTATTCCTGAATTAATTCTACTAATAGTGAATTTCCTCCCTGGCTTGGTAGCCCCCAGATGTAGCTGTAGTTAGACACTGAACTGGGTAAACAACTTATTGTGTTCTTTACTGCTATTTATATTTACTGTGTAAATTGTTAACACAGTGTCAGATAGTGTGTCATAACATTCTCTGTGACATCACGTATCTGTTTCCAGGAATTTCAGGTTTGTAACCTAGGAAAGGTACCAATCGAAAATGTAATATTATTAGGGTTGAGTCTGTGCCACTCTCTGGGAAAGTTGGTTTGTGTAATCCACTGGGGTTGTGAGTTTGATTTGTTATAGAGTTGTAAGTCTCAATTGATGTTCTCCACAAAATTGTGAAGCAAGAGTGAGTATTGTTCTCGAAGGAAGATTTTAAGAAACTTCAAGTTGTGTTCTTAGTCAAGAGTCATGGCTAGGTATTGTCATGGAAGTGTGTCTTCTAGTTTGGCTGTCATGGAAGTGTGTCTTCCTGTTTTGTCTAATCGTTGTCTATGATTGATGAGGGATTGAGGAGGGCCTCTTACCTAGGTGGGTCTTATGTAGAAAGTTATCGTGGGTAGTGATTAATTTAGAAGTTGTAAACAAAGGAGTTTAGGTTCAAATTAATACTATTATAGTGGACTTTATCCCTGGCTTGGTATGCCCCCATATGTAAGAGAGTTGCTCCGAACTGGGTTAACAATTCTGGTGTGTTGTTTAGTTTTAGTACTATTTTGTATGTTTATATCTTGAATGTGTTGTTTAAGTCAGGTCAGATGTCTTAACATGTCATAGGACATCTGAAGTATGATGTACTAGAATTTCAATTTGGAAAATACATAAGTACACCAAGGTTCATAATCCATAACAGCAGCCAACATAGAAGCATAAATTAGTAGCATTATCAGAATACTGAAGGGTTACTACACACAAGTCAATGCTCCATGGAAAATAGTAATGCAATCATAAATTCAGACATATATGAACACTTATTAGTTAGTAGTAAGGTTAGAACTATAAGAATACTACTAACACGTTTATTAGCACACATAGTTGAAGGCAAGATGTCGAGCCCGAAGTGTAACGCCCCGTTTTATTTAATATTATATTATATTAATATTTTTGAGTTACCGTTTGACGATTATTTTGCGACGAGAATATCTATATTAATCGATATATCTGTTAATATATTCGGCGACGTTTCGTTCGGTCCGGTTTTTATTTCGTCCGGTTCGGTAAAATATTATCCGGACCGATATTTAATTATTCGAAGATTATTTTAATTATTTGGGTTAATAATATTATTTAGTGATATTAGTAGTGATATTTTAAGACCAAGGGCTTTTTGGTAATTTTAGCTTGTCTTGCAAGACCTTAAACCAAAACCACACTCCTTGTCCTTGTATTGTATCATAACATACACACTTAGAAGCATAGAGAGAACAAGAGGTCTTGGAGAAGAGAAGAAGAACACATAGCTAGGGTTGGATTTGGTTGAAGCATCTTGCAATCATCCAAGCATTTAAGGTAAGGGGTTTGATCTTCCATTTCATATAGTTAGGGTTTGGTGATATATTTTGGATTTAGGGAAAAATTGATAGTTTGATTCATGAGTTTTGGTTGAGTGATTATTGAAATAACTTAGAAAGGTTGAGTTAGGAGTATGGATTGTTGGTGTTTTATTGCTAAGCTAGTAAGAATAAGTTGCTAGAATGAAGAAAATAAGAAAACTGTAAAACAAAAACCAGAAGAAGAAACACTGTCTGTAAGCAAGAATCGTAGAAGAAGAATGTGGAGGATTTAAGACAAGGGAGGCTCCCACCTCAAGTGAGGGGAGAACGTCCCACCCTCTAGGGCGTCCGCCTCCTTCCCTTTGAGGCCCTGGGACGTCCGTCCCTGTATGTTGGGAGAAGAAATGGAAACATGCCATTTTCTATTTTCTATATTCTGAGTTTCTCTCTTCTGCATAATTTTGTTAACTGCATAATTATGTATTTTGCTTTTGTTTCTCCCCTTTTTCCAAATTCCTTATACTACTAGTTGGTATTAATAAAATATAATTAGGACATAAGTTAGCCGATTAAATTTGGAACCCGATTATGTTCCGATTTCTCGATTTTGGTAATTTCGACGACGGAGCAAGTTGCTCCGAATTCAACGAAAATTGACGTACTAGCTAAGTTCGACGTGTAGAACATAGTGGTGAGGTTAGTTTTTCGAAATTTCGAGTTTTTACGAAACGACCCGAAATAGGCCAAATTACAGTTAAATTGAATCAGATTGTGTTTTAGTCGATTTAAGTCACGTATGGACAATCCAATTGCGATGTTGATGATTATGATGAATACCGGTTATTAGGAATGGCTTTCGCGACGATTATTGGTGTTTGACTATTTTTCCGTATTTGGAATTTGGTGAATAAATTGATAATGATGTGGTGTGATTAATCATGATGTTTGCGACGGTGCATTTATAACGAATACTTGATGATATGCGATGATATGTTTATCTTGATGTGGATAAATATGGCGACTTGGACTTTATGTCAATTTTGATGAGCGATGATGATGTTTTTGTTGTGTTGTGTTTATTGTCGAGTCACATACATTGCATTGGCGACGAGGGCTTTTATGCCTAGCGACGATGGGCTTTATGCCAATTGTTCCTAATTATGGACAAAGCGACGAGTATCACATGCATAACGTAGTCGTGTCTCATGGAGTCGGTTATGTTTATGTTTGAACAGTTTGGCGTTGGGTTTTAATTGGTGGCTTATGTTGAATTGCGATGATATACGATACTTTGTGTTGATACGAGTATAATGATTATGTGACGAAATTAAAGTGTTAATTTTATACACTAATTGCTAATTGAAAGTATGTAAGATTTTGATATATGTTGACATACTCTTATTAACTTATATCATTTATAATTCCAAAAGTATTTATATATTTTATCATGCCTTTAATTATATGTTTTGGAGTATCTCACCCTTTACTTGTTTCGTCGTTGCCTTTATATTGGTAACATGCAGGTGATCCACGAGGATGATGAGGATCAGCTTGAGTCTCTTTATTTTGAGTCGCTCTGCTCTGATCGTAGTAACACTCGGATTTTGAGCGACGTTATTATTTTGGATAGTATAGTTTATGTATACTATCTTATGATGTTATGACTTTATGTATCGATGATAACATGATGATATGTATATTTTGTGAACATATCCGCTGTGCTGTGAATAGTCATATGTTTATATGATGATTTATGATATGAATCGGTATATCCGACTTTTGATTTTTGTGATGTGGATTATAATGCAAAGTGATGAAAATACGAATATGTGATGCCTCAATTTATGTTGGATGAAATTTTGAAACTCTGATTTTATTATTAATTACAAGGGGTAGAATTGGGGTGTTACACGAAGCTTCAACGTGTGTGCACTCACATGATCAAAATAGTTAATAGCCAATATACTAGGTAGAACTATTCACACCAGAGTCAGAAGCAAGAATCAACTCCATATCACATAGTCAGTAGTCAAATATACTACCTTATTCAAACAAGCAGTGGAAGATACACCAAATTAGGGGTGAACCAGCTCTAACACTTTTCCATAAAAATCAGAATCATCAACTGGTACACGGATGTTGGACGCAATGTCTAAGGCTTTTCCCCAACATTTAGCTTGTAACTGATCCTTAACAAAATAGAAGGAATATAATTAACCTTAACCTTAATATCCTTCATCAACCTAATATAACAATCTCTAGTACACCACACTATCTTCCACAACCGATCATTGTTATGAATCTCTATACATTCATTATACATTAGTGCTTAAACCTATCTTATGTATTTACTTAGTTTTCCTCGAATCCTTTTTCCTTGGTAATCGTCTTAATGTAATGTGTAACACCCCTTCTAAAATACCCCATATAATACTAATTATATCAATGATTAAAGTCATAATTCATCAGAGTTAACACGGAACAAGGGATGCCACAATTATTAAATAAAATAAAACCTCCAAATAAACAGTAGCCATGCTACACTGAGGATCATTATTCAAATAATTCAATCAATTTAAGACCATGTCTTACACAGCGGAAAATACCAAAACCAAAACTGAATAAACCATAATTATTCTCAATGAGATTCAAAGAAACGATTGAATAATAATAACTAATTCCTCAACTAAACGTTCCCCAGTGTTACAACCTAATCAGAGCATGACACTGACACGCGGACTTAAATGACAAGCTCTAGAGCCATCCTCACCAATTCCTGAGCTGCTAACTTTAATCTGAAATTGTTAAAGTAAGGGTGAGACTTCTCATAATTAAAACACATTATAAGCTTTTCAATGAACAATATATCGCAAGCATATTATTTCACTCATTTGGCATAAATTCAGATTCAACGTGCAATCACAAACATACAAGTCAATATGTATAATCAATAGACAACAGAAGAATTGTAACACTGGAAGACATCCTAACATGTTACAATTTCATGCAAAACACAAATGCAGACACAATGCATGTGGTACCAACACGTGACCAAGTCACCCAACACTGATCCATCATCAACCGGATACAGTAATCATCGATTCGCCCAGACACCACTGAGTCAAGAATCCAGCCTAACCACCCATCATCACCCGGGTATCGGTTAACGGCCATACAAGTCAAATTCCACACAATGAGAATTAACTTCACCAAGAATGCATATGCATGCACAACACCAACATGCAACATTCAACACAGGTTATAACCACATCAGACATCATAAACCATCATCAACCACAACATGATATCATCAACTAACATGAAATAAATCATCACAAAGCATAAATATGCCAAACACTTACCCTTCAATTGGTAAGACTATTCACCAGTATATACCACAACAACAACAACTAAGATCAACAACTATCAGGCATATACAACACCAACAAAACACATGGTATCAATACAATCATGAACACACCGATTATCATAAACCGAATCAAAACCAAAAAAACATGATATCTCAACGATCATGCACACCATCATTAGCAACATAAACATGCTTTTTATTCACGCAATACGAATACACCCATTCCTCACAGTTTCACTGATACATACACACCCATGTGCATCAGCCAATAATGACTTACTTCGGAAATTCGACTCGTTTTCAAAATAATTTCAAGTTTTAGAAAATCTTTTAATTTTATAAAATAGAGCATTAAATTTAAGAAATAACGTCCAAAACGGCACTCAAAACGGACTTACGGTTTAAAAGTTATGAATTTTCAAAGTTTGACATTTTTCGAAAAAATACAGCAGAACCCGGTTCCTACATATACAGGAACCGGTTCCTGCGAAGTTCAAAAATCACCTTTCCAGAAAATTGTATGGGAACCCGGTTCCTACCCATACAAGAACAGGTTCCTGAGTGCATTTTTTTCCTGTTTTTACAAATTTTAACAGTGGAACCCGGTTCCTCCCCACTGGGAACCGGTTCCCACGTGTTGCAGAGTCAAATTCTACACTTTTGACAGCATTCATTCATTCTCAACCAAACCCAAACATACCCATACGAATTGCTATATGGGAAACACCAAAACACATCCACTTTACATCATTAAATCATCAAACAACCTTATTTCATCATTCCTTTTTATTATCTGACACTCTAATTGTTTTCAACCTATAATCGGACACAATAGGGATAATTCTACGGAACCCTAGAATTATAAACCGAAGTTCCCTAACATACTATGATCCATACCATTGAATATCTAAACCGATAATATGAATTAACTAATCGAAATCACCCCTTGCCTTGTGGGTTCTTCGAATTCTGACACCTTAGGTTTTCTTCCTTCCTTTTCCTCTTCTCAACTTCACGTATGTGTGTTTTCTCCAAAATAACTCTTTTTCCTCTTTTCCTTCTTTTATTCCTTTTATTCCTCTAACATAAATAAAATAAATTAAATAATGTGAGTAGAGTCTTTTTACTCCTCACACCCTCACTTTACTCATCACACCTCCAATAATTCCATTCCCTTATTCCATAATTGATCCCAATAAATCCAATATTTTAATAAATTATATTCTCAATTAAATTAATAATTAAAAATCATAATTATTTAATAATCGAATTATTTGGGGTGTCACAACTCTCCCCAACTAAAAGAGTTTTCGTCCTCGAAAACAAACCTTAGACGAACGAGGGATACGAGTCCTTCATCGACTCTCCGCTTCCAAGTGACATTCCCATGTGCCGGTCCTCCCCAAGCCACTCTTACCAATGCGATCTCTTCTCCTCGCAACTGTTTCAACTTCCGATCCTCAATTCGCAGTACCGCCCCAAAGTCTCTCGCACAGATATCGCCACCGAATCTCATGAGACGGATCAACAATGTACTTCCTTAGCTGAGATACATGAAAAACATCATGCAAATTTGCAAGTGACAGCGGCAAATTAATATGATATGCAACCTTCCCAATTCTCTTGATAATCTGAAATGGACCAATAAAACATGGAGTCAACTCCTTTGACTTCAAAGCTCGACCAATACCAATCATCGGAGTAACTCGCATAAAAACATGTTCTCCCTCGCTAAACTCAAGATCCTTCCTCCTCTTATCGTGATAACTTTTTTGACGACTCTGAGAAGTCCTCATCTTCTCCTGAATCATCTTAATCTTTTCCGAAGTTTGTTGAATAATTTCTGGTCCAATCACCGCACTTTCTCCAGATTCATACCAACACAACGGTGTCCGGCACCTCCTACCATACAATGCTTCAAACGGAGCCATACCAATGCTCGAGTGAAAGCTATTGTTGTAGGTAAACTCAATCAATGGTAGATAACTATCCCAAGCTCCACCTTTCTCCAACACACAAGCTCTTAACAAATCCTCCAACGACTGAATCGTTCTCTCCGTCTTACCATCTGTCTGAGGATGATAAGCGGAACTCAAACGTAACTTAGTACCCAAAGCTTCTTGCAATCCCGTCCAGAGCTTAGATGTAAACCTCAGATCTCGATCCGACACAATACTAGAAGGAATACCGTGCAAACTCACAATCTTATCGACATACAATTCTGCCAACCTCTCCATCGGATAATCCATTCTTATCGGAATAAAGTGAGCAGATTTCGTCAACCTAACCACAATAACCCAGATAGAGTCACAATTCTTCGCTATCCTTGGCAAACCAGACACAAAATCCATAGAGATTCCATCCCATTTCCATTCCGGAACAAACAACAGTTCCATCAATCCTGACGGTTTCTGATGCTCGATTTTCGACTTCTGACAAACCAAACAAGCATACACAAACTCAGCAATTTCCTTTTTCATTCCAGGCCACCAAAACAACTTTTTCAAGTCACATACATTTTCGTAGCACCAGGATGAATACTCAACCCACTACGATGTCCTTATTCCAAAATACTCTTCCTAATCTCGGCAACATCTGGAACACACACCCGATCACCAAATCTCATAACTCCATTCTCATCAATTCGGAACTCGCCTCCTTGACCTTGGTTGATCAATGCCAATTTATCAACTAAACCAACATCCGATTTCTGTCCATTTCTAATCTCTTCCAAAATACCACTAGTCAGCTTCAACATACCCAATTTCACACTATTCGGAGTAGTTTCACAAACCAGACTTAAATCTCTGAACTGCTCAACCAAATCTAATTCACGGACCATTAACATCGACATATGCAAGGAATTTCTACTCAAAGCATCCACAACAATGTTTTCCTTACCAGGATGGTAATTCAAACCGAAATCGTAATCCTTTAGGAATTCTAACCATCTCCTCTGCCTCATATTCAACTCTTTCTGATAAAAGAGAAACTTCAGACTTTTGTGATCACTGAATACCTCAAACCGAGAACCATATAAATAATGTCTCCATAACTTCAAAACAAATACAACAGCTGCCAACTCTAAATCATGAGTCGGATAATTCCTTTCATGAATTTTCAATTGTCGTAAAGCATAAGCCACAACCTGCTTATCTTGCATCAACACACCACCTAATCCCATCAATGATGCGTCACAATACACAACAAAAGACTTATTCGAATTTGGCAAAACCAAGATCGGAGCACTAGTCAACCTCCTCTTCAGCTCTTGAAATCTTTTCCCATATTCAACATCCCAAACAAACACTTGACCCTTCCTGGTCAACTTAGTCAACGACAACGCTAGTTTGGAAAATCCTTCTATAAACTTCCTGTAATAACCTGCAAGACCCAGAAAACTACGAATCTCAGAAGCATCCTTCGGCACTTCCCACTGAGATACTGCTTCTACCTTCGTAGGATCAATAGTAATTCCATTCTTGGAAATCACATGACCAAGAAAGCTTACTTCCTCCAACCAAAATTCACACTTGGACAACTTCGCATAAAGCTTCTTCTCTTTCAACAATTCCAATACAACTCTGAGATGTTCTGCATGCTCTTCCTTACTTTTCGAATAGATTAAAATATCATCAATGAACACTACTACGAACTTATCAAGATACGGATGAAATATCCTATTCATATACTCCATGAAAACACCAGGTGCATTAGTAACTCCAAACAGCATAACAAAATATTCATAATGCCCATATGTCATACCCCAAAATTTGCCCTCCATCTTCTCAAGATATTTCATACATCCATACTCAAGGATTCCTCAAGAGTTGATTAGACAAACTCTCTCCTAGACAATCAACCCAAACTAGGGTTTGGCATTTCTCAGGTCAAGATGGACTCCCAACGTCTCCAATGTCCTTCATGCTTCCTCATATGCTTCAAAGATTCTCCATGTCAAGTTTCATGCCTTACAAGTCAAGTTTCCTCAGACAATTGCTCAGATGGTTGAAAATCGGTTGTATTGGACAAAAAGTCAACTGTGGTCAACATACAGTCAAACTTCATAATTTTTGGTCAACATCCTCATTTTGAAGTTACATTCATCATTTGATCAAGGGTTGATCATGATTCATCAAGAAAGCTCAAGATTTGCTCAAAAGTCAAACTTTCTAAATTAGGGTTTCTAGATGAAAAGTCAACTGAACTTTGACTGATCATAACTTCTTCATACTTTCTCAGAAATTTTTCCACCACCTCTTGTTTTGAAAGAAATTCAATTCTCTACAACTTCATGTCTCACAAGAATGTCCAAAAAATGCTTCATTTGAGAGGTATGGCTCAAAACATTACAGGTCATTTTCAAAGTCAACAAAAAGTCAACTTTTTGTTTTGAAGATATATTGAGCATGGAAACTCCAATTCAAATGAGACCAAAACGTTTGGTTAGAGGACTCTTAGATCTTTCTAAAAAGTCCAAGAACACTCAAAAATGTGGAAAATTGAGCAAGATACACTATTCAGAAGTTGGGCAATTTTGGACAATTGCACAAATGGACATTTTGGTCAAAATGCAAAATTTTCCAAATGGGCCTAAAATCTTTTGGTCCAAACTTGTTCATGACATGATTTTTGACCCATAAATTCTTGGCCATGGTAATTTTCTATTTTTATGATTTATATTTGAATTTTAAAACATTTAATTCAAAATTAAATCATGTAAAATATGAAAATAAGATTTTTTTCAAAAAGGATTGGATTTATATCTTCCTTGAAGTCCAAGATAGCCCATAATTCATACCAAATTCGTGGTAGCCTTTGCATTCATGAGAAAATCAATTTTTTTCGAAGATTTGATTTATTTTAAATGGAAAAATATTGCACATTGATGGATGAATCTTTTTTCACTCCTTTTTCTCTCCAAATTGCCTCTATAAATACTTAGCATTGTGTACAAACAAAGACACGAAACCCTAGCTCAAGCCAAACCCTTATTCTTGCAAATTTTTTCTCAAAACTTGAAAAATTCGAATTTCAAAAGCAGCCACTTTCAGCCTCTCTCAAGCATTCAATCGTGTTCTAAAGGTAAGTATGAGTAAGTACACATCATTGTTATAGATCGAAACAGCCTGAATCGATGCATACATGTTCATACATATTCAAATATTTCTTGAATTCGTATTTTTATTACCAGCTTGTTTTAATTGATTCTAACGTTTCTAATGTGCTTATGAGACACTAAGGGATTGATTTGGGCATTCGCTATTAAGTTTGAACGTCTAAAACATGAGATGCCATACTTAGGGTTTCTGAACTGGAAAGCTTCGAACCGGCTTATCCAGGACGATTCAGGGCAGGAGGACCTCACCATCGTGTTCGCAGCCCTCGATTTAGGGGGGTAGGATCCCCCTTTCCCATTTATTCCACGTATTTTGCTTGTTTTCGATTTCAGGTCATCGGAGAAGACGACCGGAGCTAGGGCTCCGGCGTCGTTGACTGAGGAAGACCGGCGAGGGGCTGGCGTGGCGCGAGGAAAGACTCTGATTCGTCCATTCAAAAATAGATGGGGTCCACGCACGCTGACTCAGTTTGAATATAATCCAGGGACACGTAATCATTCAAAGGCGTTTGGTTTTCACTTCAGGAACACCAAGTGTCATGTGGCCTAGTGGTTAAGGCGTTCACTGTGTGTAGATACCCCTCAGGGTCACGAGTTCGATCCACTCCAGGGCTGGTTTTGCTTTTCTTTTCCAAACTTCAAACTATTTTCATATTTTCTTATTATTTAATATTTGCATATAATTTAATTTCTTTTCATAATTTTTATTCTGCATTAAAAAATCATCAAAAATTAATTTTATTTTTACATTATTTTCAGAAAACCTTTATTTAATTTATAGAATTAAAAAAATACAATTTAGCATGCATACTTATTTTTATTCATAATTTTGCATTTAAATCACTTTTAATTCATTTTTAATTATTAAAATACATCCAAAAAATCCCAAAAAATTATTTTAGCATATTTATGTTATCTCCAGTATGTCATATTTTTTCCAATTAAAAATTTGCATTTTTTCTAACATTTTCTCTTATTTCGATTTCATCATATTTTCCGATTTCTCTTATCGTTTCACAGGTTATTCCGCTTCAGACGTTTCTTTACCGTTTTCATTATTTTCCAATTATGTAACTGTTTATGGGATGTAATAGTTTAAATTAGGATTTTATTTTCCGCAAGTTTAAATTATGTATCTGCCCCAAAGCCATGTAATAGCGTAGGACATTTACCTTTCCGCACTTTACATTCCGCATTTTAATTTCCGCACCCTATAAATTGCTAGTAACTAGGCGTGTATGGCAAGATAATAATCAACATAGCTCACACTAATTTTCAAGATAAAATATCTGAATCAACACACTCTTTTCACACACGCACCCCTTAGGGTAATTCTCTCTCGTTGCCGACGAATACAAATGGTCAAGTCCCTCGAACGTAGAGGTATTCTAGCACCGTCGCCTTCAAAACAAATCATCATAGTCCCTTCGATACAAAGATCATAAGACCCACAATGTCGCCTCTGAATACATGATCTTGACCCTCGATTGTCGCCTACGAAAAATGATGATAGTCCATTCGAATGTGCTAGGATACTTCCTACAAGTTGCTTTCTATGACCATCCGATGTCCCTTCGAATGTCCCGCTTACATCCAACAAATAGAGTTACCTACCAACTAATGGTATGGAAGACGCTATTCTAAAGGAACGTAAAATAACACGAAAACGACCAATTCTGAGTAGGTAATAAGACTTTTAGTTGCTTGCTCTATCAAAATGCTTTTCACACCTCACACTTTTGTCAAAGTTCAAACTCTTTTCAAAACGAAACATTTCCGAACACTTTGTATACATTCCTACATGAATCATTACAAAGTCAAAGCGAAATGCCTTTTTTCAAAACATTTTTGTCAAACACACGAAGCACAATTTTAAGTGATCTAGAGCAACTAAGAGCCCATAGATAACTACGGATGGAAAGGGTGCTAATACCTTCCTTTTCATAACCTTCTCCTTACTCGTAATCTAACGAAGGTCTTTTTCTGTACTTTTACCTTCCCTTAATTGGATAAAAATAAAAGTCGGTGGCGACTCTTGCTATCAGCATATTTGCGATACAAAAACACTAAAAAGTCAGTACACCGTATCACACCATACCTCGTTCTAAATGCAGTTTTCTGAATATCCTCCTGTCATACCCCAATTTTTGACCTAATATACCACCTCACATTTGCATCATTGCATAACTAACAGTTCAGAACAGAGTTAATCGGGTGTGGAGTTCAGAGGTCAAAATTAGGGTTTCATCAAATTTTCATCTGATTCAAGAGGTAACCAATTAGGGTTTGAGTTTTACTCACTTCATTTGACCTATCTTGATCAAAACATCAACCTTTGATCCTCAGATATCCAACTTTTCTCATTGATCAATCGAGGATCGACCAATTAGGGTTTTGGTCGAGCATGAGTATTCTCTGATTTTTTGAGCAAGGAATGACTTTTTTGGTTAGATATTGGTCACTATATCTTGGATACAACATCTTGACCTAATTTTTGAATTCAAAACATCACAAAAGTTCACAGACTTCATCAGTCAATTTCTGAAACATCTGATGAAATTTCATCTGCACACAAAAGTCAAACTTTGACTTTTGGTCAACTTTTTCAAAACAAAACTTTTTCAATCATCAAAATACTTCAAATGATCCATCATGATCATAAAAAATCAAAGAATTTGGAAAAGTCAACAAAAAGTCAAAATTTTCAACACTTAGAAAAATTTTCAAGTGTTAAAATTTTGTACTTTTTCCAAACTTCATGGCATTTGTTCACATAGTTCCACTTTGATTTGGAAAAAACTCAAAACATGAAAGTTGTAGCCCTTGAAACAAGCTTTCCAAAATGTCCAAGAACTATTAAATCCATGGAGTCTAGCTATACGTTTGAAATTGAAACATAAGGCTCCATAACCATGGATTTTAAGGTCAAAACTTCAAGATTATAGGTCATTTTTGGATTTCTTCTTCTAGAAGCAATGACACCTTTCCAAATTGAAGATAGAACTGATAAATATCAGCTAGAGGTAATAATTGAAGGATAGGATCAAATTTGAGATTTTAACACATGGTGAAAAAAGGAAGTTTCCTTTTAAGGCAAAATGTCTTTGTTGCCCTCTAAGGCAACTTTGATTTACCAAAAGCCATGTCCTTGTGCCTAACATTTCAGAGCTTATGGCCTATAAATAGAGGCATCCTTTTCAAGTTCAAACACACCAAAGCCATGCAAGTACATGCTTTCCTTCCATTTTCTCAAAATCCATAAGTCATAGTTCCATTTGTCAAAACTTACAATTTTGAAATCTTGTGAAAACTATGATGAACTTTGGTGTCTAACATGTTCTAATATCCATTTGAAACTTGTCTAAAACTTAAAAGCAACATAGAACAAGCTAGAAATCAGATTTACATGCCATGCTCATAAGCTTATGCAAAACTGCCTTATCAATCGAATCCATAGCTTGGCTCAAGTAATTGATGTTCTGATCATCCAAAAACCTTCCATATACATCATAGACATGATACAAATCATAAACAACAACCTGTAAATGCTCTAACCCAGAATTCGAGTTTTCATTTGAGATGTATGCAGGTGGACTTGGTTAGATTGATCCAGGGTGATTTGAAGTACGCAGACCATTCATACACCTTCCACATAGGCCGTTGAAGCTCAAACAATCATTAGAACTCAACTGGAAGCACTCAAATCCAGAAATCGATTCCAGCTTCAACAGGTAAGAGCTTGAACTTCAACTCTATGATTCTTTGATTCATTTTGAAAAAACTCTTGGCCATTTGTTTTCTGCACCTCTCACGAACATTAACCCTCAACCAATTGACAAAATCATCAAGCATACGCGATTTCAATTAGGATTTTCAATTCTAGGGTTCTTCATGTTTTCTGAGAATTTAATCATGATTAACTGAAAATAAATGAAATTAATGACTACATCGTGTTCCTTGTTAAAAAACGATCAACTTTCATGTTTACTTCATCCAATTTCATCAAAAAATGAGGATTCCATGGCTGATGAAGGATCGAGGGAGAAGATGAAGGTCTGCGCGCGTTTTTTTTGAATTCAAATATTCCAATATAATATTAACACGTGGTTTGGTTTCAATACACGAATGCATTGTTACCCCAGCGGTTGCCAGCTCGCTCGTAAGTGTTTGTGCCATGTATGCCACCCACAGGTCCTGGGTTCAAACCTCCCATGGACCATTTTTTTTTAAAACTTTTCATTTTTTCTTCATATTTTTTACAAAGTTTAACATTTTTTTAACCAATCAAAACTCCTCATTTTGAGGTGATTTTTTGTACACTTGTCAATAAAAACATCTATTTTATGATAGTGCAAAAATTTTCAGAAAAAACTTTCATCTGATTATGTTTTAATCGGGCGAAAACGCTTTGAGCACTTTTCAAAACCACTTTAAAAGGTGATTTTTCAAACTTTCAATTCGATTCTTTTCAAAACTTTTCATAAATGAATTTTATATTTCAAAAACACTTTCAAAACCATTTCTTCAAAACTTTTTTTCATCAAGCTTACATCTTTTTACCATGATCGATCCGATTTAAACGATAAAACCGAATTCGTTTTCTCTCGAATTTCTTAATCGATCATGGGCCTCCCTTACGGTGTAAGTCCCAAACAAAAACATTCTTTTTATGTACATATATTTCTTTGTACATATCCATTTTTTTATGTATACGTCTTTTACCCGTACATAAATGATAAACTTCTTCCGTTTGTTTCTCTTTACACTGCATACCATTGGTATTGAAAGGAGCATTATTCCCTGTGAAACTGCTTTCAAACCAATGGGCCTCCCTCACGGTGTAAGTCCCAAACCAACATTCTTTATGTACATACATATTTTCTTTGTGCATATCAAATTCTTTTTCATGTACATACAAATTTTTACCTGTACATAATACAGATACTTTTTACTCAAACACGGATAAACTTCGATCGTTTGTTTTCCATTTCGTCTGTATATACATTGAATACCATTGGTATTGAAAGGAGCATTATTCCCGATGAAACTGCTTTTAAACCAATGGGCCACCCTTATGGTGTAAGTCCCAACCCTCCTATGTACATCAACATCCTCCTGTACATAAATACTCGTTCGTGTACGTATTTACTTCCTTGTACACATTCAAACTTGTAAATAATCAAGTTACGCTCGTTTCAAACGTTCGTTTCACAGACACTTGTTTATATTTACTTCATAAACTCTTGTAAATAAACCTCATGCATTGTTTATATTTCCTTCATAAACTCCTGTGGATACATATCACACACACACACACACACACACTTGTTTATACAACTGTCTAGTTATAACATAACAACTAGTCTAACCAATAGGTTCCCCACAGTTATAGCCTCCTCTTGGGCTTTATACAAGATAACTCTCCCCACAGAGTTAGCCTCCTCTTGGGCTTTGTACAAGGTAACTCATTTCAACTGAGTTTAGCCTCCTCTTAGGCTTCATATAAGAAAACTCATTCATCTGAGTTTAGCCTCTGCTTAGGCTTCATATAAGACAACACTCCCCTGTTGAGTCAGCCTCCTCTTGGGCTTCGTTCAAAAGAACTCCTCATTGAGTTTAGCCTTCTCTTGGGCATCATACAATGAAAGAGACCATAAAATCTCTTAACAGCCTCCTATTGGGCTTCCAATACAAAGAATCACCCGCGTTAGGATAGAACCCTGAGAGTATAATTTCCCGGTGAAATTGCTCTTAATTCCAAAAGGATGGTTTCCCGGTGAAATCCCTATTAAAGAAAAAGCCAGCCATACCCTATAGCTTCCTCTTGAGCTTCATACAAGGACCCTCGATGACCCTCGATGACCCTCGAAATGCCTCCTCTTGCGCTTACAATACAAGGACCCATGGGCTTCTTAAAAGCATCCCTTAATCCAATCAATTTCTCCTCGAGATTTAGACGTTTATCATCTCTATGGAAGAAGTATCTCATCTATCACATCACATACAATTAAACTCTTTTCAAAAACTTTTCAAACTCTTTTCAAACAAAAACATCTTTCAATTGTAAGTGGTAACGCTTGTACACGCAAGCAAAACACCCAATGCTTACAGTTAAAAGATTCAATCTTTTTTCAAATATCTTTCTTAAACATGTAAGTGGTAACGCTTGTACACTCAAGCAAAACACCTATAACTTACGATGAAAGATTTTTTATCAGACAAACTTTTCAAAATGTGTGCGATGAAATAGATTAGATACATTTTTCATTAAGATGACATTTGTCTGTCTCTTACTAACATCCCGTTGCTTTCCACTAGCATAAGTGGGAACTACGATTGCTCTGACTTTCTCAACATCCTTTTGAGAATACGTAGGCATAAGGGCTCATCCTTGCCGAGCAAATTTCTTTCTTCCTCAAACCAAATAAACCATAGATCCCTTTAGATCCGAGCTACAAATGCTCTGATTCCCACTAGCGGATATGTATGCAAAAGATCCACAGATCTTTGCGAGCACAATAATAACAAACACTAAGATCCCACATAATCTATCCTTCTTAAAATCCCAAAGGAGAAACTTTCCCAATCATAGAAATAGCAATTAAAACACACAAACATATCAAACATATTCATATATAAAGCTATAGATAACTATATATATTTAGGGTGCTCCATCTATTCCCTTTATATAACAAACCCCCTTACTCAGAATCTCCCCAATGCATTGCGTCTAGTTTGCGCTAGTCGTTACGCATATCAAAATCAATTGAGGGTATTAACAACTTTCCCCTTTTTCATAATCATTAAATCATCTTTTCTTGTGTTGAAAATAATAAAGCTTGATGCTCGTGGCATTTTTACAAACAAATCAAAAGAGTAAATCGTTTCGAGCCAGAGGATCTGAATTCATATTCGATTTGCTAGCACGACACCTTTTAACGCGAACAGGAAAAATGGTGACTCTGCTGGGGAGCACGCTGAAACTTTGATTTTCAAAAAAATAAAATGACTCTGCTCAAGAGCATCAAGCTTTTTTTTTGTTTTCAAAAAGAAAAGAAGGGGTTAAGCTTTCATATGTGCATATGTCTGTTTTTCTTTATTGTGTGTTTTCGCGATTTCATCTGATGGAAAGAAATCCTAACCCGGATTTAAGAAACATTTTAAGATCTAGGTGGGGGTATAGTCCTATTAACTTGTGAGAAGTCTCAAGGTTACGGAGTTAATTTGAGATCTCTCTCTCTGGAGGTTGTCTTGGGAGTATTTGTGTTTAGCAAGTATTTGAAGACATTTTGCTTTCAAGGGAACTTGGTGAGTGGTCAGAGAACACATAACCCATCCGGCCATTTAGGATGTAGTGCGAGATTATTCGGGCGTAAGCCAGAGTAATTGTCATGCGAGACTACGATCAAAGTAGTTTCTCTTGAAAATATTATTGGACCATCGAGTATTCAACAAATCCGATAATATTTCAAAGAGGAGTATTGAGCCTGTATTATCAGTAGAACCCGTTTCATAGATGAATAAGCCCTTAGAACTTACCCACGTTTGATTCTTATCGTTGGCCTCATGCTCGTGACTTCGACCGCTTGACCGTGTGTATAACTACTAACCATGTTTGCCGCATTCATGCATTCATTCAAAAACTTCTTTTCTCTTCCCATTTCCAAAGAATTTAGAGATTTTTCTTTGTAAATATTTTAGGTTAGAGTGATGGACGCCGAGGAAGATTCACCAAGAGATCATTTAGAATTCTGACGTAGGGAAGTTAAAAGAGTTAGCATCCTTGGTAGAAGATCCCTCGGATTTCAGAAAACGCTATGGAACTCTTTTAACTATTCTGAACACTAACGTTGATGAAGGACTTCTCAAAACTTTCGTTCGTTTCACGATCCATCGTTGTTTCACTTTCCGATTATCGGTTGATGCCTACTTTGGAAGAGTACATACTAGGTATCTCAAGATCGGACAAAGTGCCTTTCAATGGTTTGGAAGCCATTCCTAAGTCACCGATCAGATGACTCATTTAAAGAAATCGAGATAGACAAAACCTAACTACGAGAGGAAAACTCTTAGGACTAACTTCAAAGTTCCTAATGGAGAAGGCTCTCAAATTCTCAAGCGGTAGTATGGTAGCCTTTGAAGCTATTTTAGCTTTACTCCTCTATGGATTGATGTTGTTTCCCAACGTCCCAAATTTCGTTGATATCAACGCCATAAGGATCTTCCTGATTAGAAATCCCGTTCCCACTCTACTTGGTGACACGTACGTCTCTATTCATCATAGAAATCGTCAAGGAGATGGAACTATCGTGTGTTGTGTACCTCTGTTTTTCAAATGGATTGTCTCACACTTGCCTAAATCTCCTATCTTCCGTGAAAACAAAGATGAATGGCATTGGTCTCGAAGACTCATGTCTCTTACAAACGACGATATCCATTGGTATACCTTAGCAGACAATGAGATGGAAATCATTGAGAGCTGTGGAGAATTTGCCAACGTACCTCTCATTGGTAAAAAAGGAGGAATCAACTACAACCCATTCCTGGCGAGACGTCAACTCGGATACGCAAACTCTAGTAAACCTCTTAGTTTTACAATAGAGAGCTACTTCTATCATGAAGGGGAGGATTCCCAGGAATTGAAATCCAGAATGATCAGAGCTTGGCATCACATCCGAAGGAAAGAAAAAGGTAAGGCGAAGAATTGTGTAGCCATGGAAACCTACACTTCCTGGGTAAAGAAAAGAGCGAAGGAATTTCGAATGCCTTACGCTTATGAAGAACCTATGTTCTCAATCGTTTCCAAATCAACAATTTTTCCCGTCGAAACTATGGGAGAATACCAAAAAGCTTTGGCCAAGATAAGGTTTGAGAAAGAAGCTTTGGAAAACAAATTCCTTAAGACTAATCTTGAGAATGAGAAGCTCAAGAAGCAAGTCAAAGATCATGAAAAGACGCTTTATTTCCAGGATGAATGGCTCATGGAGAAGGATGAGAAGATTCGTCAGAAAGATAACGCAATCAAGAGATACGTCAAAGAAAGGAAAAGAAAGCTTGAGGAAATGACAACCAGCGATCCTGCTCCCGACAAGTGGAAGAAAGTCATTAGCAAGCTAAAAGCCGAGAAAGCTAAACTGAAAGCTCACTATGGAAAGGAAATCCTGAAGTTGAAGTTGCATCAAGCCTTTGGATCTTCATCCGACGAAGACGTTTAATTAGTTTAGTTTGAATTTTTATCATTTATTTTATCATTTGTGTGAGCAATGCTCCAAAAAACAGAATTGTTGTAATCTTCTTTCAATAATCAATAAATTCGTGTTTTCCATCCAAATATTTTCCAGAAATTTCTCTTTTAGCGTAAATTCTTTGGAAATTCCTTTCTTTACAATCATAATCATGCATCATATTTTGCATATTGAGTCTATTGTTTAGAGTCCGATCTTTCAGCAGTTTCAACAGATAGGAAAAGATCGCAAGTCGTCGCGTCTTAGAGTTTCTCGACGCGCCCACAACCTACTCGAGCGTGCGATACAAGATCAAAAGAAGAAAAGTAATGGAAGGATTTGAACAAGAGAATGTTGAACTTACACGGTAACAACATTGCAAGAAGAAGTGGAGAGACTCACGTCTTTGGTCAACTTATTGGCCGTGCGAAAGTCAACAAGCATCGGCGGTCAAAACCAGCGGCGATTTCAGAGGATACTACTACTCCGGTTTCATTGCCAAGAGTTCACCTTCAAGATGCGAAGGCTATCCATGGGCATGCCTTTCAACTTTGGCATTTCGCCAACCGACTTCTTAAGTGCAAACAACCACGCTTGAAATACCTACTTTGCAGCAAAACTCTACATTTACTCCATAGCGTGGAGTAACTCTTCTTCAAGTAACAATGACGGTTTCTCAACCGATCATGACGAACTCGCGTAGTACACTACCATAGCGAAGAAGTTCACCATACTCCGTGCAATAACACGAACTCCGTGGCTCGATGGAGAATCTCCGTGAACAACTCCTCAAAATGCAGCTTGAGATAAAAACAATTTGTGGAAAAGAACTGTTTGGAAAAAACGCCCAGGATTTGTGCTTAGTTCCTCGCGTAAGGATACCTGCAAAATTCAAAGTCCCTGACTTTGAAAAGTACAAAGGAAACTCCTGTCCACAAAGTCATCTCACGATGTATGCCGGAAAATGTCTACATACAACGATCACTAGTTGTTAATCCACTACTTCCAAGATAGTCTCACCGGTGCCGATCAAGTGGTACATGGGATTAGACAGTATAAGTATCCAAACATTCAATGACTTAGGTGAAGCCTTTGTACAACAATATAAGTTCAACTTGGATATGGCTCCGATAGGATCAACTCCCTCCTGTCTCAAAAGGAAAGAGAGACATTCAAAGAATATCGCAACGATGGAGGAAATTGCCCAAGTCAACCCACCGGAAGAAAGAGATGACCAAAGTTTTCCTAAACACTCTTGGCTCATTCTACTACGAACGAACGATCGCTAACGCTCCCGGAGATTTCACCGAGATGGTAAGCATGGGAATGCGATTAGAAGAGGGGTTCGAACCGACGCCTACTAGGAAGCGGGATCTTCTAGTGGAACTAGAAAGATTAGAACCGATTTTCAAAGAAAAGGAACATGACATAGGAATGGTATCCGAGGAAACCACGAAAGAATGTCCGTCAAGCTGTAGCTGCCATAGCACCCATCGTTAACGCAAATCCAAACACAGGAATTGCTCCGCAATTTCAACAAACTCAACAGCCTCGTCAACAGGCTCAGCAGTTTAATGATCAAAATGCGCCTCGGGTCACGCAATTCGACCAATTCCAATGACGCGTACGAACTATACCTGCGCTAATAGGAAAGAATCGTCTGAGACATAAGGTCACCACCTCGATTCGAAAAATTGCCGTGGTGGTACAAAGGACGTATCTTGCCCTTTTCACCAAGGGCACCGGGCCATGACCTTGAGCATTGCATAGCATTAAGCGTAAATAGATTAGTGAGATCTAATCTTCTTTCCTTCGTAAATACAAATCGAACGTGCAAGCCAATCCGCTTCCAGTCACAATGGGCATCTGAACGTCGATATTAAGAAATACAGACGGTATCTCGTCACGCACGTAAAGCGATCAGAGGAAACTTAGTACGTCTCCATGATGCATATAGTACAATGAGCGCCTTCACTAAGCACGATTACGCAGCTTGCAACATCTGCTTCAAGGATCTTTAAGGATGTCCCACCATAAGAGCGGACATTCAGCGATTGTTAGATATCGGTGACCTACGGATCTGAAGCGAGAGATGACCATGACGTAAATACAGTAGGGAATTTTCCGCATGAGCTTTTAGTCTCAGATATCAACTCGGAAAATCCCGAAGTAAACGTTATCATCCCTTGTTTCAATGTACCCAAACATGTGGAGATTGAATACAACGGTTCCAACGTTCCAGGGTCTCCTTTGGTGATTTGCTTACCCGGTCCTGTTCCATACAGTTCTAGCAAAACAATTCCTTATCAATACAATGCAACTGTGATAGAGGATGGAAAGGAGAAACCCATGCCAACTCTTCCAACTAATGTCAACATAACTGAGATAGGACGAGTAACACGAAGTGGACGAGTACACACTCCATTGCCACCAAGACCGCCTGCAGTTCCTGTTGTTAGACAAAATCCAGTTAACATATCTCCCGAGAATCCTACAACGATTCCCGCTGTTAATCCGAGCACAAATGTTGGTCCTCCTGATAGGACCGACGTCAACACAGATTTTGATGAGATACTGAAATTAATCAAGAAAAGCGAATACCGAGTCGTGGATCAGCTGATGCAGACTCCCTCCAAGATTTCAACATTGTCTCTATTATTGAACTCCGAAGCTCACCGAGAAGCTTTAATGAAGGTATTAGACCAAGCCTATGTAGACCATGATGTGACTACAGACCAGTTTGGAGGTATTGTCGCCAACATAACAGCTTGTAATAATCTAAGTTTCAGTGATGAGGAACTTCCAGAAGAAGGGAAAGATCATAACTTGGCTTTGCATATCTCAGTGATTTGCCAATCAGATTCCCTGTCCAATATATTGATAGATACTGGTTCATCTTTGAACGTAATGCCGAAAACGGCTCTTGCTCATTTGGCTTACAAAGGGACACCAATGAAGTTCAATGACATAGTAGTAAGAGCCTTTGACGGGTCACGGAAGTCAGTTATTGGGGAAGTCGATCTCCCGATGACAATTGGTCCGCATACTTTCCAGATCACTTTCCAAGTCATTGACGTGCTAGCTGCTTACAGTTGTCTACTAGGAAGACCTTGGATCCACGAGGCAGGGGCAGTGACATCTACTCTACATCAGAAGCTGAAATTCATAGTAAATGGAAAACTAATAACCATCCTCGGTGAACAAGCTTTGCTTATAAGCCATTTGTCCAGTTTCTCTTTCATCACAGCCAACGACGTTGAAGGGACACATCTCCCCGAACATCCGTTAGAAGATGAATCTACCAGCAAAAACAGATCATCTATCTCTTCGTATAAAGAAGCGGCACAGATAGTAAAAGATGGCAATGCCGAAGGATGGGGACAAGTAATCAAACCTATCAAGAACGAGACGAAAGTCGGACTCGGTTTCACACCCGTATTCTCCAAAGACAAGCAAAAGGATGAAGCACTTCGTCCAATTAAAGAAGTATTCAACAGTGGGGGTTTCTTAAACCCTGTTCTCCAAGAGGTTAGCGTTGTCACCATTGAAGATGATGAAGATGATCTCTCTGGATCTGAAGAGTGGAGCACTTATTTAAACAACCCTGAATATGTGTCTCAAGAGGAATTGTATGCGCCGACTGATCAATTCAAAGACATGTCCTTGCAGACTCTACTGTCCCTTATGAAGTTTGGGATACCTTGGGAGAACCAAGCGGCAAATTTGACTACCTGGTGAAATACACTGTGCCAGAAAGCTCGAGAATCAGAATTGAAGATATCCAGCCCACTGGATGGGGTGATTCTTTTGATTATCCTAGTCAACCAGAGGAAGCATACCCATCTAATCATCCAATCGAGGTTCCCAACGAAGATTTCTTGCTTTAACGCGCCAGTAGAGTCTGTTAAATCAGATCCTGATTACCACTACATCAACGTAATCACTGAAGATCAGGGGTACGATTCAGGATACGAAGTGGAAAGTGTCGCCGATAATGAGTCTCTTCACTCTGAAGATTGGAGGGTACATCCCCAGAATTCAACACAAAGGTCAGCAGGAAGCACATATGCTGTGTCCCATACTTCCCGATCTGTTCAACAAGCTGAAGAAGACTGCTTTAGCAGCACAAAAGGCAAGGTCCGTCGTCCAGAATCTTCAAAACCTGCTCGACCAACGACCAAAGTTTACTCGAGGGTTAAACCAAGTGGAAAATTACCCGAGTACCTCGACTTCCAAGGAGTTTTCCACTACTGGAAACCTGTTGAAGTTCGGACTAACGCTCCTAGTTCTAAGTAGTTTATCTTTGCTTTTGTTTTGAACTCTCACTTCGCCCAAAGTGAAGAGATGTTTTATAGGGTTTAACTTTTAAATAATTTCTCTTTGTCTTGCCCAAGACGAATGAGTTTGTATTTTAGGGCCCTGTTTCATATTGTGAATCATAAATAAAACGCGTTGTTTTGTTTCTACACTTTGTGTTTATTTTCATTTTACCCTTTCTTGGAAATGATAATCCTAAAAAACATTAAAAAAAATCTTCAAAAAAAAAAAAAGAGAATAATAAAAAATTTAATCTGCATACACTTTCACATTGACTTTTTCAAAAAAAATGATGATGAAAAAATTACTTAATCAAACATAAATCAAAAATGCAGATTAAACAGATGGACAAATCCATTGAAAGCAATAACTTTATGCTCTCTCCCAACTTTGAAATCCCCTGTGAAGTCGCCAAGGAAGAAGTTGAAGAAGAGATCCCGGATGAGATTTCTCGATTGCTTAAGCACGAGGAAAGAATCATTCAACCTCACAAAGAGCCTCTAGAAGCAATCAGCTTGGGTTCTGAAGAAGACAAAAAAGAAGTAAATATCAGAGCTTCACTCGACAACAACGTCAAGAGCAAACTGATAGATCTTCTCAAAGAATATGTCGATGTGTTCGCTTGGTCCTACCAGGACATGCTGGGTTTAGATACCAGCATTGTGGAGCATCACTTGCCGTTAAAACCAGTGTCCACCGTTAAGCAAAAGGCGAGAAGAGTACACCCGAAAAAAAATCAAAAGGAAGTTCAAAAGCATTTCGACGAGCTTCCTCGTCACTCGAATATCCTCAATTGTTAGCTAACATAGTACCTGTCTCTAAGAAAGATGGAAAGGTCAGAATGTGTGTTGACTACCGGGACTTAAACAAGGCAAGTCCAAAAGACGATTTCCACTTCCGCATATTGACATGCTAGTGGATAGCAAAATTCAACGTCTTTTCCTTCATGGACGGTTTCTGGTTACAATCGATCGAATGGCTCCAAGACATGGAAGACATCCTTCATCACGCCATGGGGCACTTTTTGCTACAAAGTAATGTCGTTTGGATTAAAAAATGCAGGCGCAACTTACCAAAGGGCAATGACTACTCTCTTTCATGACATGATGCACAAAGAGATCGAAGTCTACGTAGACGATATGATAGCAAAGTCGGATACTGAAGATGAGCATATAAAATATCTCTTGAAATTGTTTCAACGACTAAGGAAATTTCAGCTTCGCCTGAATCCTAACAAATGCACCTTTGGGGTAAGATCTGGAAAACTCCTAGGTTTCATCGTCAGTCAAAGAGGTATTAAAGTTGACCCTGACAAAGTCAAGGCTATTCAAGAAATGCCTACGCCACATACGGAAAAGCAAGTAAGAGGATTTCTTGGACGATTGAATTACATCTCCAGATTCATCTCTCAAATGACTGCTACCTGCGGGCCGATATTCAAACTTCTCCGCAAAGATCAAAAGGTTGTGTGGATAGCCGATTGCCAAAAAGCGTTTGACAGTATCAAGGAATACCTGTCAGAACCACCAATATTGATTCCTCCAGTCGAAGGAAGACCATTAATCATGTACCTTACCGTACTAGAAGAGTCCTTGGGTTGCGTACTTGGACAACAAGATGAAACCGGTAAGAAAGAGCATGCCATTTACTACCTGAGTAAAAAGTTCACAGACTGTGAAACTCGTTACTCCATGCTCGAGAAAACCTGTTGTGCTTTGGTATGGGCTTCAAAACGTCTCCGCCAGTACATGATCAATCACACGACTTGGTTAATATCCAAAATGGATCCGATCAAGTATGTATTTGAAAAGCCCGCCTTAACGGGAAGAATTGCTCGATGGCAGATGCTGATATCAGAATATGACATCCAATACCGCGCTTAAAAAGCGGTCAAAGGAAGCATTCTCGCTGATCACTTGGCTTATCAGCCGCTCAACGAATACTAATCTCTCAAATTTGACTTCCCAGACGAGGACCTTATGTACTTAAAGATGAAAGATTGTGACGAACCACTGCCTGGCGAAGGTCCTGATCCAGAATCTAGATGGGGCTTAATTTTTGATGGAGCAGTTAACGTTTATGGCAATGGAATTGGGGCAGTCATCACCACTCCCGAGGGTTCTCATATCCCGTTTTCTGCCAGATTGCTGTTTGATTGCACCAACAACATCGCAGAATACGAAGCTTGCATCATGGGTAACGAAGAAGCCATCGACTTGAGGATCAAGATCCTTGATATATATGGAGACTCAGCCCTTGTGATCAATCAAATCAAAGACAAGTATGAAACTCATCATCTTGGTCTGATTCCCTACAGAGATTATGCAAGACGTTTGTTGACCTTCTTCAACAAAGTTGAACTGCATCATATCCCTCGAGATCAGAATCGAATGGCAAACGCCTTGGCGACTCTATCTTCCATGTTCAAAGTCAACGATTGGAACGATATGCCTAAGATCCGCATCAGACGCCTTGAAAGACCTGCATATGTATTCGCAACTGAAGCAGTCTTCGATGATAAACCGTGGTTTCACGACATCAAACGTTTCCTTCAAACACGAGAGTACCCACTCGGGGCATCGTACAAGGATAAGAAAACCCTAAGGAGGCTTTCTAGAAATTTCTTCTTAAACGAGGATGTGTTATACAAAAGAAACTTCGACATGGTTCTGCTCAGATGCGTCGACAGGCAAGAAGCAGACACGATCATCCATGAAGTACATGAAGGATCCTTTGGAACCCATTCAAATGGGCATGCAATGTCCAGAAAAATCTTGAGAGCAGGGTACTATTGGATAACAATGGAATCTGATTGCTGTAAACACGTCAAGAGGTGTCACAAGTGCCAGATCTACGCAGATAAGATCCATGTGCCACCGACTCTACTCAACGTTCTCTCTTCTCCGTGGCCTTTCTCCATGTGGGGCATTGACATGATCGGAATGATCGAACCAAAAGCGTCCAACGGACATCGCTTCATTCTAGTGGCTATTGATTACTTCACCAAATGGGTCGAAGCAGCGTCTTATGCCAATGTTACAAGACAAGTGGTTGTGAGGTTCATCAAGAACAACCTCATTTGCCGATATGGAGTTCCAAGCAAGATCATTACAGACAATGGATCAAACTTGAACAACAAAATGATGAAAGAACTGTGCGAGGAATTCAAGATCAAGCATCATAACTCGTATCCTTACCGGCCAAAGATGAACGACGCCGTTGAAGCTGCCAACAAGAACATCAAGAAGATCGTCCAGAAAATGGTCATCAGTTACAAAGACTGGCACGAAATGCTGCCATTTGCTCTGCATGGGTATCGTACTTCAGTACGCACTTCAACAGGGGCAACTCCTTTTTCTCTAGTATACGGCATGGAAGCAGTGCTCCCCGTAGAAGTTGAGATTCCGTCAATGAGAGTTCTCATGGAAACCAAATTATCTGAGGCTGAATGGTGTCAAAGCAGATACGACCAGCTGAACTTAATCGAAGAAAAGCGCCTGACTGCTCTGTGTCACGGAAAATTGTATCAAAGAAGAATGAAGAAAGCTTTCGACAAAAAGGTCCGACCTCGTGAATTCCGAGAAGGCGACCTCGTGCTTAAAAAGATTCTGTCTTTTCAACCAGATTCTAGGGGCAAATGGACTCCTAATTACGAAGGCCCATATATCGTCAAGAGAAGCTTTTCTGGCGGTGCTATGACCCTCACAACCATGGACGGTGATGAACTCCCGCATCCTGTGAATGCTGATGCAGTCAAGAAATAATTTGTCTAAAAAAAAAAAACAAAAGAACAACTCGGTAAGTCGAAAACCCGAAAAGGGCGGCTTAGGCAAAAATGAGCGTCTCGGTGGATTGAAAACCTGAAAAGGCGATCCAGGCAAAAATTAGAGACAATAAACAGAAACTATCCTGATAGATTGAAAACCTGAAAAGGCAATCTAGGCAAAAATAAGGATACAAAAAATGACAAAGTAACTACAATCAGTCTGTACTTCGTCAATCTAAAGAATTTTCCATCAACGGATCTTCAATCAAATCCTCTGAAGCAACAAGTACAGTTTGGAATTCAAAGTTGTTAGGGATAATAGTGGTTATTTGCTTTCAATGTAGCCTTTTCCCAATAAATTATCATTTCCAACTCTTGTAAATAGCTCATGGAATCACGCCTTTGGCTGATTACCACTCTATCAATAAATTTGAACCTTGTGCCTTTTGTTTGCAATTCCTGCTTTATTCTGTTTTGCAAAATAACGCTTTTTATTGTGAAAATCACTTTTTAAAACTAAAACAGTTTTAAACGAATTTTTACTTCAAATTTTTTGAAATAAAAGCAAAATTTTTCTTTGAACTCTGAACACAGAAAGAACTTCAACAGTTTCTACATAAGTGTTTCAATCTCCGAAGGATAGAATGGCTGCTACAGAAGTCTTCTCCTCAGCAGAAATTATCAAAGGATGGTATTCTTATCCAAAAGGAATTCCCAGCAAAGTTGCCAATGAAATGCCTTTCTCTGAAAGTTTAAAGCATGCAACTCAGATCCTTCATCAGCAACGTCTACACCATTGCTGCGGATATTGCTAAGTATTTGTTCGAACTGTGACGTGGTCCTTTTCCCAAATACCTCTTTAGTGTTCTGTCAAGTGTTGTTAGCATACATATGACATTCATAACATTCATGACATTCATACATAATAGCATCATTCATGCATTTTGCATTCCTCAAAATGTTCGCTTCCATATCACTGGTTTAAATCACACTTATTCAGGTAGGTTTGATCATATCCCCAGTAGATTATCCCCAAACAGAGAAATACATCTTTACTCTATCATGTTCCCCAGTTGAGATTATTTCGCATCAAGAACAGAGTCTTGATTGACCGCTTCTTTCCAGTTTATTCCTGGATGGAACCTCGTCTTTAATCAACAAAGCAATAAGCAATAGCCTCATCATCTGAGCCGCTTATTTCTTTTCATTCCTAAACTTGTCATGAAAGTTTGTTCTTCTCAACAAAGTCAAATCACGACTGTACGAGAAATTCCCCAGCAGTTGTATTTCTGTCTAAAGAAAACCTGTGTCCTTTAAAATCAAAATGCTCGCATCTTCTCAAGAGAGAGATCCTCGGCAAGATTGTATCCATGAAAACAGGAACTCATTTGAGATCTGTTTCCATCATTTGTCTGTTATTCACAAGGCTGAATATTCAGTAATATATCCCAAGATTTAACTTGTTATAGTTATCACTTTGCTGATAATTGGTAATATCTTCAGAACTCCTTTGAGATCTGTTTCCCTCATTGTCTGATGTTCACGAGGCTGAATACTCAGAAAACTTTTCAAAGATTTACCTTGTTATAGTTATCACTTCGCTGATAATTGGTAATATCTTCGGAATTCATTACCATAAAACATCACAAGGCTGATAATTGGTAATATCATTTTCACTCACCTTAAACATTGTCACAAGGCTGACAGAAGGTAATCTCTTTGTTTCCCAAAACGAAACAGATATTCACATGTTTTGTGAATCTCTTTTTACCCAGTGAGACATATTGCTTGTTTCCCAACAAACAGAATCTTCTTTTCTTAAACAGATCGAGTCATCCTCACAAATTTTTCCCCACCATGTCATTTCTTTGATATCATCTGGGTGAAACTTTTTACAATCATTTTGCATCACTCGCATCTTTTGGTATCTTAGGTCCAAAATTTGCGTACATTATTTAAGTCTCTTCACACCTATCAAAGCGAAGATATTCATCTTCATATCTCAAAGTTAAAGAAACTTAAATAGGGGCATCTGTCATACCCCAATTTTTGACCTAATATACCACCTCACATTTGCATCATTGCATAACTAACAGTTCAGAACAGAGTTAATCGGGTGTGGAGTTCACAGGTCAAAATTAGGGTTTCATCAAATTTTCATCTGATTCAAGAGGTAACCAATTAGGTTTTGAGTTTTACTCACTTCATTTGACCTATCTTGATCAAAACATCAACCTTTGATCCTCAGATATCCAACTTTTCTCATTGATCAATCGAGGATCGACCAATTAGGGTTTTGGTCGAGCATGAGTATTCTCTGATTTTTTGAGCAAGGAATGACTTTTTTGGTTAGAGATTGGTCATTATATCTTGGATACAACATCTTGACCTAATTTCTGAATTCAAAACATCACAAAGTTCGGACTTCATCGATCAATTTCAAACATCGATGAAATTTCATCTTCACAGAAAAGTCAAACTTTGACTTTTGGTCAACTTTTTCAAAACAAAACTTTTTCAATCATCAAAATACTTCAAATGATCCATCATGATCATAAAAAATCAAAGAATTTGGAAAATTCAACAAAAAGTCAAAATTTTCAACACTTGGAAAAAATTTTAAGTGTTAAAATTTTGTACTTTTTCCAAACGTCATGGCATTTTTTCACATAGTTCCACTTTGATTTGGAAAAAACTCAAAACATGAAAGTTGTAGCCCTTGAAACAAGCTTTCCAAAATGTCCAAGAACTATTAAATCCATGGAGTCTAGCTATACGTTTGAAATTGAAACATAAGGCTCCATAACCATGGATTTTAAGGTCAAAACTTCAAGATTATAGGTCATTTTTGGATTTCTTCTTCTAGAAGCAATGACACCTTTCCAAATTGAAGATAGAACTGATAAATATCAGCTAGAGGTAATAATTGAAGGATAGGATCAAATTTGAGATTTTAACACATGGTGAAAAAAGGAAGTTTCCTTTTAAGGCAAAATGTCTTTGTTGCCCTCTAAGGCAACTTTGATTTACCAAAAGCCATGTCCTTGTGCCTAACATTTCACAGAGCTTATGGCCTATAAATAGAGGCATCCTTTTCAAGTTCAAACACACCAAAGCCATGCAAGTACATGCTTTCCTTCCATTTTCTCAAAATCCATAAGTCATAGTTCCATTTGTCAAAACTTACAATTTTGAAATCTTGTGAAAACTATGATGAACTTTGGTGTCTAACATGTTCTAATATCCATTTGAAACTTGTCTAAAACTTAAAAGCAACATAGAACAAGCTAGAAATCAGATTTACATGCCATGCTCATAAGCTTATGCAAAACTGCCTTATCAATCGAATCCATAGCTTGGCTCAAGTAATTGATGTTCTGATCATCCAAAAACCTTCCATACACATCATAGACATGATACAAATCATAAACAACAACCTGTAAATGCTCTAACCCAGAATTCGAGTTTTCATTTGAGCTGTATGCAGGTGGACTTGGTTGGATTGATCCAGGGTGATTTGAAGTAAGCAGACCATTCATACACCTTCCACATAGGCCGTTGAAGCTCAAACAATCATTAGAACTCAACTGGAAGCACTCAAATCCAGAAATCGATTCCAGCTTCAACAGGTAAGAGCTTGAACTTCAACTCTATGATTCTTTGATTCATTTTGAAAAAACTCTTGGCCATTTGTTTTCTGCACCTCTCACGAACATTAACCCTCAACCAATTGACAAAATCATCAAGCATACGCGATTTCAATTAGGATTTTCAATTCTAGGGTTCTTCATGTTTTCTGAGAATTTAATCATGATTAACTGAGAATAAATGAAATTAATGACTACATCGTGTTCCTTGTTAAAAACCGATCAACTTTCATGTTTACTTCATCCAATTTCATCAAGAAATGAGGATTCCATGGATGATGAAGGATCGAGGGAGAAGATGAAGGTCTGCGCGCGTTTTTTTTGAATTCAAATATTCCAATATAATATTAACACGTGGGTTTGGTTTCAATACACAAATGCATTGTTGCCCCAGCGGTTGCCAGCTCGCTCGTAAGTGTTTGTGCCACGTATGCCACCCACAGGTCCTGGGTTCAAACCTCCCATGGACCATTTTTTTTAAAACTTTTCATTTTTTCTTCATATTTTTTACAAAGTTTAACATTTTTTTTAACCAATCAAAACTCCTCATTTTGAGGTGATTTTTTGTACACTTGTCAATAAAAACATCTATTTTATGATAGTTCAAAAATTTTCAGAAAAAACTTTCATCTGATTATGTTTTAATCGGAAAAGGACGCTTTGAGCACTTTTCAAAACCACTTTAAAAGGTGATTTTTTCAAACTTTCGAATTCCGATTCTTTTCAAAACTTTTCATAAATGAATTTTATATTTGAAAAACACTTTCAAAACCATTTCTTCAAAACTTTTTTTCATCAAGCTTACATCTTTTTACCATGATCGATCCGATTTAAACGATAAAACCGAATTTGTTTTCTCTCGAATTTCTTAATCGATCATGGGCCTCCCTTACGGTGTAAGTCCCAAACAAAAACATTGTTTTTATGTACATATATTTCTTTGTACATATCCATTTCTTTTATGTATACGTCTTTTACTGTACATAATCTGAGACAAACTTCTTCCGTTTGTTTCTCTTTACTCGCATACCATTGGTATTGAAAGGAGCATTATTCCCTGTGGAACTGCTTTCAAACCAATGGGCCTCCCTCACGGTGTAAGTCCCAAACCAACATTCTTTATGTACATACATATTTTCTTTGTGCATATCAAATTCTTTTTCATGTACATACAAATTTTTACTGTATAATCTGAGATACTTTTACTCAAACACGGATAAACTTGATCGTTTGTTTTCCATTTAAATCAGTATATACATTGAATACCATTGGTATTGAAAGGAGCATTATTCGATGAAACGCTTTTAAACCAATGGGCCACCCTTATGGTGTAAGTCCCACCCTCCTATGTACATCAACATCCTCCTGTACATAAATACTCGTTCGTGTACGTATTTACTTCCTTGTACACATTCAAACTTGTAAATAATCAAGTTACGCTCGTTTCAAACGTTCGTTTCACAGACACTTGTTTATATTTACTTCATAAACTCTTGTAAATAAACCTCATGCATTGTTTATATTTCCTTCATAAACTCCTGTGGATACATATCACACACACACACACACACACACTTGTTTATACAACTGTCTAGTTATAACATAACAACTAGTCTAACCAATAGGTTCCCCACAGTTATAGCCTCCTCTTGGGCTTTATACAAGATAACTCTCCCACGAGTTAGCCTCCTCTTGGCTTTGTACAAGGTAACTCATTTCAACCGAGTTTAGCCTCCTCTTAGGCTTCATATAAGAAAACTCATTCATCGAGTTTAGCCTGCTTAGGCTTCATATAAGACAACACTCCCTGAGTCGCCTCCTCTTGGGCTTCGTTCAAAAGAACTCCTCATTGAGTTTAGCCTTCTCTTGGGCATCATACAATGAAAGAGACCATAAAATCTCTTATGACCTCCTATTGGGCTTCCAATACAAAGAATCACCCGCGTTAGGATAGAACCCTGAGAGTATAATTTCCCGGTGAAATTGCTCTTAATTCCAAAAGGATGGTTTCCCGGTGAAATCCCTTTTAAAGACAAAGCCAGCCATACCCTATAGCTTCCTCTTGAGCTTCATACAAGGACCCTCGATGACCCTCGATGACCCTCGAAATGCCTCCTCTTGCGCTTACAATACAAGGACCCATGGGCTTCTTAAAAGCATCCCTTAATCCAATCAATTTCTCCTCGAGATTTAGACGTTTATCATCTCTATGGAAGAAGTATCTCATCTATCACATCACATACAATTAAACTCTTTTCAAAAACTTTTCAAACTCTTTTCAAACAAAAACATCTTTCAATTGTAAGTGGTAACGCTTGTACACGCAAGCAAAACACCCAATGCTTACAGTTAAAAGATTCAATCTTTTTTCAAATATCTTACTTAAACATGTAAGTGGTAACGCTTGTACACTCAAGCAAAACACCTATAACTTACGAAGAAAGATTTTTTATCAGACAAACTTTTCAAAATGTATGTGATGAAATAGATTAGATACATTTTTCATTAAGATGACATTTCTGCATCTCTTACTAACATCCGTTGCTTTCCACTAGCATAAGTGGGAACTACGATTGCTCTGACTTTCTCAACATCCTTTTGAGAATACGTAGGCACAAGGGCTCATCCTTGCCGAGCAAATTTCTTTCTTCCTCAAACCAAACAAACATAGATCCCTTTAGATCCGAGCTACAAATGCTCTGATTCCCACTAGGGGATATGTATGCAAAAGATCCACAGATCTTTGCGAGCACAATAATAACAAACTCTAAGATCCCACATAATCTATCCTTCTTAAAATCCCAAAGGAGAAACTTTCCCAATCATAGAAATAACAATTAAAACACACAAACATATCAAACATATTCATATATAAAGCTATAGATAACTATATATATTTAGGGTGCTCCATCTATTCCCTTTATATAATAAACCCCCTTACTCAGAATCTCCCCAATGTGTTGTGTCTAGTTTGCGCTAGTCGTTACGCATATCAAAATCAATTGAGGGTATTAACAACTTTCCCCTTTTTCATAATCATTAAATCATCTTTTCTTGTGTTGAAAATAATAAAGCTTGATGCTCGCGACATCTTTACAAACAAATCAAAAGAGTAAATCGTTTCGAGCCAGAGGATCTGAATTCATATTCGATTCGCTAGCACGACACCTTTTAACGCGAACACCTCCGACTTCACACGAATCTGATGATATCCAGATCTCAGATCAATCTTACTAAATACACAAGCTCCAACTAGTTGATCCATCAAATCATCAATCCTCGACAAAGGATATCGATTCTTGATTGTAACTTTATTCAATTGTCTGTAGTCAACACATAATCTCATTGAGTCTTCTTTCTTCTTAACCAACAACACCGGAGCACCCCACAGCGAAACACTAGGGCGAATAAACTTCTTCTCAAGCAACTCCTCTAACAGTTTCTTCAACTCTAACAATTCATATGCCGACATGCGATAAGGCGCCATCGACACCGGACTAGTTCTAGGAATTAAATCTATAGCAAACTCCACTTCTCTCTCAGGTGGTAGCTCACCAACATCTTCCGGAAACACTTCTGTAAATTCATTCACAACAGGTAATCCAACTCACTCGGAACAATTTCAAAACAATTCTTCACTACCGGTAATTCATCACTCTTAGATTTTCCTTTCACTTCCGTCGAAGAATACAACATAAACATCACATCACCATCATTAATATCTACGCAACTCTAACCATCCATCTCAATTCATTATCCTTATTAGAGCCTTTGTCAACTCATATGGTTCACAAGATTCTACCAAACCTCATTCATATTCATCACCTTATGTCCCAATTAGATAGCAAGACAATTATATACCATCCAATACGATTTCGTCTACTATCAACAAGAGATTAAGGGTGATCAAGTCCTCAATTTGTCAATAGACATCCGATAATCATACTGGAGTATAAACCATCATTACCAGCACTTCCAATTATGGCTCATGGTCCAAATGATTCCAACAACTCTAGCCACACTTGCACTGTCTTCTCAGGCAGTACCTCGTACCAATGACTTACAATCGGAACATATCCGGGAAGCACCTCTTCTTCCCCACTTAGTTTCACACTACTCCTGCAATAATCAATCAGAAAAGTAACAAGTACCGACAGTGTTGTACACACTTGTCGCGTACAAAGGGATAATGACATTAAGACACTGGTCACACGACCGACTATGCTCTGATACCACTATTGTAACACCCCTTCTAAAATACCCCGTATAATATTAATTATATCAATGATTAAAGTCATAATTCATCAGAGTTAACACGGAACAAGGGATGCCACAATTATTAAATAAAATAAAACCTCCAAATAAATAGTAGCCATGCTACACTGAGGATCATTATTCAAATAATTCAATCAATTTAAGACCATGTCTTACACAGCGGAGAATACCAAAACCAAAACTGAATAAACCATAATTATTCTCAATGAGATTCAAAGAAACGATTGAATAATAATAACTAATTCCTCAACTAAACGTTCCCCAGTGTTACAACCTAATCAGAGCATGACACTGACACGCGGACTTAAATGACAAGATCTAGAGCCATCCTCACCAATTCCTGAGCTGCTAACTTTACTCTGAAATTGTTAAAGTATGGGTGAGACTTCTCATAATTAAAACACATTATAAGCTTTTCAATCAACAATATATCGCAAGCATATTATTTCACTCATTTAGCATAAATTCAGATTCAACGTGCAATCACAAACATACAAGTCAATATGTATAATCAATAGACAACAGAAGAATTGTAACACTGGAAGACATCCTAACATGTTACAATTTCATGCAAAACACAAATGCAGACACAATGCATGTGGTACCAACACGTGACCAAGTCACCCAACACTGATCCATCATCAACCGGATACAGTAATCATCGATTCGCCCAGACACCACTGAGTCAAGAATCCAGCCTAACCACCCATCATCACCCGGGTATCGGTTAACGGCCATACAAGTCAAATTCCACACAATGGGAATTAACTTCACCAAGAATGCATATGCATGCACAACACCAACATGCAACATTCAACACAGGTTATAACCACATCAGACATCATAAACCATCATCAACCACAACATGATATCATCAACTATCATGAAATAAATCATCACAAAGCATAAATATGCCAAACACTTACCCTTCAATTGGTAAGACTATTCACCAATATATACCACAACAACAACAACTAAGATCAACAACTATCAGGCATATACAACACCAACAAAACACATGGTATCAATACAATCATGAACACACCGATTATCATAAACCGAATCAAAACCAAAAAAACATGATATCTCAACGATCATGCACACCATCATTAGCAACATAAACATGCTTTTTATTCACGCAATACGAATACACCCATTCCTCACAGTTTCACTGATACATACACACCCATGTGCATCAGCCAATAATGACTTACTTCGGAAATTCGACTCGTTTTCAAAATAATTTCAAGTTTTAGAAAATCTTTTAATTTTATAAAATAGAGCATTAAATTTAAGAAATAACGTCCAAAACGGCACTCAAAACGGACTTACGGTTTAAAAGTTATGAATTTTCAAAGTTTGACATTTTTCGAAAAAATACAGCAGAACCCGGTTCCTACATATACAGGAACCGGTTCCTGCGAAGTTCAAAAATCACCTTTCCAGAAAATTGTATGGGAACCCGGTTCCTACCCATACAAGAACAGGTTCCTGAGTGCATTTTTTTCCTGTTTTTACAAATTTTAACAGTGGAACCCGGTTCCTCCCCACTGGGAACCGGTTCCCACGTGTTGCAGAGTCAAATTCTACACTTTTGACAGCATTCATTCATTCTCAACCAAACCCAAACATACCCATACGAATTGCTATATGGGAAACACCAAAAACACATCCACTTTACATCATTAAATCATCAAACAACCTTATTTCATCATTCCTTTTTATTATCTGACACTCTAATTGTTTTCAACCTATAATCGGACACAATAGGGATAATTCTACGGAACCCTAGAATTATAAACCGAAGTTCCCTAACATACTATGATCCATACCATTGAATATCTAAACCGATAATATGAATTAACTAATCGAAATCACCCCTTACCTTGTGGGTTCTTCGAATTCTGACACCTTAGGTTTTCTTCCTTCCTTTTCCTCTTCTCAACTTCACGTATGTGTGTTTTCTCCAAAATAACTCTTTTTCCTCTTTTCCTTCTTTTATTCCTTTTATTCCTCTAACATAAATAAAATAAATAAAATAATGTGAGTAGAGTCTTTTACTCCTCACACCCTCACTTTACTCATCACACCTCCAATAATTCCATTCCCTTATTCCATAATTGATCCCAATAAATCCAATATCTTAATAAATTATATTCTCAATTAAATTAATAATTAAAAATCATAATTATTTAATAATCGAATTATTTGGGGTGTCACATAATGCCCCAACTGCCTTCAGGATTATTGAATGATCTCACAAATCAGCACGGGTCTTTTTTAACATGATTTATCCTCACTCATATACTTTCTAGGAAACTTCCCAGAAGGTCATCCATCCCAAAATTTCTCCAAGTCAAGTACGCTTAACTGTAGATTTCTTATGGAACAGGATACCGAAAAGAAGATACAACTTGTTGATATAGCTAGTACCTATCAATCCTTATAAACATTCCTTCAACCATGCATTCCCTTCTCTCCACGACCTAGGGATCCCTCTCATTTTGATGTGGCGACCACTTCTAGCCCTATTCGGCCTCGAGTATTACATGTGGTGCAACCACCCTTCACCTTCTCCGACCTCGAGTGTTACGTTCCCACCAACTTCTACATGGTTCGTTCCCGAACCACATCATACTGGGAAATGTATGGCTCTGATACCATTTATAACGCCCCATACTGCCTTCAAGATTATTGACTGATCCTATAAATGAAAATGGGTCTTTTCAGCATATTTTGTCCTAACTCACACACTATCTGGGAAAATTCCCAAAAGGCCACCCATCCCAAAATTTCTCCAACTCAAGCACGCTTAATTATGGAGTTCTTATGGTTAGGCTACCGAAAAAGAAGATGCAACTTGTTGGTATAGGTAGTACTTATCAATACTTATAAGCATTCCTTTAACCATGTAGTCCCTTCCTTGCACAGCCTCATGGTCTCTCTCATCCTGATATAGTAACCAATCTTAGCCCTATCCGGCCTCGAGTGTTACATGCGGTGAACCACCCTCCACCTTCTCTGGCCTCGGGTGTTACATTTAACAAAAGAGGGAACCTTTCTTCTACCCAATCAATTAAGAGTTAAAGGTGAAAGCTTTATCCACTTTCCTCTATCATACACCTTACTCAACTCAGTGACCCTCTTTTCATAGTTAGGACCATCATCGGTAACAATGTTTATTAACTCAACTACTTTCATTATTTTTTTGCAAACAAGAGCTTCTTCACTTAGCTCTCTGTCATACCCCAAAATTTTCCCTCCATCCTCTCAAGATATTTCATACATCCATACTCAAGGATTCCTCAAGAGTTGATTAGACAAACTCTCTCCTAGACAATCAACCCAAACTAGGGTTTGGCATTTCTCAGGTCAAGATGGACTCCCAACGTCTCCAATGTCCTTCATGCTTCCTCATATGCTTCAAAGATTCTCCATGTCAAGTTTCATGCCTTACAAGTCAAGTTTCCTCAGACAATTGCTCAGATGGTTGAAAATCGGTTGTATTGGACAAAAAGTCAACTGTGGTCAACATACAGTCAAACTTCATAATTTTTGGTCAACATCCTCATTTTGAAGTTACATTCATCATTTGATCAAGGGTTGATCATGATTCATCAAGAAAACTCAAGATTTGCTCATAAGTCAAACTTTCTAAATTAGGGTTTCTAGATGGAAAGTCAACTGAACTTTGACTGATCATAACTTCTTCATACTTTCTCAGAAATTTTTCCACCACCTCTTGTTTTGAAAGAAATTCAATTCTCTACAACTTCATGTCTCACAAGAATGTCCAAAAAATGCTTCATTTGAGAGGTATGGCTCAAGACATTACAGGTCATTTTCAAAGTCAACAAAAAGTCAACTTTTTGTTTTGAAGATATACTGAGCATGGAAACTCCAATTGAGATGAGACCAAAACGGTTGGTTAGAGGACTCTTAGAGATTTCCAAAAAGTCCAAGAACACTCAAAAATGTGGAAAAATGAGCAAGATACACCATTCACAAGTTGGGCAATTTTGAAGGAATGCACAAAGAGAGATGCTTCTAAAAATCAAATTTTTTGCAAATGGGCTTGCTTTTTCTTCATCCAAACTTATTCCTCATACAATTAGGAATATCCAAGCCCAATGCCATGAATTTTTATTTTATTTTTCTATTTAATTTGGAATTTATTCATTTAAATACAAATTAAATTCAAAAATAAAGTATAAAATCAAAATTAATTGCAAGATTGATTTTTATTTCTTCCTTGAGACTCAAGCAACTCACAAAGGCCAGCAAATTTCGAAATTTGATCAATATGGCAAGATTGGATTGGAAATTAATCAAATTTTGAAAATTTGATTTTTTACAAAAATCAAATTTGATTTGCTTTGAATGTTGATTGATTCTCTTCCAAAACCATCCCAAATCCATCCAGTATAAATATATGATGCATACCTATCAAGAAAGAACGAAAAAATTGGCTCAAGAACCCTAACCTAACTCAAAAAAACTGTGACCTTCAAGCTAGTGGCAATCATACTTCCAGCCGTTTTCAATTGATTTTGAGGTGTCCAATACATTCCTTGACATCTCCAGAACCGATCCAGACCGTTATATCATCCAAAACCATCAAGAATCCATCAAACACGATTTCGGTTTGTCAAGTTTTTTTCAAAATCGATTTTCATCATTCATGCATTATTAACTTGTTTTGATTGTTTATTCATGATCAGCATCAAGTTTGCAAGCTATCTGGGTAGCCCAATTGCGTTTTAGTGACCTGGAACGAAAATCACCATGGCTAGGTTTTCTGGTTTCGAATTAGGGTTTCTTCAAACAGGAAAAATTGGACCAAACTAAGCATACCAGAGTGATCAGGGGATGAAAACGAATTGATACATGTATTCACAATGCATTTATATTACGTGTATGTGGTTTTTGATTTTGCCAGGGCCTGTAGCGTCGAAGAAAGACCGACGCTAACTTTTGAAAATTCAAACTGAGGAAGATGAAGTTTGGCGCGGAGACGAGGCAACCAGGGCATGACGCGTGCTTGTAATCCGTTCGTTCCGTTTCGTTGACACGCGTGCGTTCCAGATCAGATGGCAAAGGCGTGGGCTTGTGAGAGTAATGTCTCCAGTTCGATCCCTGGCCATGACATTTGATTTTTCACAAGTTTGCAAACTTTTTCTATTTTTTCTATTTTATTTAATATTTTCATGTTATTTTAATTTCTTTTCATATTTTTATTTCATGCATTAAAAATACCAAAAATTATTTTTCTTTTTTTATTATTTCCAGAAAACCTTTATTTAATTTATAAAATTAAAAAATATAATTTTGCATGCATATTTATTTGTATTCATAATTTTGCATTTAAATCACTTTTAATTATTAAAATGCATTCAAAAATTCCAAAATTTATTTTAACATATTTATATTATTTCCAGCATGGCATATTTTTCTTATTTTAAAATTTGCATTTTTTCTAACATTTTCTCTTATTTCGATTTCATCGTATTTTCCGAGTTCTCATTCTTTTACAGGTTGATCCGATTCAGACGATTCTTCTTTATCATTTTATTTTTTCCAATAATGTAACTGTTTATGGGATGTAATAGTTTAAATTAGGTTTTTATTTTCCGCAAGTTTAAATTATGTATCTGCCCCAAAGCCTTGTAATAGCGTAGGATTTACCTTTCCGCACCTTTACATTCCGCATTTTAATTTCCGCACCCTATAAATTGCTAGTAATTAGGCGTGTATGGCAAGATAATAATCAATATAGCTCACTAATTTGCAAGATAAAATATTTGAATCAACACACTCTCTTCACACATGCACCCCTTAGGGTAATTCTCTCTCGTTGCCTTTACGAATTCAAAATGGTCAAGTCCCTCGAACGTAGAGGTATTCTAGCACCGTTGCCTTCCAAACAAATCATCATAGTCCCTTCGATACAAAGATCATAGACCCACGATGTCGCCTCCGAATACATGATCTTGACCCTCGATTGTCGCCTACGAAAAATGATGATAGTCCCTTCGAATGTGCTAGGATACTTCCTACAAGTTACCTTCTATGACCATCTGATGTCCCTTCGAATGTCCCGCTTACATCCAACGAATGGAGTTACCTACCAACTAATGGTATGGATAGCACTATTCTAAAGGAACGTAAAAAAACACGAAAACGACCAATTCTGAGTAGGTAATAAGACTTTTAGTTGCTTGCTCTATCAAAATACTTTTCACACCTCACACTTTTGTCAAAGTTCAAACTCTTTTCAAAACGAAACATTTCCGAACACTTTGTATACATTCCTACATGAATCATTACAAAGTCAAAGTGAAATGCCTTTTCAAAACACTTTTCAAACCCACAGAAAGCACAATTTTAAAGTGATCTAGAGCAACTAAGAGCCCGTAGATAACTACGGATGGAAAGGGGTGCTAATACCTTCCCTTTTCATAACCATTCTCACGTACTCAGAATCTAACGAAGGTCTTTTTCTGTACTTTTACCTTCCCTTAATTGGATAAAAATAAAAGTCGGTGGCGACTCTTGCTATCCGCACATTTGCGATACAAACACTAAAAAGTCAGTTCACCGTATCACACTCTCTTTTAACTTCAATTCTTCTTTTAAGAACATAATTCCACTTATGTATACTTGTTTCATAACGGAACTTATCATGTGAGTATAGGTGACATCCATATGTATTTTCTTGCCTTTAACCTTGGTCCATAGGGTGGATACAATTTTCTGGACATTGGTTTCAACACTTGGCTTAGATTCACAAGTTTGAACAAGCCTTATATTCATTTCAAAATTGACAAGGGAAGCTTGCGCATCCTTTCTTTGAGTTGGAAAATTAGTTACTAACATGTCACTTATGTTGTTTGGAACATCTTAGTTGACATATCTATTATTATCTTTGATTATGTATTTGAGCACATGACTATTCAACAACAGTTGAGTGCGACTACTTCCAACATGCATACCTTGGAAATAAAATGATTAGTCCTACATTTTCTTCACTTGAGAATTAGAAAAATAGATAACCTCTTTTATCATGTTCAACTCAAAATTAGACAACATTTGTTGAACAAAATGATCTAACATGTTAATTCACATGTTACACAACATATTGTCTTCAATATGAATGTGAACTATCATCATGTTCTCATTGTGTTCCAATTTGACATCCTCTATGTTGTTAGTATCACTACTATAATGTCATATTTCTTGATGGACCCATCCTTGTCCATTGTTAAGAGATAGATATTTGTGTTGAATACTATGAATTCAACAATGTCTACTCAACCTAACTTCACCAAATTTATGTTGACCAAGAGAGAAAATCTTTGCCCAAGAGAGAAAGAACTGGAAATGCTTACTTGGTATGGCAAACATCTCTTGTTATTCCTCACCTACAACATGAGAGTTAATCCTCCTCTTATCATTTTCAACTTATTGAAGGAAATGATAAAGAATTCTCAAGAGGAAAAGACTTTCCTCATACTGTTATACCCCAATTCCCCCCCTAAAATCCTATATCATCTCATATCAATCACAATGCATCAAGATCATACATTAGGTTTGATTCTCTCTTCTACTCTCTCTTATCCTTAATTGTGCTTTGTAGGGATCACCAAGCACCTTGAATTGTGTATCTTATATACATGTGTTTTATGTTTACTAACCCTTAACCCAAAATCCAAAAGATGTATGTATTTGCTTTTATCCTTTGTACATTGTAGGTAGGGAGTCAAGTGCATCTCACTCACTTCCTAAAATAGGGCTTGAAGGTTAATTCTCAGTCAAATGGTTATTTAGTGCAATTCAAAATGGTTTTTGTTGATGTTAAATTCAAGATATATCCTCCACTTTGAGATGATGCGAATTCTTTTTTCTCATTATTTTAGATAGTAATTATGTTTTCCACTCGGATATGATGAGATGTTTCTTCTTCTTAAAATTAACCAATACAAAAATTTCGGTCTTTTTTACCCAAACTACATGGGTTTTGATTACAACATTGAACATTATTGGTATGTAGGCCTAGAACTCATTGGAAGTTCTATCAAATCAAAAATTGTAAAAAAAAATTACTTCTTTTCTCATCTACCAAATATATTTTGTACATCATTCTCTATAGACAAAATACATAAATTTTCAAAAAGGTTCATGTGGAGTACCATAGATGTTTAGGGTGCTAATACATTCCCTTTGAATAACTAACCCCCGTATCTAGATCTTAATTTCAGTTTTTTGCTTTAAAAACTTCTTTGGGTTTATTCGCTCTTTTCCTATTTTCTTTGGAAACAATAAAGTGCATTGGAGACTTTCATTGATTACGAGTTGAGTCAATCAATGACTTAATCTCAAGATTTTTACTGCTACTTATACCTTATAAAAAATTTCTTTCTAAACTTTTCTATAAGTTAGGGATAGTTAGGGGTGATGTTGTAGTTGAGTGGACTGAGAAGTTTGAATTTGTTGAGTAGTTTTCTTTTTTGTGTTTTTTTTTTTATAATCAATGAAATATTTCCCTTTTCTATTATTTCCTATTCTTGTTAAACACAAAAAATGTGCCAAGTGATAAATCGTTGAAAAATTTTGTAATTGAAACTACTGGTGAAATCATCGGATAAAATATCAATGAAGTCGCCATCGAACATTTTTTATCCTGCGAGAGGAAAGGAAAACATTGAGTAAACCTGACAGGGAGAAATCATGGCCTTACGACCAAGAGATCGGGTAAGGGAGTCAGTTACGCGAGGGGAAGGTGAAGCAACTCGTTTTCAAAAATCATTTTATTTTTAAAAACAGTGAAATCGCCACCTAATTTTATTTGTTCTAAAAGAAGAACGGGAAAATATAAATAAAACCCACGAGAGAAAAGGATAAGACGGTCTACGAAATTAAGAGATATAGGTTCGGGAGTTGGTTATGCAAGGGGAAGGTATTAGCACCCCTCACATCCATCATACTCGATGGTACCCATTTAGTTCAAAGTGTATTTGTGTGTTAGTGTGTAAATTTTACGATCTTCTAAAGTGGAAAGGAGAAAGAAAAGGGAGAAGAAATGTTTTTATTATTTTTGCTTGCCTTTGGTCGTAAGACTTAGTGCCTACGTACTCCCTCGTGCAATGGGAAAGTCAGAGCGCCGTAGTTCGGCTAGAAAATGATTGTTTGTTGATTGATTTTAAATGAAAAGACAAGTCAACATTTTTAAAGGAGAAGACTCATCTAACGCCCACAAGGTGTGATAAAGAATAAAGGACTACGCACCAACATGAGGGAGGGTTTGAGAACACCTCTAGTACTCAAGTGGAAAAGTCGAAAACCTTGGAAATAGAGGAAGAAGCATCTCAATTATAAATGAATCATGTCTAATCTTGAAAAGGGTTTAAAGGTAAAAGGTGCTTGGACACACAAAAGATATTGAATGAGTTAAGATTGATTTTAAGTTGGGGATGACAAGTACCGAAACATTAGGCTATCATCTAATGATTCGAATACTAGAAATTGGCGAGTGAGCTCAACCAATCATCTCTCATCCCAAAAGAAATATTATGAAATAAGTGTTTTGAGTGAGATAAAATATTTAAATTATTGGGACATCATCCAACAATCTAAAGACTTTAAATTCGATTAAATCGTCGGTCTATCATCCAACAATTTAAACGAATGTCACTATATTATTTTAATGCGGATAGAAGTATTAAGTTTATTGGGCTATCATCCAACAATCTAAAGACTTCCAATTCAATTAAATCGTCGGGCTATCATCCAACAATTTATTTGAATACCGCTCAAGCTTTTTTGACATGGATAGAAGTTTTATCTTATTGGGCTACCATCCAACAATTTAAAGACTTCAAATTTGTTTAAAACATTAGGCTACCATCTAACGATTTAAACAAATTTCATCCAAGTTTATTATGAAAAACATTTAAAAAAACATCTCGACGTTGGATCGAGGTTTGAGAAGAAGACTCGACGTTGGATCGAGTTTTATTGAAAGTGTTTTAAATGCTTGGTGAATGGAGAAAGAATAGGTTATGATCAATCAAGCCAAAAGACTTGATCAATCTCGAAAGAATAGCCAAGCCTATTCCCTACCATTGAACCCTAATGGAGATGAGAAGAGAATCGAAATAATTGTAAATAACAAGTAAAATCGACAAAGCCCATACAAGGTGGCCAACACAAACGATAAGGCGATTTACATTGTGTAGGTGCATGCACGAAATAAATTTAATAAACTAATTAAACAAAATTTAATCGAGTAATTAGTTTAATAAAATTAATTAGATGGACTAATCAATTTTAAATAACCTAATTAGATAATTAAATAATGTTTAACTAATCAGTTAAAGTCTCATTGTAAGCCCAAGAGTAAGCGTGGTGTGTGCACAAATGTGTGGTCGTTGTGACGCTTCAAAGCTTTGTCAACTCAAGGTTAAAAATGGCTCATTTAGTATTAGTTCTTTTGAAAATGGTTTCGTGCTTTGTGAATGAATAATTAAATAATAAAGCAATAAAATAATTACTAAACTATTACATCTCATGGGGATGGGGGTACAATATTTACAAATGGGGATGTATCGAATAATTACAAGTTCAAACAAATGTAAAAGAAAAAAAATAAATTAAATTCAAGAAAATAATAATTATTAAAAATTTAAGATCACTAAATTAATCCTAATTAATTAAAAAAAAACTAAAGATATTAAAGTAATTCTAAACCAACTACAAAGTCTAAGGTTATAGGAATAATTTTAAAATTATTAAACAAAATCTAAACTAGATTAAAATTCTAAACCTACTAAATTAAATAAATAAAAATTATAAAGTGGCTAAAACTAAACCTAAATCAAATAAAAATTGTAAAATTATATAAAATATATAAAGATTCTAAAGTTACTAAATTAAATCTAAATAAAATAAAATCTTAAAATTTACTAAACTAAATCTAAATCAAATAAAAATTATAAAATACTTAGAAATAGAAAATATTTTACTATTAAAGAAAATTAGTTCTAAACTATATATTTATTTTTTGTATCTTTGAAAATTATGTTGAAGATCTAAAATATATTACTTGTATAAATCAACAAAAACAATACTATTTCTAAAAAGAAACCTAACAACTAAAATAAAAATAAAATCTCTTTGCTCTCTTTTTTTATTAAAAAAAATGTAAAATAAATTTAATTATAAATATATTTTTTTACACTTTTTTTAAATAACTTTTTTGATAAAAGATAAAAATGAAAGTAGAAACTAAGTTAAAATAAAACACTAAATTGAATAATAAAAGTAATTAAAAGATATACTAGATTTGGAAGAAATAAAATAAAATAAAAAAGAGGATAATATGATGGAAAGGGGTGCTAATACCTTCCCTATACACAGAAAGCAATTTTTTAAAGTGAGCTAAAAGAAACTAAGAGCCCGTAGATAACTACGGATGGAAAGGGGTGCTAATACCTTCCCTTTTCATAACCATTCTCCCGTACTCAGAATCTAACGAAGGTCTTTTTCTGTACTTTTACCTTCCTTAATGGATAAAAATAAAAGTCGGTGGCGACTCTTGCTATCCGCACATTTGCGATACAAACACTAAAAAGTCAGTTCACCGTATCACAGAACTGGCGACTCTGCCGGGGAGACACCCTAAAGAGAGAATTATCTTAGGGATTTCTAGATCACCTTTATTGCTTTTTGTTTGACTTGCTTGCTTTATCTTTAAGGGTTGCTTGGGTATTCTATTGGGGATCCTACACCGGATCCGGTTTCCTTTAGGTAAGTAGCAATAAATCGTCGCGACTGCTAGACGATATCAAAACGGTCAACATGATGGCTACGTTAGCGTGACACTTTGGTTGTCCCGATACTCTTCATTCCCAAGTTGAGGATAGTATTTGGCTTCGCGTGGTGTCATCAAGCGCTAACTAAACTTTTAGAACCTTAATTGACCCATCTTGGCCATTAGAAGGTAGTGAGATGGCCGGCTTTGGTGCGACTAAGGTTGGTTGATACTGATGCTACGCCTATTGAGATCGACTTTGGGACATTTTCGTCGACCACTTGGTAGTCGATTGAAATAAGCGCCTACGAGAAAGATCAATGATGTGAGATTCCTAGAACCTGGTTACTATTATAGGACAGGATGAACCAACTCAAACTTTTGGTGGGGTAATCACCTATACCTCATGCAAGCCTTAAACCTAGGCTCATTGTGTGAATTGCTTGTGTGTGCCAAACATGACATCATTTGCATTGCATATCATTTCTAACTATTTCAAGGACCTAGGTATTTACCTTTGCTCTGTTTTGTAGGGATTATGGCTTCTAGAAAGACTATCCGAATCAACTTCATGGGTATACCTTCTCAACTCAAAGAATTGGTTTCAGAAATTCCCGACCATGCTCAGTTCATCAAAAGACATGGTTATCTACTTGACTTGGTTGTCTCCGGTTTTGAAGAAGATATGATGCATGTCCTATTTCAGTTCTTTGATCCGAAACACCATTGCTTCACATTTCCCGATTATCAGTTGGTTCCTACCTTGGAAGAGTTCTCTAAGCTACTTGGGGTACCTATTCTTGATCAAATGCCATTCACCGGTTTAGAAAAGGTTCCTAAGCACGAAGACATCGTGATCGCCTTACATCTTAAGCGCCGACATCAAGCCAATTGGGAAACCGTGGAGTTAAGGGTTTACTTTCCAAGTTCTTAATTAAGAAAGCCCGAGAATTCCTCAAAGTTATGAGTTTCCATGCATTCGAAGACATTGTGGCCTTGCTAATCTATGGTTTGGTTCTATTTCCTAACTCGGATCAATTCATAGATGTCAACGCCATCAAGTTGTTTCACCCGCAATCTTGTGCCTACTTTACTTGGAGACATCCTACATTCTCTCCACACTGCACTACTAAAAGACAAGGAACTCTCATGTGTTGTATACCGTTACTTTGTGTGGTTTATTTCGCACCTTCCTCCATCGCTTTGAAGAATGAACAAAGGATGAAGTGGTCTCAAAGACTAATGTCACTCTCTCATTCAGATATCCGTTGGAATCTTTTCTCTCAAAAGGATTTCACTTTCATCGAGCCGTGGAGAATTCTAATGTACCACTACTTGGTATAAAGGGAGGTATTACTTACAACCCTTCTTTAGCTCTCGTCGTTTGGTTTTGCCCAAGAGATGGTCCACATGATATGATTCTCCAAGATATTGTGTTCGATTACAATCATGATCTCCGAATTACCGATTTAAGGTTCATACACGCTGGGGCATGGTAAAGAAGATCGATACCAAGACTTTGGGGCACCAAAACTCCATTCCTTGGGAACCTTACCTCAAATGGGTGCGAGCTCGAGCTCAAAACCTCATGATGCCATTCACTGCTTACCAAGAATTATGGAACTGCTATAGGTGACGACCTATACCGTTCTCTATCCCGACATGCCTACTGATTTTGAAGACTTTAAGAGATCCTGGATTCAGCTTAAAGAAGAGAGGGATACCTTTGAAGCCCAGTGTTATGCAAGTGAAAAGAAAGTGCTAGAGTTGACCAAGCTACTTCACGAGGAGCGAAACATCAACGCCTACATCGGCACCAAGAGGAAGCGCCCATGGGAGATTTAGAGATTTAGGATTTATTTGTTTTCTTTTATTGTTTTGAACTATCTCTTGTACTTAAAAAGAAAAAGAATAAAAAGAGTACTAATAAATGTTTGTTCATTGCTTGTTTAACAAATTTAAATCTCTAAGGTCCTTGAAAACATTGCATTGCATTCACATAAAACATCGCATAGCATAGCATAACACTGCATCACAGGTACATTGAAGATTGGTTTTCTCATTTGCTCGCTATTTATTTTAGCAGAAATGGATCTTGAACAGTCTGTCAAAGATCTTCAAGCTCGAATGCCTGGCCAAGAGATGTTTACCGCTTGGTCCAAGGCCAAGAAGATCCAAGAAGCTCATCAACAAAGAAGAAGGTTGTTGGTCTCCTCAACATGGGCAGACGCTACAAAGGTGGTCCTAGAGTGGTTAGTCGAATTGAGCTCTCTGAAGGAAGTGTCAAGAAAGAAGATGAGCAAAGTAACAAGGGTGATGGCGAAGGCAGTCAGCCTGAGCTTGAGAAGAACTATGATGATGGCCAATACTCTGATGAAGATGACAAGTACAAGCGACTTGAAGACCGTCTAAATGCTGTGGAAAACCTGAAGATGTCCGGGTTGAATTTTGATGATCTGAGTCTTGTTCCTGGTGTTGTGATTCCTCCCAAGTTCAAAGTTCCTACTTTTGCTAAGTATGACGGCATGTCTTGCCCTAAGCTACATTTGAAGTCTTATGTTTAGAAGATCAATCCCCACACTGATGACAGAAAGTTGTGGATGCATTATTTTCAAGAGAGTTTGTCCGGAACTCAATTGGAGTGGTATTATCAGCTAGAGAATGACCGTATCCGTACTTGGAGTGACTTAATGATGCTTTCTACGCATGATGAGTACAATGTCGAATTGACACCCACTCGCATGCCTACAAAGCATGTTTATGGGTCGTGACGAGAAGTTCAAGGAGTATGCTCGAAATGGAGAGATCTAGCAGAGTTCAACCACCCTTGTCCAAGAGGGAGTTGGTTGATATGTTCATGGGGACACCGACAGCCCATTCTTCAATCATCCGATTGAAATTCTTCACCCGATTCACCGAGCCGACATCGACAAGCGAGCGAAGTCGGTATCAAGAGTGGAAGATTCATGTAGAGTCATCTTCAAATGTTGCGAAAAGATCTTTTGGTGGTAAGAAAGAAGCCAATGCCGTATGGTCGAAAAGCCGAGCCAAGACCGACCGTGCTCAATCTGGGGAAGTTGTGATCTCCAATCCTACATCAAGACAACCTCGAGACAACGCGATAACCGTAACGCGAACAAAGATGTTTAAGATCAACATGCCTTTGTCGCAAGCCTTGCAACACATGTTGAAAGCGAGCCGATTACTTTGAGGATCCTCCTCGAATGTCAACACCTCCTCTCCGAAATACAATCCTAATGCTAAGTGTGCTTACCATTCCAATAGCCTGTGACATAGCAATCGATGATTGTGGCTCAAGAACAAGATTCAAGATATGATCAAGCTAAGTAGATTGAGTTTGATCCTCGCTGAGACCGAATGTGATCAACGCGCCTATGCCTAACCATGACAAGAGTTCCAACGTTGGTGATGATACTTATGTTTTCAACATAGATGACTTGACCATTCCTCCGATGATTGTGAAGAAGAATTTGTTGCAAGGTGTCAACCTGTGATGCCCAGAACTGTCTGGTGCCCATCCGCACTGATGGTTGTGCTTGGTTGAGAAGACGGTTCGGCATGATGGATAACCGTGAGATACTTCGAAACCACCGTGCGTAAGTGTGAAGAAATGTCTAAGTTGAAGATTGACAATGCGAACGAAACTGCACTATCCGTGTGGGATACCTGAGGCACCAAGTGGAAAGTATGATTACATGATGAAGTACACTGCTCTCGAAAGCTACAAAATTCCTATTGAAGATGTTAAGGCAACCGGATGGGGTGACGATTTCCTAAGATTATGCCGATGTTAACACTATAAGGATTTCCTCTCACGATCTTGTGCCTAGAGTGGCACCTCTCATCATCACTTCCCGCACCGGCCCATATTCCTCCGACAAAGCTATCCCTGGAACTATGGAGTCGATGTTTACTATCATGGCGCCAAGCAAGACCTCTCGACCATTGAAGATCTTATCGTTGAAGCTACCATTCCCGACATTGACAACATCACCGGATCAAGTAAGGTGACCAGACCGAAGAGTATTCTTCCGATATCTCTCCTCCAAAAGACATCATGACTCCAACAGATTCAGCCTATTCAATCCATTCCCAAGCTAGAGGGAAAGAACCTGACTCATCCCGCCAACGTAGTACCAAAGGAAGTTATCAAGACACCTCCAAACAAGAAATGGAGGAAATTTAAAGATTATCAAGAAGAGTGACTACAATGTTGTGGAATACTGGGATGACTCGTCCAAAATTCCATGCTTGCTCTGCTCTTGTGCTCCGAGGCTCATGCTAATGCCTTGGTGAAGTTTCTGAAGAATGCTCACGTACCTCAAGACACTACTACTGATCAATTTGAAGTTTGTATTGCTATCCTGGCTGCCAACAACGGCCTAGGCTTCTCTGATGTTGATTTGACTCCTGCCGGAAAGAAACACAACAAAGCCTTGCACATCTCTGTTGAATGCAAGGGCACTACACTATCTCATGTTTTGGTGGATACCGGTTCTGCTCTGAATATCTTACCAAAGACTGCTTTTGATCGACTTGATGTGGAAGGGTTGGTTCTGAGACCCAATGACATTATCGTGAGAGCTTTTAATGGTTCTAAACGAACAAGATTGAGAGCTCATCACAAAGTTGGTTCCCGCACTTTGACTCACATTCTTTGTCATGGACATCCGTCCAACTTTGACGCCTCTTGGATACATGGGGGGCGTTACTCTACCTTACGGGTTGAAGTACCCGTGAAAGGGAAGGTTGTTACAAAGGTGTGGCGAAGAAGAGTATATGGTCATCATCTACCATTCCGATATCTCGAGATGGAAGGTGAATTCTTTGAGACTTCAAGCTTTTGAAACAATACCCGAGTCATGCCCTTGACCTCCCCACTCCCGGTTGCTAAAGCTCCGCCTAGGATGGCCTCACCGAAAGATGCTCAAGCCGCAAGAAGGATGAGTACTATTTGGGGTCACCTCGATCTTCCTTTCAAGTCCGACAAGACCGGTTTAGGCTTCACCATCAAAGGTCAAGATGATACCGCGAACGTGCCGCCAACTTCCTTCTCGTACCAAAGTGGAATCCATGCTATAGAAGACGACGACAACGACTTCGACATCGCAAGTGGATCTTCCTAACCTGATCAAGGGCTCAAGAATTGGAAGATCAAGACGCTATACCAATCTCCTTTAGTCGAGTAATTGCTTTTTGTTTTGTTTTGTATTTTTTATGTTTGAACAATAAATTTGGACTTTTGCATTCAATTGTTTGTTTTCTTTCTTTACTTTGTCACCCTTCAAAAGCTATGTGTTTCTCACACACACCCACGTGATACACCGCAGAGTCACTCCGAATCTCGTTAATAACTATGCTATTGCTAAATATGACTTTGATAATCCGATCTACCAAGCCAAGACGAAAGTGAGGAAGATTGTGAAGTGCCGGAGAACTTGTCGATCGCACAAAGAAGAAGAGCGAGTTATACAAACCACACAAGAGCAAGTTGAGGTTGTGAATTGGGTAACGATGAAGATGAAAGAGATCAAGATAGGAGCGGTCTTGAGAACAAAGTTAAAGAAAGGTTGGTTCGATGCTACGAGACTATATTGAGGTTTTTGCTTGGTCATACGAAGACATGCTGTGGTTGGACATTGATATTGTGGTACACCGATTGCGACAAAAGAAGGTTTTCTCCTGAAATGAAGGTCCGATGCGTCCCGAGATGTCGAGAAAATCAAAGCCAAGTTATGAAACAATTCAATGCCGGTTTTCTAGTCACTTCTTATCCAGGGTTGCAAATGTGGTGCCCGCAAGAAGGATGGCAAGGTACAAATGTGTGTGGATTACGTAGATCCGAACAAAGCAAGTCCGAAAGATGATTTTCCACTTCCTCATATTGATGTTCGTTGACAACACCGCTTAGCATAAGGTCTTCTCCTTCATGGATGGTTTCTCCTACATAATCGATCAAAATGGCCTCAAGACATGGAGAAGACTACTTTTGTTACATGGGGCACTTTCGCTACAAGGTTATTTTGATCAAGAATGCGGGTGCCACTTATCGCTATGGTGACATTATTTCATGACATGATTCATCACGAGATAGAGGTCTTCGCCGACGACATGATAGCTCGATCACGCATCAAGAAGAACATCTTGATCATTTGCGTAAACTATTTGACAGTTGAAAAGTACAGATTGAGACTCAATCCTAACAAGTGCACCTTGGAGTCGATCCGAAAACTCTTAGGGTTTGTTGTTAGTGGAAAAGGTATTGAAGTTGATCCCGCCAAGGTTAAAGCTATTCAAGAGATGCCACCCCCGCATGAGAAGGAAGTCGAGGTTTCTTGGGCCGATTGAATTACATTGCCGATTCATTGCACACCTAATCGCTACTTGTGAGCCAATCTTTAAGTTACTTAAGAAAGATTAAGTGGTGGAATGGAACGACGATTGCGATCGCTTTGACAAGATCAAGGAGTACCTGTAATCCTCCTATCCCGATGCCACCCCAAGGAAGACCTCTTATCATGTACTGATGCTAGAGAATTCAATGGGGTGTGTGGGGCAACATGACGAGTCCGGTCGAAAAGAGCATGCAATATACTACCTTAGCAAAAGTTTACCGACCGTGAAACAAGATACTCACAATGAGAAAACTTGCAACGCTTTTGGCTGTCACCGACTAAGAAGATATGTTGACTCACACTACTTTGTTGATTTCTAAGATGGATCCGATAAAATACATATTTGAGAAACCAGCTCTCCGAAGAATAGCAAGATGGCAAATGATCTTGACCGAATACGATATCCAAAGACACTTCTTTAAAGCGATCAAAGGAAGTGTAGTAGCCGATCATTTGGCTCATCAAGCCGTAGATGACTATCACCTATGCGTCAATTTCCGATGAAGATGTTTTACTAGTTACAGATTGTGAAGAACCAGCCCGGATGAAGGACCCGAACAAGGATCCCGATGGACTATGGTCTTTGATGGAGCCTCAACGCACTTGGCAATGGCATGGCGCCATCATTACATCCCTACAAAGGACATACGCCTTTCACCGCCAGATTATGTTTCAGTTGCACCAACAACATGGCCGAATATGAAGCATGCATCATGGGTATCAAAGCTTCTATTGACTTAAGAATCAAGTTCTTGCAAGTATATGGAGACTCAGCTTTAGTGATCACCGATTATAGTGGATACTAAACATCCGAATCTCATTCCGATCTAGAGCATGTTCGAGTCCGATCCCCTACTCAAGATATTACTTTTGATCACATTCCACGAGAAGAGAATCAGTTGGCAGACGCATTGGCTACTATGTCATCTATGTTCAAGGTCAGATGGGACAACGAGGCTCCCCAGATCATCTTTGAGAAGCTCGACGAACCAACAGATTGTTATGAGCTTGATACGTAATAGAAACCTTGGTACTATGACGTGAAGAGGTATCTTGAGACTCGTGAATATCCCGCAGGGCATCCAATGATAAGAAGTTCATGAGAAGATTTGCATCCAAATTTTCCTCAAGAACGACATCTTATACAAGCGCAACCACGATCTCAGGCTTACTACCGTAGACCGTAAAACAAAGAATACGTATCATGGAAGAGTTACACGGCGCATTTGGTACCCATTCCAAAGGACACACCATGGCTAAGAAGATTTTGAGAACAGTTACTATTGGTCCACCATGGAAGTCGATTGTCACCGCTTACGCCGATCTTGTCACAAATGCCGATTATGACAAAGTGCACGACCTCCGATCAATGTTTTAACTTCTCCTTGGCCTTTGCAATGTGGGCATTGACATGATTGGAGAAATCAAGCCCACGCTTCCAAAGGACATCGCTTCATACTTGTGGCAATCGATTACTTTACCAAGTGGGTACCTCGTCAGATTCACATTAAGAATGTTGTGGCTCGATTCATCAAGCATAATCTTATCTCGGTATGGCACTCTCGAAAGGATTATCACGATAACGGCTCTAATCTCAACAACAAGATGATCACCGAACTCGCATACGCTCAAGGTCAAGCATCACAACTCTTCTCCTTATCGGCCTAAGATGAATGGCGCATGGAAGCCGCCAACAAGAACATTAAGAAGATTATACGTAAGATGACCGTGACTTACAAAGACCGGCATGAGATGTTACCATTTGCTCTTTATGGTTATCGACTATAGCACGGACATCAACAGGGCAACCCCTTCTCTTGTATACGGTATGGAAGCCGCCTTACCCATCGGTTCGTGTACCTCAACCGTAGTCCTCCAGACACGAGTTAGACGAAGACGATCGATTCGCATCGCCTTGACCGATTAACTTGATTGATGAGAAACGACTCGCATTCATTTGCCATGGATGATTTATCGTAAACGAATGATCGAGCATTTAACAAGAAGGTCAAGCACCGAGTCTATCAAGTTGGTGACCTAGTAGTCAAGCGATCATTCTTCCACAAGGTGATCCTGGGGCAAATGGACTCTCACCTACGAGGGACCGCTTATAGTCAAGAGGTTTTCCACGGAGCTATGATACTTAGCACCATGGATGGTGAAGACTTCCACACCCGTGAACGCAGACATAGTCAAAAATACTACGATAACGAGACCCGCTAGGTCGACCGACCTAGGAAAAATAAGGGCATCCTGGCGAACCAAAAGGGTTCGCAAAAGTTAAGGATATATACAAAACATGTACACCCGCAAGTCGAAACCGAAAAGGCGCTTGGGCAAAAAGGGTATCCCAGACTAAAACCCGAAAGGGCGGTCTAGGCAAAAGTTAGGGATTCAAGCGCACGACTATGTCTCTTCCAGATCACCGCTCCACTACTATTAGTATTCAAGATTCAAATGGCGAAGATCACCTACTCACTTTCTCGATGAAGGAGATGAGATAGTCGAAATATATGAGTACTAGCATAGTTGGAACTTAACGAGATTGTTTCCGCATAGCTTTTATCTTTCTTGTGTACAAACTACTTGGCCATACGCCACCTTTCAAATAAACGCAAGCTTCTTTCTCTTTACAATTTTTGTTGTTGTCGTATGCAATAAGTCCAACGTTTGTTTTAAATGACTATACGCATTTGACAATAAGAATCTAATCGCAAACATACGAAAAGCGGACATACAAAAGTAGTCACTACAGGCTCTAGGAATTGAGATGACGAAGAAGGTCACCAAAAAAATTCCCCCCGCAGAGCATGATCCCCACAGCGGTGTCACTCACAACAAACCTCCCTCCAGCGGAGTATGCGTTAATCCAAGCAGTGATTCCATTCAACCGAGCGGTGATACATCAGTCTCCAAGCAGTAACACTTCACCCCCAGTCAAGGTATTTATCCCCCAGCGGATATCTCTCAGTTCTTTCCCTTTTCCCCAGCGGTAGTATCCAGACCCGAAACTTGGTCAAATAGTGCATCGGAGGAAACTACATCTTCATCCCTCAGCCAGAGATTACAATGGGTTCCTGACTCTTCCAACCCAGTCTCCCGGCAGTTATCAAATGCTCTCCAGCGAGATCTACACTCATAATCCCCAGTAGAGCGTCTCCTAAATTTTTTTTCCTCAGCAGGATCTACATACGAGATCCCCAACGGACTCCCTCACAGATTCTCCTCAGCAGGGTCTACGAGATCTTCAACAAACGCGATTTTCGATCTCTATCACCTTAACCATATCTAGGCCCAAGACTTGGTCAGATAGTGCATCAGAGGAGTCCATGGATATCTTTCTTCTCCTTCCAAAGCAGGATTCTCACTTACTCAATCCCCAAGCAGAAGTCAGAAATCTTCAAACAGAACATCCGCATCTTCTTCAAGATGGATATGTTTTGAAATACCACCATCTATCATTCATACATTTCTCATAAAGTCATAATTCATGCATATGTCATTCATATACACTGTCATGCATCATACTTTGCATAAGACTAACAAATATTCTATCAAAGTTTCTCTTGTTTTTTTCAAAACAGGTGAAAGTCACTCCGATACCGGTCCAGATTAAGCCCGAATCGACGGAAAACTATCTGAAAGGCCACCCCTAGTTGTCCTCCGACGACTGGTCCAGGATTAAGCCCCAAACCGACGGGAAAACTATCTGAAAGACCACCCCTAGTTGTCCTCCGACAGCTGGTCCAGGATTAAGCCCCGAACCGACGGGAAAACTATCTGAAAGACCGCCCCTGGTTATCCTCCGATAACAGGCAATGGATCAACACCCGATGCACAACAGGGAAGCTATCCATATTTTTACCAACTACAACCTCCCTCAGAGTAATCAACACGAAGATTTATTCTGATTCCAAATTTTCAACAGCGACTACAGAGTCTGGCGTACGACTCAATTGCCTTGGATGACATCTTAAGCCCATCTCCGACTACTTGTCAACATTTCTTCGCCTTCAGAATGCTGCATATATGGTTAAAAATCAATACAAACCAATAACTTCATTCAAAGATGAGCACGAAGTCTAACATACGACTCCCTCCAGATGGCATCTTAAGCCCATCTCCATGCTCCTTCCAGAAACGTCTACAGAGTCTAGCGTACGGCTCACTTTCCAGCAATCCTCCTATCAATAATCTCGAGTCTAACGTACGACTCATTCCCCAGCTTCTCCAAATGGCATCTGTAAGCCCATTCCCGCACCATCAGCCAACCGCGAGTGCAAATTTTCAGGTGTACTCGAGTGTTCAATCATCTTCTACCTCCGTGTCACGACAAAGCGTGTCAATCTAACCTTCCAAGACAAGAAGATTGAACAGGGCAGCTGTCATACCCCAAAATTTGCCCTCCATCCTCTCAAGATATTTCATACATCCATACTCAAGGATTCCTCAAGAGTTGATCGACAAACTCTCTCCTAGACAATCAACCCAAACTAGGGTTTGGCATTTCTCGTGTCAAGATGGACTCCCAACATCTCCAATGTCCTTCATGCCTCCTCATATGCTTCAAAGATTCTCCATGTCAAGTTTCATGCCTTACAAGTCAAGTTTCCTCGCATAATTGCTCGGATGGTGAAAATCAGATTGGACAAAAAGTCAATCGTGGTCAACATACCAAACTTCATAATTTTTGGTCAACATACTCATTTTGAAGTTACATTCATCATTTGATCAAGGGTTGATCATGATTCATCAAGAAAACTCAAGATTTGCTCAAAAGTCAAACTTTCTAAATTAGGGTTTCTAGATGGAAAGTCAATCAACTTTGATCGATCATAACTTCTTCATACTTTCTCAGAAATTTTTCCACCACCTCTTGTTTTGAAGGAAATTCAATTCTCTACAACTTCATGTCTCACAAGATTGTCCAAAAAATGCTTCATATGAGAGGTATGGCTCAAGACATTACAGGTCATTTTCAAAGTCAACAAAAAGTCAACTTTTTGTTTTGAAGATATACTGAGCATGGAAACTCCAATTGAGATGAGACCAAAACGGTTGGTTAGAGGACTCTTAGAGATTTCCAAAAAGTCCAAGAACACTCAAAAATGTGGAAAAATGAGCAAGATACACCATTCACAAGTTGGGCAATTTTGAAGGAATGCACAAAGAGAGATGCTTCTAAAAATCAAATTTTTTGCAAATGGGCTTGCTTTTTCTTCATCCAAACTTATTCCTCATACAATTAGGAATATCCAAGCCCAATGCCATGAATTTTTATTTTATTTTTCTATTTAATTTGGAATTTATTCATTTAAATACAAATTAAATTCAAAAATAAAGTATAAAATCAAAATTAATTGCAAGATTGATTTTATTTCTTCCTTGAGACTCAAGCAACTCACAAAGGCCAAAAATTTCGAAATTTGATCAATATGGCAAGATTGGATTGAAATTAATCATTTTGAAAATTTGATTTTTACAAAATCAAATTTGATTTGCTTTGAATGTTGATTGATTCTCTTCCAAAACCATCCCAAATCCATCCAGTATAAATATATGATGCATACCTATCAAGAAAGAACGAAAAAATTGGCTCAAGAACCCTAACCTAACTCAAAAAAACTGTGACCTTCAAGCTAGTGGCAATCATACTTCCAGCCGTTTTCAATTGATTTTGAGGTGTCCAATACATTCCTTGACATCTCCAGAACCGATCCAGACCGTTATATCATCCAAAACCATCAAGAATCCATCAAACACGATTTCGGTTTGTCAAGTTTTTTTCAAAATCGATTTTCATCATTCATGCATTATTAACTTGTTTTGATTGTTTATTCATGATCAGCATCAAGTTTGCAAGCTATCTGGGTAGCCCAATTGCGTTTTAGTGACCTGGAACGAAAATCACCATGGCTAGGTTTTCTGGTTTCGAATTAGGGTTTCTTCAAACAGGAAAAATTGGACCAAACTAAGCATACCAGAGTGATCAGGGGATGAAAACGAATTGATACATGTATTCACAATGCATTTATATTACGTGTATGTGGTTTTTGATTTTGCCAGGGCCTGTAGCGTCGAAGAAAGACCGACGCTAACTTTTGAAAATTCAAACTGAGGAAGATGAAGTTTGGCGCGGAGACGAGGCAACCAGGGCATGACGCGTGCTTGTAATCCGTTCGTTCCGTTTCGTTGACACGCGTGCGTTCCAGATCAGATGGCAAAGGCGTGGGCTTGTGAGAGTAATGTCTCCAGTTCGATCCCTGGCCATGACATTTGATTTTTCACAAGTTTGCAAACTTTTTCTATTTTTTCTATTTTATTTAATATTTTCATGTTATTTTAATTTCTTTTCATATTTTTATTTCATGCATTAAAAATACCAAAAATTATTTTTCTTTTTTTTTTTATTATTTCCAGAAAACCTTTATTTAATTTATAAAATTAAAAAATATAATTTTGCATGCATATTTATTTGTATTCATAATTTTGCATTTAAATCACTTTTAATTATTAAAATGCATTCAAAAAATTCCAAAAATTTATTTTAACATATTTATATTATTTCCAGCATGGCATATTTTTCTTATTTTAAAATTTGCATTTTTTCTAACATTTTCTCTTATTTCGATTTCATCGTATTTTCCGAGTTCTCATTCTTTTACAGGTTGATCCGATTCAGACGATTCTTCTTTATCATTTTATTTTTTTCCAATAATGTAACTGTTTATGGGATGTAATAGTTTAAATTAGGTTTTTATTTTCCGCAAGTTTAAATTATGTATCTGCCCCAAAGCCTTGTAATAGCGTAGGATTTACCTTTCCGCACCTTTACATTCCGCATTTTAATTTCCGCACCCTATAAATTGCTAGTAATTAGGCGTGTATGGCAAGATAATAATCAACATAGCTCACTAATTTGCAAGATAAAATATTTGAATCAACACACTCTCTTCACACATGCACCCCTTAGGGTAATTCTCTCTCGTTGCCTTTACGAATTCAAAATGGTCAAGTCCCTCGAACGTAGAGGTATTCTAGCACCGTTGCCTTCCAAACAAATCATCATAGTCCCTTCGATACAAAGATCATAGACCCACGATGTCGCCTCCGAATACATGATCTTGACCCTCGATTGTCGCCTACGAAAAATGATGATAGTCCCTTCGAATGTGCTAGGATACTTCCTACAAGTTACCTTCTATGACCATCTGATGTCCCTTCGAATGTCCCGCTTACATCCAATGAATGGAGTTACCTACCAACTAATGGTATGGATAGCACTATTCTAAAGGAACGTAAAAAAACACGAAAACGACCAATTCTGAGTAGGTAATAAGACTTTTAGTTGCTTGCTCTATCAAAATACTTTTCACACCTCACACTTTTGTCAAAGTTCAAACTCTTTTCAAAACGAAACATTTCCGAACACTTTGTATACATTCCTACATGAATCATTACAAAGTCAAAGTGAAATGCCTTTTCAAAACACTTTTCAAACCCACAGAAAGCACAATTTTAAAGTGATCTAGAGCAACTAAGAGCCCGTAGATAACTACGGATGGAAAGGGGTGCTAATACCTTCCCTTTTCATAACCATTCTCCTGCATTTTAATCTAACGAAGGTCTTTTTCTGTACTTTTACCTTCCCTTAATTGGATAAAAATAAAAGTCGGTGGCGACTCTTGCTATCCACACATTTGCGATACAAACACTAAAAAGTCAGTTCACCGTATCACACTCTCTTTTAACTTCAATTCTTCTTTTAAGAACATAATTCCACTTATGTATACTTGTTTCATAATGGAACTTATCATGTGAGTATAGGTGACATCCATATGAATTTTCTTGCCTTTAACCTTTGTCCATAGGGTGGATACAATTTTCTGGACATTGGTTTCAACACTTGGCTTAGATTCACAAGTTTGAACAAGCCTTATATTCATTTCAAAATTGACAAGGGAAGCTTGCGCATCCTTTCTTTGAGTTGGAAAATCAGTTACTAACATGTCACTTATGTTGTTTGGAACATCTTAGTTGACATATCTATTATTATCTTTGATTATGTATTTGAGCACATGATTATTCAACAACAGTTGAGTGCGACTACTTCCAACATGCATACCTTGGAAATAAAATGATTAGTCCTACATTTTCTTCACTTGAGAATTAAAAAAATAGATAACCTCTTTTATCATGTTCAACTCAAAATTAGACAACATTTGTTGAACAAAATGATCTAACATGTTAATTCACATGTTACACAACATATTGTCTTCAATATGAATGTGAACTATCATCATGTTCTCATTGTGTTCCAATTTGACATCCTCCATGTTGTTAGTATCACTACTTTAATGCCATATTTCTTGATGGACCCATCCTTGTCCATTGTTAAGAGATAGATATTTGTGTTGAATACTATGAATTCAACAATGTCTACTCAACCTAACTTCACCAAATTTATGTCGACCAAACTAAACTCTTCATTCCTTATTCTCTAATCCCAATTGCAAAATTTTGGTTTCAACTTCTAGTGGAAAATCTTTGCCCAAGAGAGAAAGAACTGGAAATGCTTACTTGGTATGACAAACATCTCTTGTTATTCCTCACCTACAACATGAGAGTTAATCCTCCTCTTATCATTTTCAACTTATTGAAGGAAATGATAAAGAATTCTCAAGAGGAAAAGACTTTCCTCATACTGTTATACCCCAATTCCCCCCTAAAATCCTATATCATCTCATATCAATCACAATGCATCAAGATCATACATTAGGTTTGATTATCTCTTCTACTCTCTCTTATCCTTAATTTTGCTTTGTAGGGATCACCAAGCACCTTGAATTGTGTATCTTATATACATGTGTTTTATGTTTACTAACCCTTAACCCAAAATCCAAAAGATGTATGTATTTGCTTTTATCCTTTGTACATTGTAGGTAGGGAGTCAAGTGCATCTCACTCACTTCCTAAAATAGGGCTTGAAGGTTAATTCTCAGTCAAATGGTTATTTAGTGCAATTTAAAATGGTTTTTGTTGATGTTAAATTCAAGATATATCCTCCACTTTGAGATGATGCGAATTCTTTTTTCTCATTATTTTAGATAGTAATTATGTTTTCCACTCGGATATGATGAGATGTTTCTTCTTCTTAAAATTAACCAATACAAAAATGTCGGTCTTTTTTACCCAAACTACATGGGTTTTGATTACAACATTGAACATTATTGGTATGTAGGCCTAGAACTCATTGGAAGTTCTATCAAATCAAAAATTGTAAAAAAAAATTACTTCTTTTCTCATCTACCAAATATATTTTGTACATAATTCTCTATAGACAAAATACATAAATTTTCAAAAAGGTTCATGTGGAGTATCGTAGATGTTTAGGGTGCTAATACATTCCCTTTGAATAACTAACCCCCATATCTAGATCTTAATTTCAGTTTTTTGCTTTAAAAACTTCTTTGGGTTTATTCGCTCTTTTCCTATTTTCTTTGGAAACAATAAAGTGCATTAGAGACTTTCATTGATTACGAGTTGAGTCAATCAATGACTTAATCTCAAGATTTTTACTGCTACTTATACCTTATAAAAAATTTCTTTCTAAACTTTTCTATAAGTTAGGGATAGTTAGGGGTGATGTTGTAGTTGAGTGGACTGAGAAGTTTGAATTTGTTGAGTAGTTTTCTTTTTTGTGTTTTTTTTATAATCAATGAAATATTTCCCTTTTCTATTATTTCCTATTCTTGTTAAACACAAAAAATGTGCCAAGTGATAAATCGTTGAAATTTTTTGTAATTGAAACTACTGGTGAAATCATCGGATAAAATATCAATGAAGTCTCCATCGAACGTTTTTTATCCTGCGAGAGGAAACGAAAACATTGAGTAAACCTGAGAGGGAGAAATCATGGCCTTACGACCAAGAGATCGGGTAAGGGAGTCAGTTACGCGAGGGGAAGGTGAAGCAACTCATTTTAAAAAATCATTTTATTTTTAAAAATAATGAAATCGCCACCTAATTTTATTTGTTCTAAAAGAAGAATGGGAAAATATAAATAAAACCCCGAGAGAAAAGGATAAGACGGTCTACGAAATTAAGAGATATAGGTTCGGGAGTTGGTTATGCAAGGGGAAGGTATTAGCACCCCTCACATCCATCATACTCGATGGTACCCATTTAGTTCAAAGTGTATTTGTGTGTTAGTGTGTAAATTTTACGATTTTCTAATGTGGAAAGGAGAAAGAAAAGGGAGAAGAAATGTTTTTATTATTTTTTCTTGCCTTTGGTCGTAAGACTTAGTGCCTACGTACTCCCTCGTGCAATGGGAAAGTCAGAGCGCCGTAGTTCGGCTAGAAAATGATTGTTTGTTGATTGATTTTAAATGAAAAGACAAGTCAACATTTTTAAAGGAGAAGACTCATCTAACGCCCACAAGGTGTGATAAAGAATAAAGGACTACGCACCAACATGAGGGAGGGTTTGAGAACACCTCTAGTACTCAAGTGGAAAAGTCGAAAACCTTGGAAATAGAGGAAGAAGCATCTCAATTATAAATGAATCATGTCTAATCTTGAAAAGGGTTTAAAGGTAAAAGGTGCTTGGACACACAAAAGATATTGAATGAGTTAAGATTGATTTTAAGTTGGGGATGACAAGTACCGAAACATTAGGCTATCATCTAATGATTCGAATACTAGAAATTGGCGAGTGAGCTCAACCAATCATCTCTCATCCCAAAAGAAATATTATGAAATAAGTGTTTTGAGTGAGATAAAATATTTAAATTATTAGGCTATCATCCAACAATCTAAAGACTTTAAATTCGATTAAATCGCCGGTCTATCATCCAACAATTTAAACGAATGTCACTATATTATTTTAATGCGGATAGAATTATTTAGTTTATTGGGCTATCATCCAACAACCTAAAGACTTCCAATTCAATTAAATCGTCGGGCTATCATCCAACAATTTATTTGAATACCGCTCAAGCTTTTTTGACATGGATAGAAGTTTTATCTTATTGGGCTACCATCCAACAATTTAAAGACTTCAAATTTGTTTAAAACATTAGGCTACCATCTAACGATTTAAAAAAATTTCATCCAAGTTTATTATGAAAAACATTTAAAAAAACATCTCGACGTTGGATCGAGGTTTGAGAAGAAGACTCGACGTTGGATCGAGTTTTATTGAAAGTGTTTTAAATGCTTGGTGAATGGAGAAAGAATAGGTTGTGATCAATCAAGCCAAAAGACTTGATCAATCTCGAAAGAATAGCCAAGCCTATTCCCTACCATTGAACCCTAATGGAGATGAGAAGAGAATCGAAATAATTGTAAATAACAAGTAAAATCGACAAAGCCCATACAAGGTGGCCAACACAAACGATAAGGCGATTTACATTGTGTAGGTGCATGCACGAAATAAATTTAATCAACTAATTAAACAAAATTTAATCGAGTAATTAGTTTAATAAAATTAATTAGATGGACTAATCAATTTTAAATAACCTAATTAGATAATTAAATAATGTTTAACTAATCAGTTAAAGTCTCATTGTAAGCCCAAGAGTAAGCGTGGTGTGCACAAATGTGTGGTCGTGACGCTCAAAGCTTTGTCAACTCAAGGTTAAAATGGCTCGCATTTAGTATTAGTTCTTTTGAAAATGGTTTCGTGCTTTGTGAATGAATAATTAAATAATAAAGCAATAAAATAATTACTAAACTATTACATCTCATGGGGATGGGGGTACAATATTTACAAATGGGGATGTATCGAATAATTACAAGTTCAAACAAATGTAAAAGAAAAAAAATAAATTAAATTCAAGAAAATAATAATTATTAAAAATTTAAGATCACTAAATTAATCCTAATTAATTAAAAAAAAAACTAAAGATATTAAAGTAATTCTAAACCAACTACAAAGTCTAAGGTTATAGGAATAATTTTAAAATTATTAAACAAAATCTAAACTAGATTAAAATTCTAAACCTACTAAATTAAATAAATAAAAATTATAAAGTGGCTAAAACTAAACCTAAATCAAATAAAAATTGTAAAATTATATAAAATATATAAAGATTCTAAAGTTACTAAATTAAATCTAAATAAAATAAAATCTTAAAACTTACTAAACTAAATCTAAATCAAATAAAAATTATAAAATACTTAGAAATAGAAAATATTTTACTATTAAAGAAAATTAGTTCTAAACTATATATTTATTTTTTGTATCTTTGAAAATTATGTTGAAGATCTAAAATATATTACTTGTATAAATCAACAAAAACAATACTATTTCTAAAAAGAAACCTAACAACTAAAATAAAAATAAAATCTCTTTGTTTCTTTTTTATTAAAAAATGTAAAATAAATTTAATTATAAATATATTTTTTTACACTTTTTTTAAATAACTTTTTTGATAAAAGATAAAAATGAAAGTAGAAACTAAGTTAAAATAAAACACTAAATTGAATAATAAAAGTAATTAAAAGATATACTAGATTTGGAAGAAATAAAATAAAATAAAAAAAGAGGATAATATGATGAGCAAATTCGCTGGGCTATGCTTATTGGGTCAGATCCTTAACCCAATTCAAATTTCTAACTTAACAAAAAAACCCTAGAGCTACTAGGTTTAGCCGCCAACTTGCTTCCTAATATTTACTAATAATTGTTTTTTTTTTAATTTTTATTAATGACAAAAACTAAAAGATAAAACACGATGCACCACTCTCTCTGCAACTCGCTTCCTTCTTTCTGTTTATCGGTCCTCTCACACGCTTTCTCTGTTTTATCGCTTTGACTTCTCGCCTTTCCGTCATCTTCCTCATCGATTCAAGCATGGTTATTCAACAACAAACAGCAAAACAACACCCTTTCCAAAACCCTAAGCCCCAAATTGATTATTGATGGCATACAAAAATACAAAATCAAAGCAAACATTCAATGAAAAATTGAAAGAAAACCGGGTATGTATTCTGAACTCGTTTCACCTTTGTCTCTTTCTGCGTTTGAGTCTACGATTTGTTTGCTGTGGGTTTTCGGTTTCTATGTTGTCGTGCTTCCGTTTGCGTTTCTGGGTGTGATTCTGGGTTGTTGATATGGTGTTGATAAAGGTTGATGCGGTGAAGGAATGGAAGGTTAAAAGGATAAGGTTGGTACAAAATGGTGATTTTGAGGTTGAAGGAGTGTTGGAAGATGAAGAGGTTAAGGTTATAGTGAAGGGTGCTGGAATATGAAAGCGTGGAGGATTTCCTGAACACGACGGTAGTGTGTGGTTTCAACAGAGGTTTTTCTACATCTGTTTGCTTTTTTTTTCTCTGTAATTTTAGTTTGTTATAAAGGAAGTGAAGAGTGAGGGATAGGATAGGTAATTGCTGAGAAATTGAGAGGATAAGGATTGGGAAAACTTAGTGAGGACAAAATCAAGGACAGATTAGTAGCTATAAAATGTTGGTGGAATGGCAATTTGCAGGGTAGTGGAGTTGTGGCTGTGAAATGTACAATTTTGAGCTGTGTATGTACTAATATTATTTTTGAATTTGTGTTTCTTTCTGCAGATTTGTACAAGATGGTGGAGGCAAGGGTGAGTAGTGGAAATGTTAGTGGAATTGTAGTACTGATGTTTGTTTTGTTTTTGCAGGTGGTACAAGAGTGGTGGAGCGGTGTTGAATATGGCTTGAAAATACAAATAGAAAGTACAACCAACCTTGAATGCTCTTTATATTTTTTTTCCTGTAAATTATACTAATAACAAAAAAATTGCATATATATATTGAACTATAATTAACTTAATTTTTTTATTACAATAAAACTCAATTAAATAATATAGATATAATGAATATTGGATAATAACAGAAAAAAATTAATTCAAATTGAAAATAAAACACAATTTTTACTAAGAATCAACTTATTTATTAAAATAAAATAGATCCTAAAAAAAATAAAGATAATAAAAGTGCAATAAAAAAAATCATTCTAAAAAAATTAAAGATGTGTTAGAAATTTTATAAGAAATAAAAATGTAATTAACGATGATTATTAAAATGAAACAAAATGGAAAATCTACAGTTGATTACTAACTAAAATTCAAATATGTAATAATAGAAAATATTTCAAAAAAGGAAAGATTTTATTTAATTCAAAGCTCTAATAAAAAATGCAAAAATCAAGCGTGAAATAATCCATAAATACAAACATAATTACTATTAAAAACAAAACATTGTTATTTAGAAAAAAAGAACAAAATTCCTTTTAATTCTTATTTTATTATTTAACTAATAGAAATTATTTAGTAAACCTCACCAAATAATTAGAATTAATTAAATATTAAAAATAAAAATTAAAGTGAGAAAGGATGCAAATGCAATGAGTGAATGACTGTTCTTTTTAATATAAATACAATGCAAGTAGAAAAATAGCAGGGTAAAATTTGGGGTGCAACAGAAGGTATTAGCACCCCACACGGACGTAGTACTCTATGGTATCCACTTCTACTTTCTATCTAATGGGTGTGGGTATCTATTTACAACCAATGTCTAAGGTAAAATGGATGAATCAAAGTATTATGTACAAAAAGAAAGGTTTTTTAGTCGTGCTTTCTGCGGTTGCGAACCTTTAGTGCCTACGTATCCTATTCGTGCAATTAGGGATCAAAGAATTATGTAGTTCTCCTCAAAAAATTTGGTGGGTTGCAATGTTTTTTATGAGAAATTCCATTTCGCATCCTTGCAATTAGGATTGCAATTCGTGCTTGGCGTTGCAGCTTATCGAAAGTCTTATGCTCGGCTACTCGCACACCTAGCAATTCGCTTGGATTTGAAAAGAAACACCCTTATCGAAAAGGTCTTCATAGAAAAAGGTCCGAAGATAAAATGGTTTGAAGTTGGTGGATTGTTTTTACCTTGGCGAAAGGATTTAAGTTTATTAACATGTTTTGGGATTTGATAAAGAAAAAGGTTTTACTTTTAATATGCAAAAGGGGAAGAAAAACATCAAAGGGGAACTATCTAGCTCCATCCCTAATGTTATCATGAAAAGGTGACCCTAAGTCAAGGGTGAAACGGGGATCTCTACCTATGTTGACATGCATGGATGACCATCCGAGCGGTCCTAGGGGAAACTTTACTAATATCCACCTTGGTTGACCAACCAAGGGATACAAAGGGAGGAGGAAAGCAAGTGCTTTGGCAGAAGCAACCAAACAATGCAATGCACAAACAAATGATACACAAAAGTGCGAGGTACAGAAGAAAGAAAGACCATAGTCAAGGGCGGGGCGTCACCCGAGTTAACCAGGAGCTTTCTTTCGGAGAAAAACCATAGCCACAGTGAGACAAACCATGTCAACCAGGAGTTTTCTCATGTGGGAAAGAGATTCACACCTTGATATGAACTACCGAGTGTAAAGAGTATATGAGTGTGAGTATCAGCACATGACGTCGCAAACTCCAGACAAAGCATGGAGGGTCAGAATAGGGAACCCTTGCCACTATATATACGAATCGATAAAGAAAGATTTCACGATTCGCATGAGCTGGGATGACACGAACTGAACTTGGCGGGGGTTGGTTGCTAACCCTTTTCTGCCTGCCTTTCTCATTAGGACTTAATGATGGTTCCATAATAGGTTTCCTAACCAATATACCTCTATGTAAGCACAAATAGTAAACACTTACTGAAAAGTACCTACTACACAGGTAGGATTTTAAACACACCAACCACAAGTAGCACATAATTTACGGAATGTCTGATATAGGTATTTAATCAGCGACTTTCGAGCCCACGCTTTTTTCCTACTTCTCATGATATCTAAGAAAGCAGTAAACACCCTACTTCTCATGATATCTAGGAAAACGGTAAAAGAAAGTTGTAAAAAGGTAAGAGAATATTGGTAAAAGCTATAGCAAATAGCAAAATACTCCGGAAAACTTCATGAATTGTTGACAAGCAATAAAGAAATCTGGTGAGCAATGCGTAGAAGCATCAATAGCCATGATCGGAATGTGTGTCGTAAACATACGAAGATCAATAGAAAACCTGCAAGGGATAAACATCCAGACAATATAGACAAAAGGGGCATGCATATCGTATACATGTCCAGGATATGTAGCGGACATATCCAAATCAATCATAGGGACCTGCAAGAGGTAAACACCCAAACAATGCAGAAAAAGGGCACACGCATGTGTGCAAGATCAGGATATGTAGCAGACATATCCAAATCAATCATATAAACATGTAAGGGATAACCATCCAGACAATGCAAACAAAAGGGGCATGCATATTATATACATTTCCAAGATATGTAGCAGACATATCTGAATCAATCATAGGGACCTGTAAAAGGTAAACACCCAAACAATGTAGACAAAAGGGCACACACATGTGTGCAAGATCGGGATATGTAGCAGACATATCTGAATCAATCATAGGGACCTGTAAAAGGTAAACACCCAAACAATGTAGACAAAAGGGCACACACATGTGTGCAAGATCGGGATATGTAGCAGACATATCTGAATCAATCATATAAATATGCAAGGGATAACCATCCAAACAATGTAGACAAAAGGTGCAAACACATGTGTGCAAGATTGGGATATGTAGCGGACATATCTGAATCAATCATATAAATGTGTGTGAAGTACATTAAACAATGTACCACCGCGAATAGAATGTGTGTCGACACAATCGGATAACCAAACCTGCATAAGAATACATTGACCAATGTATAGAAATCAACGGAGTATGTTGACACATCCGTGAAATAGAACCTGCACAAAAAGTACGTTAACTAACATACAATGGAGAAAAGGGACGTGTATCGACACACCCGTAATGAAGCACCTGCAAAAAATATAACTCATGCAACGCGCTATAAAAGAATAAATGTTACAAATTAGTAACATGCATTATTTTCCGATCATCCACGGTAAATGTCATACCCCAATTTTTTTTACCTAAGATACCATCTCATATCATTCATATATGCATCATTGCATCACTGGCAATTTTAGAACAATTTAGTTTGTGTGTGCTTCTTGAGCCAAATTAGGGTTTTGAATCAAAATCTTTCATCTGTTCAAGATATGATCAATTAGGGTTTGAGTCTTCACTCACCTCAATTGATATATCTTCGCCAATCATCAACAATTGATCTTCAAATTCCCATCATTTCCTCAAGATCTATCTTGAATCGACCAAATTAGGGTTTTGATCGAGGATGGTGTATCATTGACTTTTTGCTCAATGAATGACCTAATTTCTTGGAGAATGATCTCAAAATCACCAATGCAATATTGTGACCTACTTTCTTAATTCAAAACATTTCCAATGCCATGTTTGATTATTAGAGAAATTCTGTATCATCTGACAAAAAGTGAATTGTTCAAATCAGTCAAACTTTGACTTTTGGTCAACTTTTGAAATTCATTTTTTTTCAATCATCAAATAATTTAAAATTATCATCATGATCATAAAAAATAAAAAATGTGTGAAAAAGTCAACAAAAAGTCAAAAGCTGAAATTTTCTAACACTTAGAAAAATTCTCAAGTGTTTTTATCACTTTTTTTCATCATTTTAATGGCCACTTTTCACCTAGACCCATTTTGAATCAAGAAAAACTTTTAACATGAAAGTTGTAGATCTTGTTCCAAGATTTCAAAAATGTCCAAGAACTTGCAAAAACATTTTTTGTAGTTAGGGTTTTGAAATTGAAACTTAGAGGTCCATAACCATAATTTACAAGTCATTTTTCAAGTTTTTAAGTCATTTTTTTGCCAACTTTCTCTTCTAGAAGCCTTGTCACCATAAGAGATAAGTTTTCACTCAAAAATATACAAAGGCAATTATTGATAGGAAGATAAGATCACTTGAGTGAATTAACCATGGTTTGAATTTTTAACCATGTGCATTAAATGGAAAGATTCCATTCTTACCACTTAAGGCAACTTGCACAAATCATCAATCCTATCCTTGTCTTGCTTGCCAAACATCTTGGCCTATAAATAGAGGCCTTTCCTCATTTTTAAATCACACCAAAACAACCATAAACTTGTTTTCTCATTCTTTATTAAATCACAAGTATTCTCATTTTCAAAGAGGTTAGAATTCCAATTTCCAATCCTTGCAAATTCTAACCAAAGGTGTCATTCAAACCTCTTCTAAACATCATTTAGAAGTTGTTTGAAACTTCAATCCATCACAAAATAAGTCAAAATTCAGTTTCCTCATAAAAACTCCATTTGTGCAAGTTTTGAGCCTTAACTTGCAAACTTGAAATCTACTCGTGCATCTTCCAATTTTTCACTTCAAACACCTTCCATACATCATATAGAAGTGATCCAAACCCTTGACCCACTTATGTAACAACTCTATCATCATCCTCCATTAAAAAACTAGTCACCTGCAGTTTGAGTCGGGTAGAGGAATTCAACCAGTTTCAAAGCATGCTAGGAGTTGGAACACACTTAGGAAGGTCCAAGAAAGCTTGCAGGATCATTACTTTGCATCTAGAATAACTCACACGAGTTCTGGGATTTTGCAGTAAGAGGTAAGTTTTCTGAAATCTGATTCTCTTATACAAGCATCTTTGGTACCATTTTAATAGTTAGAAATGTAGATATCATATTGCTCAAGCTTTCTGAATCCTCAATTTTACTTAAAATCAATCGTGCCCATATATTAGTTGAAATTTCTAGTTAGGGTTCATTTGGTACTTTCTGGAAATTCTCTTTGATCTTTGAGTCTTAGCTTGAATAAATTGCATGGTTGAAATCATGGTGAAATTATGAGCAATTTAGCATTTTACATTTTTCAAAATGATCAAGAATCAAAGAAATTCAAATTTGGCTCTGGAGTTTGTCACGATGAGGAAGATGAAGGCCATGGCGCCATCTGTCCCATTTTTGAATTTGCGTTTTAAATATAAATGTTTTAACTTATTTTATAATCGGATGAAACAGCCACCCCAGTGGTAGCCAACGCGCTCTCGAGTCTTTGCCATGCCCAAGGTCTGGGGTTCGAACCCCACCCAAACCTTTTTCTTTTTCACTCTTTTCCAATTTTCAAACCATTTAAAAACTAAATTCACCAACTTATTTTCAAATATAATTCAATCAAGGCATTGTTTTAACAAGTCACGCATATGGCGCAATGATTAATCTTTTCACCTTTGAGATTCAGGTCCCGAGTTCAAACCTCCTTAGGACCAAAATCAAATTTTTATCACTTGTTTTCTTTATTTTTCTATCAAATTTTTATCACTTTTTTATCACCGTTGAGATGATTTTTTGCACACTTGTCATTTAATATATCTATTTTATGATTATGTCAAAAATGCCAAAAAATATTTTCTTTTGATATATTTTTTATTAGGTTTAAAATAGACGTTTTTAAGTGTTTTTAAATACTTTTCAAAAATGTTTTCTTCTTGATTTTTAAACCTAATCTTTTTCAAAACTTCTTGTGAATAATTTTCACTTTTCAAACCTTTTCAAAACTTTCAAAACATTTTAATGGACTTATGCACCTCTTTTCCATGATCGGTTCGATTTAATCTTTAAAAATACAAACTGAACTAGGTTTTTTCCTCGAAAATCTTTCAAATTCAAAATCAAATTGATCACGGGCCTCCCTTACGGTGTAAGTCCCAACCCTCCTATGTACATATTTAGTTTCCTTGTACATATCCACCCTTTTGTGTACATATTCAATTCCTTGTACATATTCAACTTTTTTTTGCAAATATTCAAGTATAAACTAGTATCGTTCGCTAGTTTTTATCCATTTGTTTATACACCAATTCCATTGGTATTAAGAGGAGCATTATTCCCGATAAAACTGCTCTTATTCTAGTGGGCCTCCCTTAAGGTGTAAGTCCCACTCCTTTGTATATATCCAAGTATACTAGCTTATTTGCTTGTTTTAAACACTTTTTAGATATTTGCTTTCACACTCCTTTGTATATATCCAAGTTCACTAGCTTTAATTGCTTATTTTATACACTTGTTATATATTTCCTTCATAAACTCTTATGAATGCACACACACGCTTTGTCATATATATACTTGTTCATATACTTGTCCATATACTTGTTCATATACTTGTTTATATACTTGTTCATGTTTATTTATGTCATGACAACTAGTATAACAACTAGGTTCCCCATAGCCTCCTCTTGAGCTTCGTACAAAAGAACTCACTTGTTGAGTTAGCCTCCTCTTGGGCTTCGTACAAAAGAACTCCCATGTTGAGTTAGCCTCCTCTTGGGCTTCGTACAAAAGAACTCTCTCGTTGATTTTAGCCTTCTCTTGGGCCTCATACAAGAAAGAGACCTGGAAATCTCTAACAGCCTCCTATTGGGATTCCAATACAAAGAATCACCTTCGCTAGGAAAGAACCCTAAGAGTATGGTTTCCCGGTGAAATCACTCTTAAAGTCAAGCCATCCATACCCTATAGCCTTCTCTAGGGCTCCCAATACAAGGACCCTCGATGTCCCTTAGAAATCCTTTTCTTGGGGCTCACAATTCAAGGACCCACAGGTTTCTTAAAAGCATTCCCCTAATCAATAATAAAACATTTCTCCTTAGAGATAAGACATGAATCATCTCTAGGAATAAGTATCTCATCTATAGCATCACATACAAATCAAATATTTTTCAAATCAAACATTTTTCAAAACAAACACTTTTTCAAACAAAACATCTTTCTTAACTTGTAAGTGGCATCGCTTGTACACTCAAGCAAAACGCCCAATGCTTACAATGAAAGATTCAACGTTTCTCAAACATATTTCTTAACTTGTAAGTGGCAATGCTTGTACACTCAAGCAAAACACCCAATGCTTACAATAAAAGATTTAAATAATCAATATTTTTTTCAAAAATGTATGTGATAAAATAGATTAGATACATTTTTCATTAAGATAACACCTGTCGTTGTCTCTTAAGATTTTTGCTTCCACTATCACATAAGTGGGAACTACAATTGCTCTAAATTTCTCAACCTTCTTTTGAGAATACATAGGCACAAGGTCTCACCCTTGGCGAGCATACTTCTTTCTCCCTCAAACCAAACAAACCTTAGTTACCTTAGATTCGAGCTACAAATGCTCTGACTCCCACTCGGGGATATATATACAGAGGATCCCAATTATCTTTGAGAGCATAATAATAATAAATAAACTTAGGTTCATGCCTAGCCTACCTTTCTTAAATCCCAAAGGAGAAATTTTGCCAAAATAGCATAGAAAATAAAACACACAAATGCACAAAAAAGTTCCTATAGAAAACTATAGATATATAGGATGCTAATACCCTCCCTTTATATAACCAGCCCTCTTACCATGGTCTCTCTCCAATGCGTTGTGTTTAGTTCACGCTAGTCGCATCGCATATCTTATTTAGAGTATTTCAACTTTCCCCTTTTCCTTTCCTTTCTTGTTTGGAAACAATAAAGTTTGGTGCTCACGACATCTTTTAAACAAAAAAAAAAATCAAAAAGAGTAAATCGTTTTGAGCTGGAGATTTGAATTCTGATTCGACTCCCTAGTTCTTCACTTTTTACCGCAAACAGAAAAATGACGACTCTGCTGGGGAGTCACCAAGCTTTTCTTTATTTTCAAAAAAGAAAAAAAAATGGTTAAGCCTCATTTGTGCATATGTTGTTTTTATTTCTTATGTGTTTTGTTCTGTTACTCGCGATTTCATGTGATGGAAAAAAAATCCTAACCTGGATTTAAGAAACATTTTAAGAACTAGGTGGGGGTATAGTCCTATTAACTTACGAGGAGTCTCAGTCCTTAATAAGTTAATTTGATATCCCTCGCTCAGTGGAGGTTTTATTGGGGTAATTGTGTTTAACAAGTTATTTGCGAAGACATTTTTGCTTTTCAAGCGAATCAGCGAAGCTGAGTTGGCTGTAGAACCCATAACCCATCCTAGCCATTTAGGATGTAGTGCAAAAACTATTCAGGTATAGACTTGGATTAGTTGTCATGCGACAGGACGACCACGCGAGTTTTTCTTGAAAAATATTATTGGACTACGAGTTAGTTGTTTAAACCGATAATATTTCAAAGAGAAGCGTTGACCCTGTATTATCAGTGGAACATGTTTTACAGGTGATTAAGCCCATAGATCTTACCTACATTTGGTTCTTATCGTTGGCCTCATTCTCGTGACTTCAAATGCTTGAACGTGTGTATAACCACTAACCATGTTTGTATCTTTGTGGCATTCATGCATTCATTCTTTCAAAAACCTCAATTTCTCATTTTCTTTCCATAGAATTTAGAGAATTTTTTCTTTGCAAATATTCTAGGTTAGAGTGATGGATTTGAGAAGAAGAAATACCAAGAGATATGGATTTATATTTCTTGATGTGAAAAAGTTAAAAGAGTTAGCATCCTTGGTAGAAGATCCCTCAGATTTCATAAAATGCTATGGAACTCTTTTAACTATCTTGAACACTAACGTTGATGAAGGACTTCTTACAACCTTGGTTCAGTTTTACGATCCTGTTTATTGTTGTTTCACTTTCCCTGATTACTAATTGATTCCTACTTTGGAAGAGTACGCAAATATTTTAGGTATCCTAGTGTCTGACAAAGTGCCTTTTAATGGTTTTGAAGCCATTCTGAAGCCACAAGTCATTGCAGCGATGACTCATTTAAGGAAATCTGAGATAGACAAAAACTTGACTACCAAAGGAAATTTCTTAGGACTAACTTCAAAGTTTCTAATGGAGAAAGCTTTTAGTTTTGCCAAAGCCTGTAGCATGGTAGCTTTTGAAGCAACTTTAGCTCTGCTCATTTATGGGTTGGTTTTGTTTGCTAGCGTCAAAGATTTCGTTGATATCAACGCCATAAGGATCTTTTTGATTGGAAATCATGTTCCCACTTTGCTTGATGATACCTATTTCTCTATTCATCATAGGAATCGTCAAGGAGATGGAATTATTGTGTGTTATGTACCTTTGTTATTCAAATGGATTGTCTCACTTGCCTAAGTCCCCGATCTTCAAAGAAAACAAAAATGGTCGGCATTGGCCTCGAAGAGTCATGTCTCTTACTAATGACGATATTCATTGGTATACTTTGGCCTACAATGAGATGGAAATCATTGAAAGTTGTGGAGAGTTTTCCAACGTACCTCTCATTGGTACACGAGGAGGAATTAAATACAACTCATTCTTAGCAAGACGTTAACTTGGGTATGCAAACTCAAGTAAACCCCTTGGTTTTACATTAGAGGGTTACTTTTATCATGAAGGGGAAGATTCCCAAGATTTGAAAGCCAGAACGATAAGAGCTTGACACCATATTCGAAGGAAAGAAAAAGGTGATGTAAGGAATTGTGTAGCCATGGAAATCTACACTTGTTGGGTAAAGAAAAGAGCGAAGGAATTTCGAATGCCTTATGCTTATGAAGAACCCATGTTCCCAGTGGTATCTAAATCGACCACCATTCCCATTGAGACTATGGGAGAATACCAAGAAGCTTTGGACAAGATGAGGCTAGAGAAAAATGCTTGGGAAGACAAATTTCTTAAGGCTGACTTTGAGAATGTAAAGCTTAAGATCATGAAAAAACGCTCTACTTTCAGGATGGATGGCTCATGGAAAAATATGAGAAGATTCATTGAAAGGATGGCACAATCAAGAAATACATCTGTCATACCCCAATTTTTGACCTAATATACCACCTCACATTTGCATCATTGCATAACTAACAGTTCAGAACATAATTAATCGGGTGTAGCATTCACAGGTCAAAACTAGGGTTTCATCAAATTTTCATCTGATTCAAGAGGTAAAAAATTAGGGTTTGAGTTTTACTCACTTCATTTGACCTATCTTGATCAAAACATCAACCTTTGATCCTCAGATATCTAACTTTTCTCATTGATCAATCAAGGATCGACCAATTAGGGTTTTGGTCGAGCATGAGTATTCTCTAATTTTTTGAGCAAGGAATGACTTTTTTGGTTAGAGATTGGTCATTATATCTTAGATACAACATGTTGACCTAATATCTGGATTCAAAACATCACAAAGTTCATGCACTTCATCAATTTCAAACATCTGATGAAATTTCATCTGCATAGAAAAGTCAAACTTTGACTTTTGGTCAACTTTTTCAAGACAAAACTTTTTCAATCATCAAAATACTTCAAATGATCCATCATGATCATAAAAAATCAAAGAATTTGAAAAAGTCAACAAAAAGTCAAAATTTCTAACACTTAGAAAAATTTTCAAGTGTTAAAATTTTGTACTTTTTCCAAACTTCATGGCATTTTTCACATAGTTCCACTTTGATTTGGAAAAAACTCAAAACATGAAAGTTGTAGCTCTTGAAACAAGCTTTCCAAAATGTCTAAGCAATCTCAAATCCATGGAGTCTAGCTATACTTTTGAAATTGAAACATAAGGCTCCATAACCATGGATTTCAAGTTCAAAACTTCAAGATTATAGGTCATTTTTGAATTTCTTCTTCTAGAACACTTGCCACCTTGCCAAGATAAGTGAGAACTGATAAATATCAGTTGAAGGTAATTATTGTAGGATAGGATCAAGTTGGATTTTCACACATGGTTAAAAAGGAAGTTTCCTTTTCCTTTTGCAAAAAGACTTCCTTGCCCTCTAAGGCAAGTTTGAATTACCAATGCCAATTCTTTGTGCCTAACATTTCAGAAATCTTGACCTATAAATAGAGGTATCATTTTCAAGTTCAAGACACACCAAAGCCATGCAAGAACATGCTTTCATTCTACTTTCTTAAATTTCATGAATCATAGTTCAAAGTGATGAAAACTTGCAATTTTGAAAACTAATGAAAAACTCTGATCAAATTGGTGTCTAATATGTTTTAATATCCATTTGAAACTTGTTTGAAACTTAAAAACAACATAGGCAAAGCTAAAACTCAGAATTACATGCCATGTTCACTAAGCTTGCAAAACTGCCATAAGATTCGAATTCATGGTTTGGCTTGAGCATCTTGAGTTCTGATCATCCAAACACCATCCATATACATCATAGAGATGATGCAGACCCTCAGCAACAATCTATAACAACTCTAACATCAATTTCCAGTTTCATTTGAATCTCTGTGCAGGTCGACTTGGGTAGGTTGGTTCAAGCAAGCTCATGAAGTGCAGACCACTCATACACTTTCAATATAGGTCGTTGGTGCTCAGGCAATCATAAAAACTCAACTGGAAACACTCCTTCATTGAATTCGATTCCAGCTTCAACAGGTAAGAACTTCAAACTCGAACTCTATGATTCCTTGCCTCTAATCAAAAAAGCTCTTGGCCATTTGTTTTCTGCACCACTCACGATCATTAACCCTCAATCAATTGGAAAAATCATCAACCATACACGATTTCAATTAGGTTTTTCAGTTTTAGGGTTCTTCGTGTTCATCAGAAATTCAGTTATGTTAGGCTTAAAATAAATGAAATTAAGTGATGCCATCATGTTCCTGGACTTGAAACGAGCAAGTTTCATGTTTACATCTTTGGATTTCATCAAGAAACGAAGATTCTAGCATGGATTGAAGGATCGGGGAAGAAGAACAAAGCTGCGCGCGTTTTTCAAATTCAAAAATTCGTTTTTAAATATAATTTCATTGTTTAAACACAATACACGGATGTATTGCCGCCCCAGCGGTTGCCAGCTCAGTCTTAAGTCTTTGTGCCACGTATATGCCCAACAGGTCCCGGGTTCAAGCCTCCTTGGGACCAATTTTTTTCAAACTTTTCATTTTTCTTCATATTTTTTACAAACTTTGACATTTTTTTTAACCAATCAAAACTCCTCATTTTGAGGTGATTTTTTGTACACTTGTCAATAAATGTATCTATTTTATGATAGTGCAAAAATTTTCACAAAAAACTTTTATCCGATTATGTTTTGATCGAGCCGAAAACGACACTATGAGCACTTTTCAAAACCACTTTAAAAGGTGAATTTTTTAAACTTTCGAAGCCCGATTCTTTTCAAAACTTCTTACAAGTAAACTTCACATTTCAAAAACACTTTCAAAAAATCATTTTAAAACTTTTCATCAAACTTACATCTTTTTTCCATGATCGATCCGATTTAAACGATAAAACCGAATTCGTTTTCTCTCGAATTTCTTAATCGATCATGGGCCTCCCTTACGGTGTAAGTCCCAAATAAAACATTCTTTTATGTACATATATTTCTTTGTACATATCCATTTCTTTTATGTACACATCTTTTTAAATGTACATAATACAGACAAACTTCTTCCATTTGTTTTCATTTTACACTGTATACCATTGGTATTAAAAGGAGCATTATTCCCTGTGAAACTGCTTTTAAACCAATGGGCCTCCCTTACGGTGTAAGTCCCAAACCAACATTCTTTATGTACATACATATCTTTTCCTTGTACATATCAAATTCTTTTCATAAAAATCTTTATCTGTACATAATACAGATACTTTTTATTCAAACACAGAATCCTGCAAGGATTCCCGTGGTTAATCCAAGCACAAATGTTGGTCCTCCTGATAGAACCGACGTCAACACAGATTTTGATGAAATAATGATGTTAATCAAGATGAGCGAATACCGAGTCGTGGATCAGCTGATGCAGACTCCCTCCAAGATTTCAATACTGTCTCTACTATTGAACTCCGAAGCTCACCGAGAAGCTTTAATGAAAGTACTAGATCAAGGTTACGTAGATCACGATGTGACTACAGACCAGTTTGGAGGCATTGTCGCCAACATAACAGCCTGTAATAATCTAAGTTTTAGTGATGAGGAACTGCCAGAAGAAGGGAAAGATCACAATTTGGCTTTACATATCTCAATGATTTGTCAATCAGATTCCCTGTCAAATGTATTGGTAGATACTGGTTCATCTTTGAACGTAATGCCAAAAACGACAGTTGCTCGTTTGGCTTACAAAGGGACACCAATGAAATTCAACGACATAGTGGTAAGAGCCTTTGACGGATCACGGAAGTCAGTTATTGGGGAATTCGATCTACCGATGACAATTGGTCCGCATACTTTCCAAATCACTTTCCAAGTCATGGACGTGCCAGCTGCTTACAGTTGTCTACTAGGAAGACCATGGATCCACGCGGTGAGCAAGTGACTTCCACTCTCCATCGTGTCGAAATTCAAAATGGGAAGCTAGTAACCATCATCGGTGAACAAGCTCTGCTCATAAGCCATTTGTCCAGTTTCTCTTTCATCACAGCCAACGACGTTGAAGGGACACATCTCCCTGGACATCCGTTAGAAGATGAATCTACTAGCAAAAGCAGATCATCTATCTCTTCGTATAAAGAAGCAGCGCAGATAGTGAAAGATGGCAATGCTAAAGGTTGGGGACAAGTAATCAAACCCACAACAACGAGACAAAAGCCGACTTGGGTTTGCACCGTATTCTCCAAAGACAAGCAAAGGGTGAAGCACTTCGTCCAATCAAAGAAATATTCAACTGGGGTTTCTTAAACCCCGCCTCCAAGAGGTTAACGTTGTCACCATTGAAGATGATGAAGATGATCTCTCGGATCCAAGTGTGGAGCACTTATTTAAACCCGAATATGTGTCTCAAGAAGAATTGTACGCGCCGATCGATCATTCAAAGACATGTCCCCGAGACATGAAAATCCACCGTCCCTTCCAAGTTTGGGACACCTGGGAGAACCAAGTGGAAAATTTGATTACATGGTGAAGTATATCGCGCCGTAAAGCTCGAAAATCGAATCGAAGGTATCCACCCATGATGGGGTGATTCTTTGAGTATCCTAGTCAACTGAGGAAGCGCACTCCATCTAATCACCAATCAAGTTCGAACGAAGATTTCGCTTTAACGCACCGTAGAGTTTGTTAAACCAGATCCTAATTATCACTACATCAATGTAATCATCAAGATCGGGTACGATTCAGATAATGGCGGAAAGTGTCGCCGACAACGAATCTCTTCACTCGTAAGATTGAGGGTACATCCCTTAATTCTACAGTAGGTCAACAGAAGCACATATGTCAGATCTCATACTTCCCGATCTGCTCATCAAGCGTAAGAAGATTTCTTTAGCAAGCAAAAGACAAGGTTCATCCGTAATCTTCAAAGCCTCGCCGACCAATGACCAAAGTCTACTCGAGGATTAAGCCAAGCGGAAAATTACCCGAGTACCTCGACTTCCAAGGAGTTCGCCACTACTGGAAACCTGTTGAAGTTCGGACTAACGCTCCTAGTTCTAAGTAGTTCATCTTTGCTTTTGTTTTGAACTCTAACTTCGCCCAAAGTGAAGAGATGTTTTATAGGGCTTAGCTTTTAAATAATTTCTCTTTGTCTTGCCCAAGACAAATGAGTTTGTATTTTAGGGCCCTGTTTCATATCGTGAATCATAAATAAAACGCGTTGTTTTGATTCCACACTTTGTGTTTGTTCTTCATTTTACCCTTTCTTGGAAATGATAATCCTAAAAAACACTAAAAAAAAAAATCTTCAAAATAAAAAATAATAATAAAAAAATTAATCTGCATACGCTTTCACATTAACTTTTTCAAAAAAAAATGATAAGGAGTAAATTAATCAAACATAAATCAAATATGTAGATTAACAGATGGACAAATCCATTGAAAGCAATAACTCTATGCTCTCTCCCAACTTTGAAATCCCCTGTGAAGTCGCCGAGGAAGAAGTTGAAGAAGAGATCCCATATGAGATTTCTCGATTACTTAAGCATGAGGAAAGAATCATTCAGCCTCACAAAGAACCTCTGGAAGCAATCAACTTGGGTTCTGAAGAAGACAAAAAAGAAGTAAATATCGGAGCTTCACTCAACAGCAACGTCAAGGGCAAACTGATAGATCTTCTCAAAGAATATGTCGATGTGTTCGCTTGGTCCTACCAGGACATGCCGGCTTTAGATACCAGCATTGTGGAGCATCACTTGCCGTTAAAACCAGAGTGTCCGCCAGTTAAACAAAGACTGAGAAGAGTTCACCCTGAAATGGCCGACAAAATCAAAAAGGAAGTTCAAAAACAGCTCGACGCAGGTTTCCTCATCACTTCCGAATATCCTCAATGGCTAGCCAACATAGTACCTGTCTCCAAGAAAGACGGAAAGGTCAGAATGTGTGTTGACTACCGGGACCTGAACAAAGCAAGTCCAAAAGACGATTTCCCACTACCGCATATCGACATGCTAGTGGATAGCACTGCAAAGTTTAACGTCTTTTCCTTCATGGACGGTTTCTCTGGCTAATCGATCGTAATGGCTCCCAAGACATGGAGAAGACATCCTTCATCACGCCATGGGGCACCTTTTGCTACAAAGTAATGCCGTTTGGATTAAAGAATGCAGGCGCAACTTACCAGAGGGCAACGACTACTCTCTTTCACGACATGATGCACAAAGAGATTAAAGTCTACGTAGATGACATGATAGCAAAGTCTGATACTGAAGAAGAGCATATAGAATATCTCTTGAAGTTGTTTCAGCGACTAAGGAAAATTCAGCTTCGCTTGAATCTTAACAAATGCACCTTTGGGGTAAGATCCGGAAAACTCCTAGGTTTCATCGTCAGTCAAAGAGGTATTGAAGTTGACCCTGACAAAGTCAAGGCTATTCAAGAAATGCCTACGCCACATGCAGAAAAGCAAGTAAGAGGATTTCTTGGACGATTGAATTACATCTCCAGATTCATCTCTCAGATGACTGCTACCTGTGGGCCGATATTCAAGCTCCTCCGCAAAAATCAAGAGGTTGTGTGGACAGAAGATTGCCAAAAAGCATTTGACAGTATCAAGGAATACCTGTCAGAACCACTAATACTGATCCCTCCAGTGGAAGGAAGACCATTAATCATGTATCTTACCGTGCTAGAAGATTCCATGGGTTGCGTGCTTGGACAACAAGATAAAACCGGTAAGAAAGAGCATGCCATTTACTACTTGAGTAAAAAGTTCACAGGCTTGTGAAACTCGTTACTCCATGCTCGAGAAAACCTGTTGTGCTTTGGTATGGACTTCAAAACGTCTCCACCAGTACATGATCAATCACACGACTTGGTTAATCTCCAAAATGGATCCAATCAAGTATGTCTTCGAAAATCCTGCCTTAACGGGACGAATTGCTCGATGGCAGATGCTATTATCTGAATACGACATCCAGTACCATGCTCAGAAAGCGGTCAAAGGAAGCATTCTCGCCGATCACTTGGCTTGTCAGCCGCTCAACGAATACAAATCTCTCAAGTTCGACTTCCCTGACGAGGATGTTATGTACTTAAAGATGAAAGATTGTGACGAACCGCTGCCCGGAGAAGGTCCAGATCCAGAATCTAGATGCGGCTTAATTTTTGATGGAGCAGTTAATGTCTTTGGCAATGGAATTGGGGCAGTCATCATCACTCCCGAAGGTTCTCATATCCCGTTTTCCGCCAGATTGTTATTTGATTGCACCAACAACATTGCAGAATATGAAGCTTGTATCATGGGTATCGAAGAAGCCATCGACTTAAGGATCAATATCCTTGATATATACGGAGACTCAGCCCTTGTGATCAATCAAATCAAAGACAAGTATGAAACTCATCATCTTGGTCTGATTCCCTACAGAGATTATGCAAGACGTTTGTTGACTTTCTTCAACAAAGTTGAACTGCATCATATCCCTCGAGATCAGAATCGAATGGCAGACGCCTTGGCTACTCTATCTTCCATGTTCAAAGTCAACGATTGGAATGATATGCCTAAGATCCGCATCAGACGCCTTGAAAGACCTGCATATGTATTTGCTACTGAAGCAATCTTCGATGATAAACCGTGGTTTCACGACCTCAAACGTTTCCTTCAAACACGAGAGTACCCACTCGGGGCATCGTACAAGGATAAGAAAACCCTAAGGAGGCTTTCTAGAAATTTGTTCTTAAACGAGGATGTGTTATACAAAAGAAACTTCGACATGGTTCTGCTCAGATGTGTCGACAGGCAAGAAGCAGACACGATCATCCATGAAGTACATGAAGGATCCTTTGGAACCCATTCAAATGGGCATGCAATGTCCAGAAAAATCTTGAGAGCAGGGTACTATTGGATAAAAATGGAATCTGATTGCTGTAAACACGTCAAGAGGTGTCACAAGTGCTAGATCTACGCAAATAAGATCCATGTGCCACCGACTCTACTCAACGTTCTCTCCTCTCCGTGGCCTTTCTCCATGTGGGGCATTGACATGATCGGAATGATCGAACCAAAAGCGTCCAACGGACATCGCTTCATTCTAGTGGCTATTGATTACTTCACCAAATGGGTCGAAGCAGCATCCTACGCCAACGTCACAAGACAAGTGGTCGTGAGGTTCATCAAGAACAACTTCATTTGCCGATATGGAGTTCCAAGCAAGATCATTACAGACAATGGATCGAACTTGAACAACAAGATGATGAAAGAACTGTGTGAGGAATTCAAGATCGAGCATCATAACTCATCTCCTTACCGGCCAAAGATGAACGGCGCCGTTGAAGCTGCCAACAAAAACATCAAGAAGATCATTCAGAAAATGGTCATCACCTACAAAGACTGGCACGAAATGCTGCCATTTGCTCTACATGGGTATCGTACTTCAGTACGCACTTCAACAGGGGCAACCCCCTTTTCTCTAGTATACGGCATGGAAGCAGTGCTCCCTGTAGAAGTTGAGATTCCGTCAATGAGAGTTCTCATGGAAACTAAGTTATCTGAGGCCGAATGGTGTCAAAGCAGATATGACCAGCTGAACTTAATCGGAGAAAAGCGCCTGACCGCTCTGTGTCATGGACAACTGTATCAAAAAAGAATGAAGAAAGCTTTCGACAAAAAGGTCCGACCTTGTGAATTCTGGGAAGGTGACCTCGTGCTTAAAAAGATTCTGTCTTTTCAACCAGATTCTAGGGGCAAATGGAATCCTAACTACGAAGGCCCATACATCGTCCAAAGGAGCTTTTCTGGCGGTGCTATGACTCTCACAACCATGGACGGTGATGAACTCCCACATCCTGTCAATGCTGATGCAGTCAAGAAATACTTTGTCTAAAAAACAAAAAGAACAGCTCGGTAAGTTGAAAACCCGAAAAGGGCGGCTTAGGCAAAAAAGAGCGTCTCGGTGGACTGAAAACCTGAAAAGGCGGTCCAGGCAAAAATTAGGGACAATAAACAGAAATTATCCTGATAGATTGAAAACCTAAAAGGGCAATCTAGGCAAAAATAAGGATACAAAAATGACAAAGTAACTGCAATCAGTCCATGTTTCGTCAAATATGGAGGAATTTCCGTCAATGGATTTTCAATCAACTCTTCTGAAGCAACAAGCACAGTGGGAATTCAAAGTTGTTAGGAATAATAGCGGTTATTTGCTTTCAATGTAGCCTTTTCCCAATAAATTGTCATTTCCAACTCTTGTAAATAGTTCATGGAATCACGCCTTTGGCTGATTACCATTCTATCAATAAAATTTGAGCCTTGTGCCTTTTGTTTGCAATTCTTGCTTCATGCTATTTTGCAAAATAACGCTTTTTATTGTGAAAATCACTTTTTGAAACTAAAACGGTTTTAAATGAATTTTTACTTCAAATTTTTGAAATAAAAGCAAAATTTTCCTTTGAACTCTGAATATAGAAAGAACTTCAACAGTTCCTCCGCGAGTGTTTCGGTCTCCGAAGGATAGAATGGATTCTACAAAAGTCTTCTCCTCAGCAGAGATCATCAAAGGATGGCATTCTTATTCAAAAAGAATTCCCAACAAAGTTGCCAATGAAATGCTTTTCTCCGAAAGTCTAAAAGCATGCAACTCAGATCTTCCATTAGTGAACGTCTACGTCATTACGGCAGATTTCACTAAGTATTTGTTCAGACTGTGACGTGGTCCTTTTCGCAAATACCTCTTTGCTGTCTTTGTCAAAGTATTGTCAGCATGCATATAACATTCATGACATTCATACGTAATAGCATCATTCATGCATTTTTGCATTCCTCAAAATGTTTGCTTCCTTATCACTGGTTTAAGTCACACTTACTTATGTAGGTACGATTATATCCCCAGTAGATTACCCCCAAGCAAAGAAATACATCTTTTCTCTCTCCTGTTCCTTAGCTGAGAGCATTCTTCATTGGGAACAATCTCTTGATTGACCTTTTCTTTCCAGTTCATTCCTGGATAGAACCCTGTCTCTAATCAACAAAGCGATAAGCAATAGCCTCATCATTTGAGCCGCTTATTTTTCTTTTCATTCCTAAACTTGTCATGAAAATTTGTTCTTCTCAACAAGGTCAAATCACGACTGTACGAGAAATTCCCTAGCAGTTGTCTTTCTGTCTAAAGAAAACCTGTGTCCTTTAAATCAAAATGCCCGCATCTCCTCGAGAGAGAGATTCCCGGCAAGATTATAGCTTTGAAAATAGAAACTCATTTGAGATTCTGTTTTTCTCACTATCTCTTATTCACGAGGCTGAATACTCAGTAATTTTTCTCAGGATTTACCTTGTTATAGTTATCACTTTGCTGATAATTGGTAATATCTTCAGAACTCCTTTGAGATCTGTTTCCATCATTGTCTGATATTCACGAGGCTGAATACTCAGGAAACTTTTCAAAGATTTACCTTGTTATAGTTATCACTTCGCTGATAATTGGTAATATCTTTATAAATCATTACCATAAACTATCACAAGGCTGATAATTGGTAATATCATCTTCACTTACCTTAGACATTGTCACAAGGCTAGCAGAAGGTAATCTCTTTGTTTCCCAAAGCGAGACAAATATTCACATGTTTTGTGGAATCTCTTTTTCCCCAGCGAAACATATTACATGTTTCACATCAAACAGGATCCTCTTTTCTTAAACAGATCGAGTCGTCCTCACAAATTTTTCCCCACCATGTCATTTCTTTGATATCATCTGGGCGAAACTTTTTACAATCATTTTGCATCATTCGCGTCTTTTGGTATCTTAGGTCCAAAATTTGCGTATTCTGATATTTAAGTCTCTTCACACCTATCAAAACAAAGATATTCATCTTCATCTCTCAGGTTAAAGAAACTTAAATAGGGGCATCTGTCATACCCCAATTTTTGACCTAATATAACACCTCACATTTGCATCATTGCATAACTAACAGTTCAGAACAGAATTAATCGGGTGTAGCATTCACAGGTCAAAATTAGGGTTTCATTAAATTTTCATCTGATTCAAGAGGTACCCAATTAAGGTTTGAGTTTTACTCACTTCATTTGACCTATCTTGATCAAAACATCAACCTTTGAACCTCAGATATCCAACTTTTCTCATTGATCAATCAAGGATCAACCAATTAGGGTTTTGGTCGAGCATGAGTATTCTCTGATTTTTTGAGCAAGGAATGACTTTTTTGGTTAGATATTGGTCATTATATCTTAGATACAACATGTTGACCTAATTTCTGGATTCAAAACATCACAGAAGTTCACAGACTTCATCAATCAATTTTTGAAACATCTGATGAAATTTCATCTGCACAGAAAAGTCAAACTTTGACTTTTGGTCAACTTTTTCAAGACAAAACTTTTTCAATCATCAAAATACTTCAAATGATCCATCATGATCATAAAAAATCAAAGAATTTGAAAAAAACTCAAAACTTGAAAGTTCATGGCATTTTTTCACATAGTTCCACTTTGATTTGGAAAAAACTCAAAACATGAAAGTTGTAGCTCTTGAAACAAGATTTCCAAAATGTCCAAGAACTCTCAAATCCATGGAGTCTAGCTATACTTTTGGAATTGAAACATAAGGCTCCATAACCATGGATTTCAAGTTCAAAACTTCAAGATTATAGGTCATTTTTGAATTTCTTCTTCTAGAACACTTGCCACCTTGCCAAGATAAGTGAGAACTGATAAATATCAGTTGAAGGTAATTATTGTAGGATAGGATCAAGTTGGATTTTCACACATGGTTAAAAAGGAAGTTTCCTTTTCCTTTTGCAAAAAGACTTCCTTGCCCTCTAAGGCAAGTTTGAATTACCAATGCCAATTCTTTGTGCCTAACATTTCAGAAATCTTGACCTATAAATAGAGGTATCATTTTCAAGTTCAAGACACACCAAAGCCATGCAAGAACATGCTTTCATTCTACTTTCTTAAATTTCATGAATCATAGTTCAAAGTGATGAAAACTTGCAATTTTGAAAACTAATGAAAAACTCTGATCAAATTGGTGTCTAATATGTTTTAATATCCATTTGAAACTTGTTTGAAACTTAAAAACAACATAGGCAAAGCTAAAACTCAGAATTACATGCCATGTTCACTAAGCTTGCAAAACTGCCATAAGATTCGAATTCATGGTTTGGCTTGAGCATCTTGAGTTCTGATCATCCAAACACCATCCATATACATCATAGAGATGATGCAGACCCTCAGCAACAATCTATAACAACTCTAACATCAATTTCCAGTTTCATTTGAATCTCTGTGCAGGTCGACTTGGGTAGGTTGGTTCAAGCAAGCTCATGAAGTGCAGACCACTCATACACTTTCAATATAGGTCGTTGGTGCTCAGGCAATCATAAAAACTCAACTGGAAACACTCCTTCATTGAATTCGATTCCAGCTTCAACAGGTAAGAACTTCAAACTCGAACTCTATGATTCCTTGCCTCTAATCAAAAAAGCTCTTGGCCATTTGTTTTCTGCACCACTCACGATCATTAACCCTCAATCAATTGGAAAAATCATCAACCATACACGATTTCAATTAGGTTTTTCAGTTTTAGGGTTCTTCGTGTTCATCAGAAATTCAGTTATGTTAGGCTTAAAATAAATGAAATTAAGTGATGCCATCATGTTCCTGGACTTGAAACGAGCAAGTTTCATGTTTACATCTTTGGATTTCATCAAGAAACGAAGATTCTAGCATGGATTGAAGGATCGGGGAAGAAGAACAAAGCTGCGCGCGTTTTTCAAATTCAAAAATTCGTTTTTAAATATAATTTCATTATTTAAACACAATACACAGATGTATTGCCGCCCCAGCGGTTGCCAGCTCAGTCTTAAGTCTTTGTGCCACGTATATGCCCAACAGGTCCCGGGTTCAAGCCTCCTTGGGACCAATTTTTTTCAAACTTTTCATTTTTCTTCATATTTTTTACAAACTTTGACATTTTTTTTAACCAATCAAAACTCCTCATTTTGAGGTGATTTTTTGTACACTTGTCAATAAATGTATCTATTTTATGATAGTGCAAAAATTTTCACAAAAAACTTTTATCCGATTATGTTTTGATCGAGCCGAAAACGACACTATGAGCACTTTTCAAAACCACTTTAAAAGGTGAATTTTTTAAACTTTCGAAGCCCGATTCTTTTCAAAACTTCTTACAAGTAAACTTCACATTTCAAAAACACTTTCAAAAAATCATTTTAAAACTTTTCATCAAACTTACATCTTTTTTCCATGATCGATCCGATTTAAACGATAAAACCGAATTCGTTTTCTCTCGAATTTCTTAATCGATCATGGGCCTCCCTTACGGGGTGTAAGTCCCAAATAAAACATTCTTTTATGTACATATATTTCTTTGTACATATCCATTTCTTTTATGTACACATCTTTTTAAATGTACATAATACAGACAAACTTCTTCCATTTGTTTTCATTTTACACTGTATACCATTGGTATTAAAAGGAGCATTATTCCCTGTGAAACTGCTTTTAAACCAATGGGCCTCCCTTACGGTGTAAGTCCCAAACCAACATTCTTTATGTACATACATATCTTTTCCTTGTACATATCAAATTCTTTTCATACAAATCTTTATTTGTACATAATACAGATACTTTTTACTCAAACACAGATAAACTTCGGTCGTTCGTTTCTGTTTCGTCTGTATATACAAATGAATACCATTGGTATTGAAAGGAGCATTATTCCTGGTGAAACTGCTTTTAAACCAATGGGCCACCATCATGGTGTAAGTCCCAACCCTCCTATGTACATCCACATTTCCTTGTACATAAATACTCGTTCGTGTACATATTTACTTTCTTGTACACAATTCAAACTTGTGAATAATCAAGTTACGCTCGTTTTAAACGTCCGTTTCACAAACACTTGTTTATATTTCCTTTATAAACTCTTGTAAATAAACATCAAGCATTATTTATATTTCCTTCATAAACTCTTGTGAATACATATCACACACACACTTGTTTATATAACTGTTTGATTATAACATAACAACTAGTCTAACCAATAGGCTCCCCACAGTTATAGCCTCCTCTTGGGCTTTGTACAAGGTAACTCATTTCATCCGAGTTCAGCCTCCTCTTAGGCTTCATATAAGGAAACTCATTCATCTGAGTTCAGCCTCCGCTTAGGCTTCGTATAAGACAACACTCCCCTGTTGAGTCAGCCTCCTCATGGGCTTCGTTCAAAAGAACTCCTCATTGAGTTTAGCCTTCTCTTGGGCATCATACAATGAAAGAGATCAGGAAAACTCTTAACAGCCTCCTATTGGGTTTCCAATACAAAGAATCACCCGCGTTAGGATAGAACCCTGAGAGTATAATTCCCGGTGAAATTGCTCTTAATTCCAAAAGGATGGTTTCCCGGTGAAATCCCTTTTAAAAACAAAGCCAGCCATACCTTATAGCTTCCTCTTGAGCTTCATACAAGGACCCTCGATGACCCTCGGAATGCCTCCTCTTGGGCTAACAATACAAGGACCCATGGGCTTCTTAAAAGCATCCTGTCATACCCCAAAATTTGCCCTCTATCTTCCCAAGATATCTCATACATCCATGCTCAAAGATTCCTCAAGAGTTGATCAGACAAAACTCTCTCCTAGACAATCAACCCAAACTAGGGTTTGGCAATTCTCAGCTCCAGATGGACTTCCAACATCTCCAATGTTCATCATGCCTCCTCATATGCTTCAAAGATTCTCCATGTCAAGTTTCAAGCCTTACAAGTCAAGTTTCCTCAGACAATTGCTCAGATGGTTGAAAATCAGTTGTATTGGACAAAAAGTCAACTGTGGTCAACATACAGTCAAACTTCGTGATTTTTGGTCAACATCCTCATTTTGAAGTTACATTCATCATTTGATCAAGGGTTGATCATGATTCATCAAGAAAATTCAAGATTTGCTCAAAAGTCAAACTTTCTAAATTAGGGTTTCTAGGTGGAAAGTCAACTGAACTTTGACTGATCATAACTTTCTCATACTTTCTTAGAAAGTTTTCCACCAGCTCTTGTTTTGAAGGAAATTCAATTCTCTACAACTTCATGTCTCACAAGAATGTCCAAAAAATGCTTCATTTGAGAGGTATGACTCAAAACATTACAGGTCATTTTCAAAGTCAACAAAAAGTCAACATTTTGTTTTGAAGATATATTGAGCATGGAAACTCCAATTGAGATGAGACCAAAAAGGTTGCTTAGAGGACTCTTAGATATTTCCAAAAAGTCCAAGAACACTAAAAAACATGGAAAATTGAGCAAGATACACCATTCACAAGTTGGGCAATTTTGAAGAGATGCACAAAGAGAGATGCTTCTAAAAATCAAAAATTTTGCAAATGGGCTTACTTTTTCTTCATCCAAACTTGTTCCTTATACAATTAGGAATATCCAAGCCCAATGCCACGAATTTTTATTTTATTTTTCTATTTAATTTGGAATTTATTCATTTAAATACAAATTAAATTCAAAAATAAAGTATAAAATCAAAATTAATTGCAAACTTGATTTTTATTTCTTCCTTGAGATCCAAGCAACTCATTAAAGCCAGCAAATTTCAAAATTTGGATTGATATGGCAAGATTGGATTGAAAATTGATCAAAATTTGAAAATTTGATTTTGTACAAAAATCAAATTTGATTTGCATTGATTAGTGATGATTTCTTCCTCAAATCAGCTCCAATTCCATCTAATATAAATACACAATGCATAGCACATGATTGAGAACGAAAGAATTGGCTCAAGAACCCTAACCTAAAGCTCAAAAAACTGTGGTACACAAGCAATTTGCAACCCTAGTTCCAGCTGTTTTCAATCGATTTCTAAGGTGTCCATTGCATTCCTTGATACCTCTTGAGTCGATCCAGATCCTCACATTGCTCAAAACCATCCAGAATCAAGGAATCACGAATCGGGTCTGTAGCGTCGAAGAAAGACCGACGCTAGCTTTCAAAAATTCAAATTGGAGAAGATGAAGTATGGCGCAAGTTTGAGGCAACCAGGAGACGACGCGTGTTTACATTCCACTCGCTCCAATTTTCAAACACAAGCGACGCTGGCTCGCTTGGTTAAGACGCTCTGCATAGATGCTCCCTGTCCCCGCTCAATCTCATCAGACCAGATTTGCATTCTTTTTTCTCAAACTCATATTTTTCATATTTTTTCTATTTTCATATTATTTAATATTTTACATGCATTTTAATTTCTTTTCATAATTTTATTTCATGCATTAAAAATCATCAAAATATTTTTTACTTTTGCATTTATTTTCAGAAAATACTTATTTAATTTATAAAATTAAAAAATATAATTTTGCATGCATATTTATTTTTATTCATAATTTAGCATTTAAATCAATTATAATTAGTTTTTAATATTAAATTGCATCCAAAAAATCCCAAAAAATTATTTTAGCATATTTATGTTATTTCCAGCATGTCATATTTTTCTCATCTAAAAATTTGCATTTTTACTAACATTTTCCTCTTATCCGATTTCATCGTATTTTCCGATTTTCTTATCTTTTCACAGGTTATTCCGTTTCAGACGTTTTCTTTTACTGTTTTCTTTTTCCAATAATGTAACTGTTCATGGGATGTAATAGTTTAAATTAGGTTTTTATTTTCCGCAAGTATACATTATGTATCTGCCCTAAAGCCATGTAATAGCGTAGGACATTTATCTTTCCGCATCTTTACATTTCCGCACCCTATAAACTTCTAGTAATTAGGCGTGTATGGCAAGACTAAAATTGGACATAGCTCACTCTAATTTTCAAGATAACATATACCTGAAATCAACACACTCCTTCACACATGCACCCCTTAGGGTAATTCTCTCTCGTTGCTTTATGAATACAAATGGTCATGTCCCTCGAACGTAGAGGTATTCTAGCACCGTTGCCTTCAAAACAAATCATCATAGTCCCTTCGATACAAAGATCATAAGACCCACTATGTCGCCTCCGAATACATGATCTTGACCCTCGATTGTCGCCTACGAAAAATGACGATAGTCCCTTTGAATGTGCTAGGATACTTCCTACAAGTTGCCTTCTATGACCATACGATGTCCCTTCGAATGTCCCGCTTACATCCAACAAATAGAGTTACCTACCAACTAATGGTATGGATAGCGCTATTCTAAAGGAACGTAAAATAACACAAAAACGACCAATTCTGAGTAGGACATAAGACTTTTAGTTGCTTGCTCAAACAAATACTTTTTTCACACCTCACACTTTTTTGTCAAAGTTCAAACTCTTTTCAAAACGAAACATTTCCAAACACTTTGTATACATTCCTACATGAATCATTACAAAGTCAAAGTGAAATTCCTTTTCAAAACATTTTTGTCAAACACACAGAAAGCACAATTTCAAAAGTGATCTAGAGCAACTAAGAGCCCGTAGATAACTACGGATGGAAAGGGGTGCTAATACCTTCCCTTTTCATAACCTTCTCCTTACTCGTAATCTAACGAAGGTCTTTTCCGTTCTTTTCACCTTCCCTTAATTGGATAAAAGAAAAGTCGGTGGCGACTCTTGCTATCTGCACATTTGCGATACAAAACCTACAAAGTCAGTTCAAGACATGAATGGCGACTCTGCGGGAGACACCCTAAAGAGAGAATTACCTTAGGATTTCTAAATCACATTTATCGCTTCGTTTGACTTGTTTGCTTTATCTTTAAGGGTTGCTTGGGTATTATATTGTGGGGATCCTACACCCGGATCCGGTTTCCTTTAGGTAAGTATAAATCGTCGACCGCTAGACGATATCGAAACGGTCAACATGATGGCTACGTTAGTGTGACACTTTGGATGTCCCGATACTCTTCATTTCCAAGTTGAGGATAGTATTTGGCTTCGTGGTGTCATCAAGCACTAACTAAACTTTTAGAACCTTAATTGACCCATCTTGGCCATTAGAAGGTAGTGAGATGGCCGGCTTTGGTGTAGACCGAGGTTGGTTGATACTCGATGCTACGTCATTGAGATCGGACTTTTGGGATATTTTCGATCGACCACTTGGTAGTCATATTGAAATAAACGCCTGCCTACGAGAAAGATCAATGATGTGAGATTCCTAGAACCCGGTTACTATTATAGGACAGGATGAACCAACTCAAACTTTTGGTAGGGTAATCGCCTATACCTCATGCAAGCCTTAAACCTATGCTCATTGTGTGAATTGCTTGTGTGTGCTAAACATGACATCATGACATCATCCACATTGCATATCATTTCTAACTATTTCATGGACCTAGGGATTTATCTTTGCTCTGTTTTGTAGGTATTATGGCTTCTAGAAAGACTATCCGAATCAACTTCATGGGTATACCTTCTCAGCTCAAAGAATTGGTTTCAGAAATTCCCGACCATGCTCAGTTCATCAAAAGACATGGTTATCTACTTGATTTGGTTATCTCCGGTTTTGAAGAAGATATGATGCATGTCCTATTTCAGTTCTTCGATCCGAAACACCACTGCTTTACATTCCCAAATTATCAGTTGGTTCCTACCTTGGAAGAGTTCTCTAAGCTACTTGGGGTACCTATTCTTGATCAAATGCCATTCACCGGTCTAGAAAAGGTCCCTAAGTACGAAGACATTGCATCAGCCTTACATCTTAAGCGCTCAGACATTGAAGCCAATTGGGAAACCAGAAGTGGAGTTAAGGGTTTACTTTCCAAGTTCCTAATTAAGAAAGCCCGAGAATTCCTCAAAGTTATGAGTTTCTATGCATTTGAAGACATTGTGGCCTTGCTAATCTATGGTTTGGTTCTATTTCCTAACTCGGATCAGTTCATAGATGTCAACGCCATCAAGTTGTTTCTTACCCGTAATCCTGTGCCTACTTTACTTGGAGATATTCTACATTCTCTCCACACTCGTACTACTAAAAGACAAGGAACTCTCATGTGTTGCATGTCGTTACTTTCCAGGTGGTTTATTTCGCACCTTCCTCCATTAGTTTTGAAGAACGAACAAAGGTTGAGATGGTCTCAAAGACTAATGTCACTCTCTCATTCAGATATCCGTTGGAATCTTTTCTCTCAAAAGGATTTCACTTTCATTGAGCGTTGTGGAGAATTCCCTAATGTACCGCTACTTGTCATAAGGGGAGGTATTAATTACAACCCTTCTCTAGCTTTACGACAGTTTGGTTTTGCTCGAAGAGATGGTCCTCATGATATGCTTCTCCAAGATATTGTGTTCGACTACAATCACGATCTCCAGAATTACCGACGAAGGTTTATACACGCTTGGAGCATGGTAAAGAAGACTGATACCAAGACTTTGGGGCACCAAAACTCCATTCCTTGGGAACCTTACCTCAAATGGGTGCGAGCTCGAGCTCAAAACCTCATGATGTCATTCACTGCTTTACCAAGAATTATGGAACCTGTTGCTATAGGTGACGTACCCTATATTGTTCTCCATCCCGACATGCCTACTGATTTTGAAGACTTGAAGAGATCCTGGATTCAGCTTAAAATAGAGAGGGATACCTTTGAAGCTCAGTGTTATGCAAGTGAGAAGAAAGTGCTAGAGTTGACCAAGCTACCTCACGAGGAGCGAAGCATCAACGCCTACCTCGGCACCAAGAGGAAGCGCCCATGGGAGACTTAGAGCTTTAGGATTTTTATGTTTTCTTTTATTAGTTTGAACTATCTTTTGTACTTAAAAAGAAAAAGAATAAAAAGAGTGCTAATAAATGTTTGTTCATTGCTTGTTTAACAAATTTAAATCTCTAAGGTCCTTGAAAACATTGCATTGCATCCACATAAACATTGCATATCATAGCATAACATTGCATCACAGGTACATTGAAGATTGGTTTTCTCATTTGCTCGCTATTTATTTTAGCGTAATGGCTCTTGAACACCGCCAAAGATCTCCGCTCGTAATGCTCGGCCAGAGATGTTTACCACTTGGTCCAAGGCCAAGAAGATCCGAAGAAGCTCATCAACAGAAAGAAGAAAGTTGTTGGTCTTCTCAACATGGGCAGACGCTACAAAGGAGGTCCTAGAGTGGTTAGTCGAATTAAGCTCTCTGAAGGAAGTGTCAAGAAGGAAGATGAGAAAAGTAACAAGGGTGATGGCGAAGGTAGTCAGCATGAGCCTGAAAAAGTCTATGATGATGGCCAATACGATGAAGATGACAAGTACAAACAACTTGAAGACCGCTTGAATGTCAGGAAAATCAAAATGTCAAGACTGAATTTTGATGATCTGAGTCTTGTCCCTGGGGTTGTGATTCCTCCCAAATTCAAGGTTCCTACTTTCGCTAAGTACGATGGCATGTCTTGTCCTAAGTTGCATTTGAAATCCTATGTCCAGAAGATCAATCCCACACCGATGATGAAAGTGGATGCACTATTTTCAAGAGAGTTTGTCCGGAACTCAGTTGGAGTGGTATTATCAGCTAGAGAACGACTGTATCCGTACTTGGAGTGACTTAGCAGATGCTTTCTACATACAGTATGAGTACAATGCTGAATTGACACCCACTCGCATGCAACTACAAAGTATGTCTATGGGTCGTGATGAGAAGTTCAAGGAGTATGCTCAGAAGTGGAGAGATCTAGCAGGCAGGGTTCAACCACCCTTGTCCAATAGGGAGTTGGTTGATATGTTTATGGGAACACTGACTGGTCCATTCTTCAACCATCTGATTGGAAATTCTTCAGCTGGATTCACCGAGCTAATTTTAACAGGCGAGCGTATTGAAGCTGGTATCAAGAGTGGGAAGATTGAAGCTGGTATCAAGAGTGGGAAGATTCAGATAGAGACATCATCAAATGCTGCGAAGAGATCTTTTGGTGGTAAGAAAGAAACTAATGTTGTGTATGGTCGAAAGGCCGAGCCAAGACCGACCACGCTCAACTGTGGGGCGCAGTGATCTCCAATCCTCATCAAGACAACCTCGAGACAACGCGTGAGCTTAACGCGCCACGAAGAAGCTTTTAAGATCAACATGCCATTGTCGCAAGCCTTGCAACACATGTTGAAAGCAGAGCTGATAACCTTGAGGGATCCTCCTCAAAACATCAACACTTCCTCTCCGAGATACAATCCTAATGCTAAGTGTGCTTACCATTCCAATAGCCCTGGACATAACACTGATGATTATTGGGCTCTGAAGAACAAGATTCAAGACATGATTGAAGCTAAGCAGATTGAGTTTGATCCTCCTGTTGAGACTCCAAATGTGATCAACGCTCTTATGCCTAACCATGACAAGAGTTCCAATGTTGTTGGAGAAGATACTTATGTTTTCAACATAGATGACTTGACCATTCCTCTGATGACTGTTAAGAAGAATTTGCTACAAGCTGGTGTCAATCCAGGATGCCTAGAGAATTGTCGTTGGTGCCCGTCCGCGCCTGATGGCTGTGCTTGGTTGAGAAGACGTGTTCAGTGCATGATGGACAACCGTGAGATACTATTTCTAAAACCACATGTGCAGAAGCTGTGTGAAGAAATGAAGTTGCACCATCTGTGTGGGATACCTTGGGACAGCCAAGTGGAAAGTATGATTACATGGTGAAGTACACTGTTCCTGAGAGCTACAAGATTCCTATTGAACATGTTAAGGTAACCGGATGGGGTGATGATTTCCCAGAAGACTATGTTGATGTTAACACCATAAGGATTTCCTCTGCTGATTCTGTGCCTAGAGTGGCACCTCTCATCATTACTTCTCCAAGACCAGTTCCATATTCCTCTGACAAGGCTATCCCTTGGAATTATGGAGCTGATGTTTATTATCATGGTGTCAAGCAAGACCCTCTGACCATTGAAGATCTTACAGTTGAAGCTACCATTCCTGACATTGACAACATCACCGGATCAAGTAAGGTGACCAGAACCGGAAGGGTGTTCTCTCCAGATATCTCTCCTCCAAAAGACACCGCGACTCCAGCTCGCATTCCAGCTATTCCATCAGTTCCCCAAGAACCAGTGACTCATCCTGCTCAGCCAGAAGTACCAAAGGAAGTTGCTGAAGACACCTCCAAACAAGAAATGGAGGAAATTCTGAAGATTATCAAGAAAAGTGACTACAATGTTGTGGAACAGTTAGGACAGACTCCGTCCAAAATCTCCATGCTTGCTCTGCTTTTGTGCTCTGAGGCTCTTGCTAACGCCTTGGTGAAGTTTCTGAAAAATGCTCATGTGCCGCAAGACACTACCACCGACCAGTTTGAAGTTTGTATTGCTAGCCTGGCTGCCAACAACGACCTAGGCTTCTCTGATGCTGATTTGACTCCTGCCGGAAAGAAACACAACAAAGCCTTGCACATCTCTATCGAATGCAAAGGCATTACATTGTCTCATGTTTTGGTGGATACCGGTTCTGCTCTGAATATCCTACCGAAGACTGCTTTTGATCGGCTTGATGTCGAAGGGTTGGTTCTGAGACCCAGTGACATTATTGTAAGAGCTTTTGATGGTTCTAAGAGAACAGTACTTGGAGAGCTCATTCTGCCAGTTAAAGTCGGTTCAGACTTTTGACTCCACTTTCTTTGTCATGGACATCCGTCCAGCTTACTCTTGCCTACTTGGACGCCCTTGGATACATGGGCAGCATACCTCTACCTTGCATCGGTCAAGTACCAGTGAAGGGGAATGTTGTTACAGTATGTGGTGAAGAAGAGTATATGGTCAATCATCTACAGTCCTTCCGATACCTCGAGATGGAGGGTGAATTCTTTGAGACTCCTTGTCAAGCTTTTGAAACAGTTCCCAGAGTCATGCCTGTTGACTCTCTTGTCACTCCTAAAGTTACACAAGTTCCGCCTAGGATGGCCTCACTGAAAGATGCTCAAGCTGCAGTGAAAGAAGGAGGTAGTTCTATTTGGGGCCAGCTCCCTGATCTTCCTTTCAAATCCGACAAGACTGGTTTAGGCTTCACCATCAAAGGTCAGAAGATGATACGCCACGAACGTGCCGGCCAACTTCCTTTTCACATCAGCCAGAGTGGAGTCCATGCTATAGAAGACGACGACAGCGACTTCGACATCAGCAAGTGGATCTTCCCAACTCCAGACGAAGGGCTCAGCAATTGGAAGATTGAATACGTCATACCAATCTCCTTCAGCTAGGAGTAATCACTCTTGATTTGTTTTGCTTTTCGTATTTTCTTTGTTTTGAACAATAAACTCTAAAGCCTAGTGCCTTGCCCGGGGCATCATGGCTCGTTTGTGAGGGTTATTATCTGTCATTTGCATATTTTCATTCAATAAATCGTTGGACTTTTGCATTCAATTGATTGTTTTTCTTTTACTTTATCACCCCTTCAAAAAGCTATGTGTTTCTTACACACACCCACGTGATACACATCGAATCACTCGAATCTCGCTGATAACTATGCTATTGCTAAATATGACTTGATAATCCGATCTACCAAGTCAAGACGAAAGTGAGGAAGATTGTGAAGTGCCGGAGAACTTGCCGATCACAAAGAAGAAGCGAGTTATACACCACACTAAGAGCAAGTTGAGGTTGTGAACTTGGGTATCGATGAAGAGAAAAGAGATCAAGATAGGAGCGGGTCTTGAGAACAGTGTTAAAGAAAGATTGGTTCAGATGCTACGAGACTATATTGAGGTTTTTGCTTGGTCATACGAAGACATGCCAGGGTTGGACATTGATATTGTGGTACACCGATTGCCGACAAAAGAAGGTTTTCTCCCAGTGAAACAAAAGGTTCCGTGACGCGTCCCGAGATGTCGAGAGAAAATCAAAGTTCATGAAACAGTTCAACGCCGGTTTCTCAGCTGTTACTTCCTATCCACAATGGGTTGCGAACGTGGTTCCTGTGCCTAAGAAGGATTGTAAGGTACGAATGTGTGTGGATTACAGAGATCTGAACAAAGTGAGTCCGAAAGACGATTTTCCACTTCCTCATATTGATGTTCTGGTTGACAACACCGCCAAAGATAAAGTTTTCTCCTTCATGGATGGTTTCTCCGTTACAATCGATCAAAATGGCTCCCAAGACATGGAGAAGACTACTTTTGTTACACAATGGGGCACTTTCTGCTACAAGGTTATGCCGTTCGGACTGAAGAACGCGGGTGCCACTTATCAGCGTGCTATGGTAACATTATTTCATGACATGATTCATCACGAGATAGAGGTCTATGTCGACATGATAGCTCGATCACGCATCAAGAAGAACATCTTGATCATTTGCGTAAACTGCTTGACATATTGAAGAAGCAGATCGAGACTTAATCCTAACAAGTGCACCTTTGGAGTTAGATCCGGAAAACTCCTAGGGTTTGTTGTCAGTGGTAAAGGTATTGAGGTTGATCCCGCCAAGGTTAAAGCTATTCAAGAGATGCCGCCCGCATCGAGAAGGAAGTCGAGGTTTCTCGATTGAACTACATTTCCGCATTCATTGCACACCTAATCGCTACTTGTGAGCCAATCTTCAAGTTACTAAAGAAAGATCAAGTGGTAGAATGGAATGACGATTGCCGATCGCTTTGACAAAATTAAGGAGTACCTTCGTAATCCTCCTATCCCGATGTCAAGGAAGACCTCTTATCATGTACTTGACAAGATTAGAGAACTCAATGGGGTGTGTGTTGGGGCAATATGACGAGTCTGGTCGAAAAGAGCATGCAATATACTACCTTAGCAAAAGTTTACCGATCGTGAAACAAGATACTCACCGAGAAAACTTGCAACGCTTTGCTTGGGCTGTCACGACTAAGATAAGATGTTGACTCACACTACTTTGTTGATTTCAAGATGGATCCGATAAAATACATATTTGAGAAACCAGCTCTCGTGAAGAATAGCAAGATGGCAAATGATCCTGACCGAATATGACATCCAAGACACTTCTAAAGCGATCAAAGGAAATGTAGTAGCCGATCATTTGGCTCATCAAGCCGAGAAGACTATCACCTATGCAGTCAATTTCCACGAAGATGTTTTACTAGTTACAGATTGAAGAACTGTGCCTGACGAAGGACTCGAACAAGGATCCCGATGGACCATGGTCTTTGATGGAGCCTCAACGCACTTGGCAATGGCATTGGCGCCATCATTACATCCCTACAAAGTGACATACGCCTTTCACCGCCAGATTATGTTTCAGCTTGCACCAACAACATGGCTGAATACGAAGCGCATTATGGGTATTAAAGTCGCTATTGACTTAAGAATCAAGTTCTTACAAGTGTATGGAGACTCACTTTAGTGATCAACAAAGTTATAGGGATACAAAGCATCCGAACCCCATTCCGTCGAGAGCATGTTTTGAGTTTGATCCCGCTTCAAAGAGATTACTTTCAATCATATTCCACGAAGAGAATCACATGACGTTAGCTACTATGTCGCCTATGTTCAAGGTCGATGGGACAACGAGGCTCCCTGATCATCATTGAGAAGTTTGAACCAAGATATTGTTATGAGCTTGATACATAAGAGAAACCTTGGTACTATGACGTGAAAAGGTATCTTGAGACTCGGAATATCCGCAGGGCATCCGTCAATGATAAGAAGTTCATGAGAAGATTTGCATCCAAATTCTTCCTCAAGAATGGCATCTTATACAAGCGCAACCACGACTTGTGCTTACTCTACCGTGTAGATCGAAACAACAATACGTATCATGGAAGAGTTACACGGCGCATTTGGTACCCACTCCAAAGGACACACCATGGCTAAGAAGATTTTGAGAACAGTTACTATTCGTCCACCATGGAAGTCGATTGTCAACGCTACGCCGATCTTGTCACAAGTGCCGACGATACCGACAAAGTGCACGCACTCTCCAGACTCAATGTTCTAACAGCTCCTTGGCCTTTGCAATGTGGGGCATTGACATGATCGAGAAATCAAGCCCACCGCTCCCAATGGACATCGCTTCATCCTTGTGGCAATCGATTACTTTACCAAGTGGGTAAAAGCACTCTGCTCACTGTTACCAAGAATGTTGTGGCTCGGTTCATCAAACACAATCTTATCCGTCGGTATGGCACTCAAAGGATTATCATAGATAATGGCTCTAATCTCAACAACAAGATGATCACCGAACTCGCACGCAGCTCAAGATCAAGCATCACAACTCTTCTCCTTATCGGCCTAAGATGAATGGCGATGGAAGCCGCCAACAAGAACATTAAGAAGATTGTATGTAAGATGACAGTGACTTACAAAGATTGGCATGAGATGTTACCATTCGCTCTTCATGGTTATCGCACTACAGTACGAACATTAACAGGGGCAACCCCATTCTCTCTTGTATATGGAATGGAAGCAGTCCTACCCATTGAGGTTCAGATACCCTCAACCAGAGTCCTCCAGGACACAGAGTTAGGCGAAGATGATTGGGTTCGCTCTTGACCGATTAACTTGATTGATGAGAAACGACTCGCATCCATCTGCCATGGACAGATCTATCAGAAGCGAATGATCAGAGCATTTAACAAGAAGGTCAAGCGCATCATTCTTCCACAAGGTGATCCCAGGGGCAAATGGACTCCCACCTACGAGGGACCGTTTGTAGTCAAGACAGTGTTTTCCGGCGGAGCTATGATACTTAGCACCATGGATGGTGAAGACTTCCCACACCGTGAACGCAGACATAGTCAAAAATACTACGATAAAGAGACCCGCTAGGTCGATCGACCTAGGCAAAAGTAAGGGCATCTGGCGAACCAAAAGGGTCGGGCAAAAGTTAAGGATATATAAAACATGTACACCCGCAAGTCGAAAACCGAAAAGGCGGCTTGGGTATCCTTAGAAAACCCGAAGGGCGGTCTAGGCAAAGTTAGGGATTTAAGCGTTTACTATGTCTCTTCCAGATCACCGCTCTGTGCTACTATCATCATTCAAGATTCAAATGGCGAAGATCAGTCTACTCACTTTTTACTGACAGCAAGGAGATGAGATAGTTGAAATATATGAGTACTAGCATGGTTGGAACTTAACGAGATTGTTTCCGCATAGCTTTTTACCTTTCTTGTGTACAAACTACTTGGCCATACGGCACATTTCAAATGAATACAAGTTCTTTCTCTTTACATTTTTCACTATTGTCGTTTGCAATAAGTGCAACGTTTGCTTTGAATGATTATATGCATTTGACAATAAGAATCTATTCACAAACATGCGAAAAGTGAACATACAAAAGTAATTACTACAGGCTTCAGGAATTGAGATGAAGACGAAAGTCACCAATACATTTCCCCACAGAGCATGATCCCCGCAGCAGTGTCACTCACAACAAACCTTCCCCAGCAGAGCATACGTTAGTCCCCGAACAGTAATTCCACTCAACTGAGCAATATTACATCAGTCTCCGAGCAGTAACACTTCATCCCCAGCTGAGGTATTTATCATCAGCAGAATATCTCTCAACAATTCCCCTTTTCTCCAGCAGCGGTATCTAGACTTGAGACTTGGTCAGATAGTGCACCGGAGAAAATCTACGTCTTCTATTCCCCAGTCAGAGATTCAACGGGCCCCAACCCGGTCTCCCAGCAACCATCAAGCGCTCCACGAGATCTACACTCAAAATCCCAGAGAGCGCCCCTAATTTTTCCCAACAAGATCTACATACAAGATCCCCAATGATTTCCTCCTGACTCTCCCCAAGATGGTCTATGTATGAGATCTCCAACAACGAGTTTCTCATCTCTACCTTCCTCAACAATATCTAGGCCCAAGACTTGGTCGATAGTGCATCGGAGGATCAAGTTCTTTCTTCCTGGATCTCCATCCCCAAATGTAAGTCGAATCCTCAAGGTAACATCCGATCTTCTTCAAGATGGATATGTTTTGAAATACCACAACATCTATCATTCATACATTACTCATAAAAGTCATAATTTGTGCATATGTCATTCATACGCATTATCATGCATCATACTTTGCATAAGACTAACAAATATTCTATCAAAGTTTCTTTTGTTTCTCCAAAATAGGTGAAAATCACTCGACGCAAACAGTCCGTGATTAAGCCCCAATCTCGACGGAAAACTATCCGAAGACCGCCCTAGTTATCCTCCGACCGGTCCAGATTAAGCCCCGAATCTCGACGGAAAACTATCTCGAACGACTCGTTGTCCTCCGACAACGGATCCGTGATTAAGACCAAGCCGACGGAAACCCTATCCGAACGATCACAAGTTATCCTCCGATGGCGTGGATCAATACCGATGCACAACAGGACGATATCCACACTTTGCCAAATTACTATCCCCTCAGAGTAATCAGCACGAAGATCTATTCTGAATCCTTCCTATTATCAACAGCAACTACAGAGTCTGGCATACGACTCAGTTGCCCTGGATGGCATCTTAAGCCCATCTCCGACTATTTGTCAACATTACTCCACTTTCAGAATGCTGCATATTTGGTTAAAAATCAATACAAATCAATAACTTCATTCAAAGATGAGCACGAAGTCTAACGTACAACTCCCTCCGGATGGCATCTTAAGCCCATCTCCATGCTCCTTCCAGAAACGGCTACAGAGCCTAGCATACGGCTCACTCCCCAGCATCGATCTTTCCAGATGGCATCTTAAGCCCATCCCCATCGAATGACGTTCTCGAGTCTAGCGTACGACTCATCCCCCAACGAAGTCTCCACCTTCACCAAATGACATCTGTAAGCCCATTCTCCCGCATCATCAATCAACAGCGAGTGCAAATTTTCAGGTGTACTCGAGTGTCCAATCATCTTCTACCTTCAGGTCACGAAAGACAAGTATGTCAATCTAACCTTCCAGTACAAGAAGATTGAACAGGGGCAGCTGTCATACCCCAACATTTGCCCTCCATCTTCTCAAGATATCTCATACATCCATGCTCAAAGATTCCTCAAGAGTTGATCAGACAAAACTCTCTCCTAGACAATCAACCCAAACTAGGGTTTGGCAATTCTCAGCTCCAGATGGACTTCCAACATCTCCAATGTTCATCATGCCTCCTCATATGCTTCAAAGATTCTCCATGTCAAGTTTCAAGCCTTACAAGTCAAGTTTCCTCAGACAATTGCTCAGATGGTTGAAAATCAGTTGTATTGGACAAAAAGTCAACTGTGGTCAACATACAGTCAAACTTCATAATTTTTGGTCAACATCCTCATTTTGAAGTTACATTCATCATTTGATCAAGGGTTGATCATGATTCATCAAGAAAATTCAAGATTTGCTCAAAAGTCAAACTTTCTAAATTAGGGTTTCTAGGTGGAAAGTCAACTGAACTTTGACTGATCATAACTTTCTCATACTTTCTTAGAAAGTTTTCCACCAGCTCTTGTTTTGAAGGAAATTCAATTCTCTACAACTTCATGTCTCACAAGAATGTCCAAAAAAATGCTTCATTTGAGAGGTATGGCTCAAAACATTACAGGTCATTTTCAAAGTCAACAAAAAGTCAACATTTTGTTTTGAAGATATATTGAGCATGGAAACTCCAATTGAGATGAGACCAAAAAGGTTGCTTAGAGGACTCTTAGATATTTCCAAAAAGTCCAAGAACACTCAAAAACATGGAAAATTGAGCAAGATACACCATTCACAAGTTGGGCAATTTTGAAGAGATGCACAAAGAGAGATGCTTCTAAAAATCAAACATTTTGCAAATGGGCTTACTTTTTCTTCATCCAAACTTGTTCCTTATACAATTAGGAATATCCAAGCCCAATGCCACAAATTTTTATTTTATTTTTCTATTTAATTTGGAATTTATTCATTTAAATACAAATTAAATTCAAAAATAAAGTATAAAATCAAAATTAATTGCAAACTTGATTTTTATTTCTTCCTTGAGATCCAAGCAACTCATTAAAGCCAGCAAATTTCGAAATTTGGATTGATATGGCAAGATTGGATTGAAAATTGATCAAAATTTGAAAATTTGATTTTGTACAAAAATCAAATTTGATTTGCATTGATTAGTGATGATTTCTTCCTCAAATCAGCTCCAATTCCATCTAATATAAATACACAATGCATAGCACATGATTGAGAACGGAAAAAATTGGCTCAAGAACCCTAACCTAAAGCTCAAAAACCGTGGTACACAAGCAATTTGCAACCCTAGTTCCAGCTGTTTTCAATCGATTCTAAGGTGTCCATTGCATTCCTTGATACCTCTTGAGTCGATCCAGACCCTCACATTGCTCAAAACCATCCAGAATCAAGGAATCACGAATCGGGTCTGTAGCGTCGAAGAAAGACCGACGCTAGCTTTCAAAAATTCAAATTGGAGAAGATGAAGTCTGGCGCGAGTTTGAGGCAACCAGGAGACGACGCGTGTTTACATTCCACTCGTTCCAATTTTCAAACACAAGCGCACGTTGGCTCAGTTGGTTAAGACGCTTCCTGTGCATAGATGCTCTCCCAGGTCCCCAGTTCGAATCTCATCAGGACCAGATTTGCATTCTTTTTTCACAAACTCATATATTTCATATTTTTTCTATTTTCATATTATTTAATATTTTACATGCATTTTAATTTCTTTTCATAATTTTATTTCATGCATTAAAAATCATCAAAATATTTTTTCCTTTTGCATTTATTTTCAGAAAATACTTATTTAATTTATAAAATTAAAAAATATAATTTTGCATGCATATTTATTTTTATTCATAATTTAGCATTTAAATCAATTATAATTAGTTTTTAATTATTAAATTGCATCCAAAAAATCCCAAAAAAATATTTTAGCATATTTATGTTATTTCCAGCATGTCATACTTTTCTGATCTAAAAATTTGCATTTTTACTAACATTTTCCTCTTATCCGATTTCATCGTATTTTCCGATTTTCTTATCTTTTCACAGGTTATTCCGTTTCAGACGTTTTCTTTTACTGTTTTCTTTTTCCAATAATGTAACTGTTCATGGGATGTAATAGTTTAAATTAGGTTTTTATTTTCCGCAAGTATAAATTATGTATCTGCCCCAAAGCCATGTAATAGCGTAGGACATTTATCTTTCCGCATCTTTACATTTCCGCATTTTAATTTTCGCACCCTATAAACTGCTAGTAATTAGGCGTGTATGGCAAGACTAAAATTGGACATAGCTCACTCTAATTTTCAAGATAACATATACCTGAAATCAACACACTCCTTCACACATGCACCCCTTAGGGTAATTCTCTCTCGTTGCTTTATGAATACAAATGGTCATGTCCCTCGAACGTAGAGGTATTCTAGCACCGTTGCCTTCAAAACAAATCATCATAGTCCCTTCGATACAAAGATCATAAGACCCACGATGTCGCCTCCGAATACATGATCTTGACCCTCGATTGTCGCCTACGAAAAATGACGATAGTCCCTTCGAATGTGCTAGGATACTTCCTACAAGTTGCCTTCTATGACCATACGATGTCCCTTCGAATGTCCCGCTTACATCCAACGAATAGAGTTACCTACCAACTAATGGTATGGATAGCGCTATTCTAAAGGAACGTAAAATAACACAAAAACGACCAATTCTAAGTAGGTAATAAGACTTTTAGTTGCTTGCTCAAACAAATACTTTTTTCACACCTCACACTTTTTTGTCAAAGTTCAAACTCTTTTCAAAACGAAACATTTCCAAACACTTTGTATACATTCCTACATGAATCATTACAAAGTCAAAGCGAAATGCCTTTTCAAAACATTTTTGTCAAACACACAGAAAGCACAATTTCAAAAGTGATCTAGAGCAACTAAGAGCCCGTAGATAACTACGGATGGAAAGGGGTGCTAATACCTTCCCTTTTCATAACCTTCTCCCTTACTCAGAATCTAACGAAGGTCTTTTCCTGTTCTTTTCACCTTCCCTTAATTGGATAAAAGAAAAGTCGGTGGCGACTCTTGCTATCCGCACATTTGCGATACAAAACCTACAAAGTCAGTTCACCGTATTACACATCCCTTTAATCCAATCAATTTCTCCTCGAGATTTAGACGTCTATCATCTCTATGGAAGAAGTATCTCATCTATCCCATCACATACAATCAAAAACTTTTCAAACTCTTTTCAAATAAAAAAACATCTCTTAATCGTAAGTGGTAACGCTTGTACACTCAAGCAAAACACCCAATGCTTACAATTAAAAGATTCAATCATTTTTCAAACATCTTTCTTAAACATGTAAGTGGTAACGCTTGTACACTCAAGCAAAACACCTATAACTTACGACGAAAGATTTCAAACCCTTTTAAAATGTATGTGATGAAATAGATTAGATACATTTTTCATTAAGATGACATTTGTCTGTCTCTTACTAACATCCCGTTGCTTTCCACTAGCATAAGTGGGAACTACGATTGCTCTGACTTTCTCAACATCCTTTTGAGAATACGTAGGCACAAGGTCTCATCCTTGCCGAGCAAATTTCTCTCTCTCTCTCAAACCAAACAAACCATAGATCCCTGTAGATCCGAGCTACAAATGCTCTGATTCCCACTAGGGGATATGTATGCAGAAGATCCAAAGATCTTTGCGAGCACAATAATAACAAACACTAGGATCCAACATAATCTATCCTTCTTAAAATCCCAAAGGAGAAACTTTCCCAATCATAGAAATAGCAATTAAAACACACAAACATATCAAACGTATTCATATATATAAAGCTATGGATAACCATATATATTTAGGGTGCTCCATCTATTCCCTTTATATAACAAACCCCCTTACCCGAAATACTCCCCAATGCATTGCGTCTAGTTTGCGCTAGTCGTTACGCATATCATAAACAATTGAGGGTATTAACAGCTTTCCCCTTTTTCATAATCATTAAATCATAATTTCTTGTGTTGAAAATAATAAAGCTTGATGCTCGCGACATCTTTATAAACAAATCAAAAGAGTAAATCGTTTCGAGCCAGAGGATTCGAATTCCGATTCGATTCCCTAGCGCGTCACTTTTTAACGCGAACAACATCAAAGAAAGAAAAAGAAAGCTTGAAGAATTGACAAATAACACTCCTTGTCCCGAAGAGTGGAAGAATGTTCTTAACAAGCTAAAAGCTGAGAAAGCTGACTTGAAAGCTTACTATGGGAAAGAGATCCTGAAGTTGAAGTTGCATCAAGCATTTTTTTCTTCATCCGAAGAAGATTCTTGATTAGGATATTTTAGCTTTTATTTATCATTTGCCTTGTTATTGTAAGAGTTGTGTTCAAAAAAAACTTGTTGTAATCTTTTCTCAAATCTATCAATAAAATGAGAGTTTTGTGTTCCAATGTTTGCAAGAACTTTCTCTTTTAAAAATTCTTTGGAAAAATCATTTATTCTCTTTTGCATTTCATAATCATGCATCATCTTGCATTTCGAGTTTGTTATCTAGAGTCTTATCTTTTGGAATTTTCTCCAGAGATCGTCAAGCTGTAGCGTCTTAGAGTTTCCTGACTGCATTCACAGTCAGCTCACAGATACAATACTCATGCAAATAGAAAGAAAGCAATGGAAGATTTCGAACAAGAGAATATTGAGTTTCGTGGTACAATAACCATACTTCAAGAGGAAGTAGAAAGAATCAATGATTTGGTGAGCTCGTTGGTAGATACGCAGAATCAGCAACCACCACCTAACAGTCAAATTCAAGCGACAATGATTTCAGAAATCACTACTACTCCAGCTTCTGTCATCGCAATTAGTAATCCGCTTTTCACTATGCTAGAGGGTTACCCTTGGGGAATGTCTTTCAACTTTAGCATAGGTTTTCGTCAAAATACTTCTGAAGTACCGGTAACCACAATTGAGGTTCCTATTTTACAGAATTCAGCGTTCACTCCGCAACCCGGAGTAACCTTTCCTCAAGTCACTATGTCAATTTCTCAACCAATTGTGACAAATTTAGTTCCCGTGGTTCGCATTATTCCTTATGTGAACAACGAAGTTTATCATGGTCTAGACAACACGGATCCTCGTGGCCGTATAGAAGCTCTCCAAGAATAGTTCAATAAGATGTATTTAGAGATAAAAACTATCCATGGAAAGGATTTGTTTGGAAAAAATGCCCACAATCTGTGTTTGGTTCCAAGTGTGAGAATACCAGCCAAGTTCAAAGTCCCCGACTTTGAGAAGTAAAGAGGCAACTTTTGCCCACAAAGCCACATTGTGATGTATGCTAGGAAGATGTCTACTCATAATGATAATCATCAATTGCTCATTCACTACTTTCAAGATAGCCTTATTGGCGCCGCTCTAAAGTGGTACATGGGGTTGGATAGTACTAACACTCAAACTTTCAACGACCTAGGAGGAGCTTTTGTTCAACAATATAAGTACAACTTGGACATGGCTCTAGATCGAGACCAACTCAGAGCAATGTCTCAAAAGGATAAAAAGACTTTCAAAGAGTATGCCTAATGATGGAGGGAAATTGCTACCCAAATCAATCCGCCATTGGAAGAGAAAGAGACGACCAAGATCTTCTTGAATACTCTTGGCCCTTTCTATTATGAGCGCATGATCGCCAGTTCTCCAAATGATTTCATCGAAATGGTAAACATTGGGATGCGATTGGAAGAAAGAGTCCGAGCAGGACGTTTGACCAAAGAAGTTGGATCTTCAAGCGGAACCAAGAAATTTGGAAGTGGTTTGTCAAAGAATAAAGAACAAGATGTTGGAATGGTATCCCAAGGGAGACCAAGAAGAAACGTTAATCACCAACGACAGGTAGCCGCTATCACACCACTTGTTAGTTCAACTTTAAACACGGGATTTACACCACAATTTCAGCAACATAATTAACAGGCTCAACCATTCAACAACAATCAGAATCGTTCTCCTAAAATTTTACAGTTTGACCCAATTCCAATGTCTTACACGGAATTATATCCTGCTTTAATTGAGAGGAATCTTGTTCAAATTAGAGCACCACTGCCAGTGCCCGATAAGTTACCTTGGTGGAAAATGGGAAAAAAGTTCCCATACCTACTCTTTCATCTATAGTTAACATCGTCGAAGTAAGTCGAGTAACTAGGAGTGGGCGTGTGCATACCCTGTTGCCACCAAAGCAGCCTATCGCTCCTGCAGCTAGGAAAAGTCTTATCGATGTACCTGTTGTGAATCTTGTAGGAATTCCTGTTGGTAATCCAGACTTAAACATTGGTTCATCCAATGAAACCAATATCAATCTAGACTTTGATGAATTTCTAAAGCTAATCAAGAAGAGTGAGTACAAGGTTGTGGATCAACTGATGCAAAATCCTTCCAAAATCTCAATAATCTCTTTGCTCTTAAACTCTGAAGCCTATTGAGAGGCCCTGAGTTTTGGATCAAGCCTTCGTAGATCACGAAGTGACTATCGATCAATTTGGTGGAATTGTAGCCAACATAACGGCTTGAAACAATCTGAGCTTCATTGATGAAGAACTCCCTGGAGAGGGTAGGGATCACAATTTTGCTCTGCATATCTCTATGAATTTCCAATCAGACTCTTTGTCCAACGTGCTAGTGGACACTAGCTCTTCCTTAAACGTAATACAAAAAACGACTCTCGCTCGTTTGTCTTACAAGGGAACACCTATGAAATTCAGTGGTGTAGTAGTCAAAGCTTTTGATGGATCAAGAAAATCTGTTATTGGAGAAATCGACCTTCCAATGACAATTGGTCCGCATACTTTTCAAGTCACCTTCCATGTTATGGACGTTTAAGCCGCCTATAGATGTTTGTTAGGTCGACCATGGATACATGAAGCTGGAGCAGTAACATCTATGCTCCACCAAAAATTGAAATTTGTAACAAACGGAAAGTTGGTAACCATAAGTGGGGAGCAGGCCTTGTCGGTAAGCCACTTATCCATTTTCTCTTTCATCACTGCTGACGACGTAGAAGGAATGCAGTTCCAGGGTCTCTCATTAGAAAATGAATCTACTAAAAGAAATAGATCATTTATCTCCTCTTATAAAGAAGCACCACATATAGTGAAAGACGGTAATGTCGTCGTATGGGGACAAGTTGTGATTCCTGTCAACAACGAAACCAAAACAAGACCCAGATTTATTCCAATGCGCTCAAAAGCTACTGAGAAGGATGAAACTCTTCGTCTGATCAAATAAGTGTTCCACAACGGAGGTTTCCTTAACCCTATTCCTCAAGAGGTCAATGTCCTTATTGATGAAAACACTGAAGGAAATCTCTCTGGTTCTGAAGAATGGAAGTCTTATCTCAACGACTTTGGATACATATCTCAGGAAGAACCGTATACACCATTCAGTCCTCCTTCAGACAAGTTCGAAGGCATATTCCAACAAGATGATAAAGAAGAAATTCCACCTATCCCACCTGAGGGTTGGGATATCTTGAGGCAGCCAAGTAGAAAATTTGACTTCATGGTAAAGTATACTGCCCCTGAAAGTTCAAGAATTTCAATCGAATACATCCAACCAACTGGATGGGAAGATCCTCTTGAATATCTCAGTCAACCATAAAAGGCCTGCACACCCTCTCAATCTTATCATCCATTTGAGATCACGACTGAAGATCTTTGCTTCAATACACCTGCCAAGGTTGTTGAACCCGAATTTGTCTATTCCTAGATAAATGAAATTTTTGGAGACGATTGGGAAAATGGTCCTAAAACTGACTTGGAAAGTGTCTTTGATAACGAGTGTCTTCATCTAGAAGATTGGGAATTACATCCTAAAAGTCCATAATACATGTCGCTTGAAGACACATGTACTTCATTTAACACTCCTCGACCTATCGAACAAGCAGAGGAAGATCGCCTCAGCAGTACAAAGGACAAGGTTAACAAACCAGAACCTTCAAATCCTACTCGACCAATGGTCAATGTCGTCACTGAAGATGATCCTAAGGGAAAACTGCCTGAATACATAATGTATCAAGGAGTTTGTCACTATTGGAAAGCTGTTGAAGCTCTGACTGTTGTTCACCGTTCAAAGTAGTCATCTCGCTTTTATTTTGAACTCTCGCCTAGCCTAAGGCAGAGAGATGTTTAATAGGGCCAGCTTTTTAAACGTTTTTCTCTTTGTCTCGCCCAAGACAAAAGAGTTTATGTTTAGGGCCTTGTTTCATATGTGAATCATAAATAAAGTGTTGCTTTGATTCCCACATTTTGTGTTTGTTTTTCGTTTTTTGCCATTTTTTTTGGAAATGGTAATCTTAAAAAACCCAATAAAAACAAACATTTTCAAATAATCTGCATAGAATTTTGCATTTGTTGTTTTCTAAAAAACAAACATAAATCACATAAGCAGATTAAAAATGAATAAACCCATTGAATGCAATAACCTTATGCCCTCTCTTAACTTTGAATTTCCTGTGTTCGAATCTGAAGAAGAGGAAGAAGAAGGGACCCCACATGAGATTTCCCGACTAATTAAGCATGAAGAAAGAGCCTTTAGAAACAATCAACCTGGGTTATGAGGAAAACATAAAAGAAGTAAGCATTGGAGCTCTACTCGATGACGATGTCAAGAGAAAACTGATAGATCTTCTCAGAGAATACGTCGATGTGTTTGCTTGGTCCTACTGGGACATGCTGTGACACCCCAAATTAATTCAACTATTAAATAATTAGAAATTTAATTATTAATTTAATTAAAGGTTTAATTATTAATATTTTTGGATTTATGGATTTAATTAATTAATTAAAAAGATGGAGTGTTGGAGGTGTAAATTGGAATTGGGAGGTGTGTAGAGTAAAAGACTCTTAATTTATTTATTTCTAATATTTGGAAAATAAAAAGGAATAAATAAAGGAATAGAGGAATAAGATAAGGATTTGAGAAATTAGGTTTTCATTCTACGTACTTTGGAGAAGAGAAGAGAAAGAGGAGAAAAAGCCAAATCGTCGGAATTCGAAGATTCATCGCGAGGTAAGGGGTGATTTGATCTGATTATTATGCCTTATAAGTTTTGATGATCAATAGAATGAATTAATCCGTTAGGAATGTCGAATTAGGATTTTAGGTTGTGCCCTAACGTTATGATCCGACGTAATAATTCAATTGGGAATGATAATAATGATTAATTGTGTAGGATGATTGTAGGATAATTAGAAAGCATAATTCTGATGTTAATTAGGTGTGAAAATACATAAGAATTATTATTTCTATTGTGCCATGGCTATTGGTAATGAATGGATTAATTGGAACTGCACACAGTAAAAATAGAAAACTGTATTTTGGTGAAAAAGCGTAGCATGGATCGACACAAGAAGTTATGTGTCGATGCAAGCAGTAAATATTTAGAAAACCAGAGGCGTGGGAAAGGCTTGTGTCAACACAAAATTGCTTGGATCGACACATGTGGTGAAAAATTGGGCTTTTGCATCGACACAAAGATGCTATGTATCGATGCAAAAGGATCTTGTATCGACAATGAAGAGATTTTGAAAAATGGGAAAAATTATTACGTATGAGTCGACACATACGTGTTTTGTGTCGACACAAACAGTCTATGTATTGACACATGAGCTTATGGATCGACCTAAGTGTAATACGGTGAACTGACTTTGTAGGTTTTTGTATCGCAAATGTGCGGATAGCAAGAGTCGCCACCGACTTTTCTTTTATCCAATTAAGGGAAGGTGAAAAGAACAGGAAAAGACCTTCGTTAGATTCTGAGTAAGGGAGAAGGTTATGAAAAGGGAAGGTATAAGCACCCCTTTCCATCCGTAGTTATCTACGGGCTCTTAGTTGCTCTAGATCACTTTTGAAATTGTGCTTTCTGTGTGTTTGACAAAAATGTTTTGAAAAGGCATTTCGCTTTGACTTTGTAATGATTCATGTAGGAATGTATACAAAGTGTTTGGAAATGTTTCGTTTTGAAAAGAGTTTGAACTTTGACAAAAAAGTGTGAGGTGTGAAAAAAGTATTTGTTTGAGCAAGCAACTAAAAGTCTTATTACCTACTTAGAATTGGTCGTTTTTGTGTTATTTTACGTTCCTTTAGAATAGCGTTATCCATACCATTAGTTGGTAGGTAACTCTATTCGTTGGATGTAAGCGGGACATTCGAAGGGACATCGTATGGTCATAGAAGGCAACTTGTAGGAAGTATCCTAGCACATTCGAAGGGACTATCATCATTTTTCGTAGGCGACAATCGAGGGTCAAGATCATGTATTCGGAGGCGACATCGTGGGTCTTATGATCTTTATATCGAAGGGACTATGATGATTTGTTTTGAAGGCACGGTGCTAGAATACCTCTACATTCGAGGACTTGACCATTTGAATTCGAAGGCAACGAGAGAATTACCCTAAGTGCATGTGTGAAAAAGTGTGTTGATTGATTCATGTTATCTTAAAATTAGAGTGAGCTATGTTCATTTTAGTCTTGTCATACATGCCTAATTACTAACAGTTTATAAGGTGCGGAAATTAAAATGCGGGAATGTAAAGTGCGGAAAGATAAATCCTACGCTATTACATGGCTTTGGGGCAGATACATAATTTAAACGTGCGGAAAATAAAAGCCCTAATTAAGCTATTACATCCCATGAGCAATTACATAATTGGAAAAAAGAAAACGATAAAAAGAAATCGTCCGAAACGGGATAACCTGTGAAAAGATGAGAAATCGGAAAATACGAGGAAATTGAATAAGAGGAAAATGTTAGTAAAAATGCAAATTTTTAAATGAGAAAAATATTTCATGCAAGTAACAACATTAATATGCTAAAATAATTTTTTGGGATTTTTTGGAGATAATTTAATAATTAAAAAACAATTAAATGTGATTTAAATGATAAATTAGAAATAAAATTAAATATGCATGCAAAACAATATTTTTTAATTTTGTAAATTAAATAAACATTTTCTGAAAATAATGCAAAAAGAAAAATTTTGGTGTTTTTTAATGCATGATAAAAAATTATTGAAATTAAATTAAAATAACATGGAAAATATTAAATAAAATAGAAAATATGAAAAATGTGTTAGTTTGTAAAAAGAGTAAAAATAAGTGGTCCTGGTAGGAATCGAACCGGTGTCCTTGCTTTCACAAACCCAAGCCATGACCAACTGAGCCAGTGTGTATTACTGTTTGGAAATCGGAGCGAGTGAGTTCTCAAAACACGAAACAAACATCAAAACACCTTAATAATGCATGATAAACAGAATTCGAATTTCAAAAAAGTATGAACAAACCAAATCGTGATTTCTCAATTCTTGATGCTTTTGGACAATGTAAAGGTCTGGATCGATTCAGGAGGTATCAAGGAATGTGTTTGAGTGCTTGGAATCAATTGAATCGAGCTAGAACTGTAGCTGCAAGTTGCTTGTATAGCACGGTTTTTTTGAGTTTGAATAGGGTTTCTCCAGCCAATTTTTCTACCCTAATTCGTGTGGCATGTATTGTATATATAGAGTAGATGGAATTGGAGCTGATTTGAGGAAGAATCAATCATCAATCAATGCAAAATATATTTGATTTTGTACCAAATCAAATTTTCTCTTCTTTGATAAATTTCAATCAATTCTTGCCATATCCAATCAAATTTTGAAATTTGCTGGCTTTATTGGGTTGCTTGGATCTCAAGGAAGAGAGAAAAATCAAATTTGCAATTAATTTTGATTTTATACTTTATTTTTGAATTTAATTTGTATTTAAATGAATAAAATACAAATTAAATAGAAAAATAAAATAAAAATCCGTGGCATTGGGCTTGGATATTCCTAATTGTATAAGGAACAAGTTTGGATGAAGAAAAAGTAAGCCCATTTGCAAAATTTCTGATTTTTAGAAGTATCTCTCTTTGTGCACTTCTTCAAAATTGTCCAACTTGTAAATGGTGTATCTTGCTCAATTTTCCATATTTTTGAGTGTTCTTGGTCTTTTTGGAAATCTCTAAGAGCCATATAACCAACCTCTTTGGTTTCATCTCAATTGGAGTTTCCATGCTCAATATATCTTCAAAACAAAATGTTGATTTTTTGTTGACTTTGAAAAGGACCTGTAATGTTTTGATCCATACTTTCCAAATGAAGCATATTTTGAACATTCTTGTGAGACATGAAATTGTAGAGAATTAAATTTCCTTCAAAACAAGAGGTGGTGGAAAAATTTCTGAGAAAATATGAAGAAGTTATGCTCAGTCAAAGTTTGGTTGACTTTTCACTAAGAAACCCTAATTTAGAAAGTTTGACTTTTGGGCAAATCTTGAGTTTTCTTGATGAATCATGATCAACCCTTGATCAAATGATGAATGTAACTTCAAAATGAGGATGTTGACCAAAAATTATGAAGTTTGACTGTATGTTGACCACAGTTGACTTTTTGTCTAATACAACTAATTTTCAACCATCTGAGCAATTGTTTGAGGAAACTTGACTTGTGAGGCTTGAAACTTGACATAGAGAATCTTTGAAGCATATGAGGAGACATGAAGACCATTGGAGATGTTGGAAGCCCATCTTGATCTGAGAATTGTCAAACCCTAGTTTGGGTTGATTGTCTAGGAGAGGGTTTGTCTGATCAACCTTTGAAGAATCCTTGAGTATGGAGGTATGAAATGTCTTGAGATGTAGGAGGGCAAAATTTGGGGTATGACAACTACCCCTGTTCAATCTTCTTGTACTGGAAGGGTTAGATTGGCATGTTCGCCTTTCGTGACCTGGAGGTAGAAGATGATTGAACACTCGAGTACACCTGAAAATTTGCACTCGCGGTTGGTTGATGATGCGGGAATGGGCTTATAGATGCCATTTGGAGAAGTTGGAGACTTCGCTGGGGAATGAGTCTCACGCTAGACTTGGGATTGTTGATAGGAGAATTGACGGGGATGGGCTTATGATGCCATCCGAAAAGGTCGGTGTTGAGGAGTGAGCCGTACGCTAGGCTCTGTAGATGTTTCTGGAGGCGAAAGGGGATGGGCTTAAGATGCCATCCGGAGGGAGTCGTACGTTAGACTTCGTGTTCATCCTTGAATGAAGTTATTGGTTTGTATTGGTTTTTAACCAAATATGCGATTCGAAAGTGGAGAAATGTTGATAAGTAGTCGAGATGGGCTTAAGATGCCATCCAAGGCAATCGAGTCGACGCCGTCAGAGTTGCCTGATAATAAGAATGAGTCGAATAGTTCTTCGTGCCGACTACCGGGGTAGTAGTTTGGCAAAATGTCGATAGCTTCCCCGTCATCGGTATTGATCCATTGCTCGTTATCGGAAGATAACTTGTGATCGCTCGATAGTTTTCCCGTGATTGGTCTTAATCTCGGATATGCCGTTGGAGGACAGCGGGCGGTCTTCGGATAGTTTTCCGTCTGATTCGGTCTTAATCCGGACCGTTGTCGGAGGACAGCTAGGGCGGTCTTTCAGATAGTTTTCCCGTATGGTTTCGGGCATTAATCCTGGATCTGCTGTCGGAGGACAGCAAGGGTGGTCGTTCGGATAGTTTTCCCGTCTGGTTTCGGGCATTAATCCTAGACCAGTTGTCGGAGGACAACTAGGGCGGTCGTCGATAGTTTTCCGTCTGCCGGCATTAATCCCGGACGTTCTGCTTTAAGTGATTTCCACCTGTTTTGAAAAAAAACAAGAGAAACTTTGATAGAATATTGTTAGTCTTATGCAAGGAATGATGCATGACGATGTGTATGAATGACATATGCATTTTTTTTGACTTTATGAGAAATGTATGAATGATAGATGTTGTGGTATTTCAAAACATATCCATCTTGAAGAAGAGGCAGATGTTCTGTTTGAAGGATTTCTGACTTCTGTTTGGGGATGGAGACCCCGAGAAGAAAGAAAACTTTGATTCCTCCGGTGCACTATCTGACCACGTCTTGAGCCTAGATATTGTTGAGGGTGGTAGAGTTACGCTGTCGAGGACCTTGTGTAGACCCTGGGGAGAATCTTGAGGTACCGGGATTTGTGTGCAAGTCCCGGAGAGTATTTGGTGGCTGCTGGGAGACCGTGTTGGAAGAATCTGGAGCCCGTTATAATCTCTGACTGGGGAATGAAAGATGTAGGTTCCCTCCGGTGCACTATCTGACCAAGTTTCAAGTCTGGACACTGCTGTTGGAGAGAAGGGGAATTGTTGAAAGATATTTTGCTGGAGATAAATACCTTGGCTGGGGATGGATCGTTACTACTTGGAGACTGATGTAACATGATTTAGTTGAGTGGAATTACTGCTCGGGGACTAACGTATACTCCTCTGGGGAAGGTTTGTTGTGAGTGACACCTCTGCGGGGATCATGCTCTGCAGGGGAACGTTTTGGTGACTTTCGTCGTCATCTCAATTCCTGGAGCCTGTAGTAATTACTTTTGTATGTTCACTTTTTGCATGTTTGTATACAGATTTTTATTGTCAAATGCATATAATCATTCAAAGCAAACGTTGGACTTTATGCAAACAACAACAGCAAAAAAAATTGCAAAGATAAAGAACTTGTATTAATTTGAAATGTGGCGTATGGCCAAGTAGTTTGTACACAAGAAAGGTAAAAAGCTATGCAGAAACAATCTCGTTAAGTTCCAACTATGCTAGTACTCATATATTTCAACTATCTCATCTCCTTGCTGTCAGTAGAAAGTGAATGGATTGATTTTCGCCATTTGAATCTTGAACGCTGATAGTAGTCTGGAAGAAAGTGATTTGGACGAGACATAGTCGTACGCTTAAATCCCTAACTTTTGGGCTTTCAGTCTACCGGGATACCCTTTTTTGCCCAAGCCGCCTTTTCAGGTTTTTGACTTGCCGGGTGTACATGTTTTGTATTTATCCTTAACTTTTGCCCAAACCATTTTGGTTCGCCAGGATGCCCTTATTTTTGCCTAGGTCCGTCGACCTAGCGGGTCTTTTTTATGCGTAGTATTTTTTGACTATGTCTGTGTTCACAGAGTGTGGGAAGTCTTCACCATCCATGGTGCTAAGTATCATAGCTCCGCCAGAAAACACTGACTTGACTACAAACGGTCCCTCGTAGGTGGGAGTCCATCTTCCCTTGGGATCACCTTGTGGAAGAATGATGCGCTTGACTACTAGATCACCGACTTGGTAGACTCGGTGCTTGACTTTTTTGTTAAATGCTCTGATCATTCGCTTCTGATAGATCTGTCCATGGCAGATGGATGCGAGCTGTTTCTCATCAATCAAATTAATCTGGTCAAGGCGAGTATGGATCCAATCGTCTTCGCCTAACTCCGCGTCCTGGAGGACTCTGGTTGAGGGAATCCGGACCTCAATTGGTAGGACTGCCTCCATTCTGTATACAAGAGAGAAAGGGGTTTCCCCTGTTGACGTCCGTACTGTAGTGCGATAACCATGAAGGGCAAATGGTAACATCTCATGCCAATCCTTGTACGTCACTGTCATTTTCTGTATAATCTTCTTAATGTTCTTGTTGGCGGCTTCCACAGTGCCATTCATCTTTGGTCGATAAGGAGAAGAGTTGTGATGCTTGATCTTGAGCTGCATGCAGAGTTCGGTGATCATTTTGTTGTTGAGATTAGAGCCATTGTCCGTGATAATCCTTTCAGGAGTGCCATACCGACAGATAAGATTATGCTTGATGAAACGAGCCACAACATTCTTGGTAACAGATGCGAACGAGGCTGCTTCTACCCATTTGGTGAAATAATCAATTGCCACAAGGATGAAACGATGTCCATTGGAAGCGGTGGGCTTGATTTCTCTGATCATGTCAATGCCCCACATTACAAAAGGCCAAGGAGCTGTTAGAACATTCAAAGGTACTGGAGGTACGTGCACTTTGTCTGCATAAATCTGGCATTTGTGACAAGATCGGTGAAGGTGACAATCAGCTTCCATGGTGGACCAATAGTAACCTGTTCTCAAAATCTTCTTAGCCATTGTATGTCCACTGGAGTGGGTACCAAATGCACCTTCGTGTAACTCTTCCATGATACGTTCCGCTGTTTTCCGGTCTACACAGCAAAGTAAGCACAAATCGTGATTGCGCTTGTATAAGATGTCGTTGCTGAGGAAGAATTTGGATGCAAACCTTCTCAAGAACTTCTTATCGTTGACAGATGCCCCTGCGGGATATCCCTGAGTCTCAAGATACCTCTTCACGTCGTAGTACCAAGGTTTCTCGTCTGTATCAAGTTCATAACAATACGCTGGTTCGTCAAACCTCTCGATGATGATCTGGGGAGCTTCGTTGTCCCATCTGACCTTGAACATAGACGACATAGTAGCTAATGCGTCTGCCAACTGATTCTCTTCTCGTGGAATGTGACTGAAAGTAATCTCTTCGAAGTAGGAGATCAAACTCAGAACATGCTCTTGATACGGAATAAGATTTGGATGTTTCGTATCCCACTCGCCCTTAATCTGACTGATCACCAAAGCTGAGTCTCCATACACTTGCAAGAACTTGATTCTTAAGTCAATAGCAGCCTTGATACCCATGATGCACGCCAGATTCGCCATGTTGTTAGTGCAACTGAAGCATAATCTGGCGGTGAAAGACGTGTGTCCGCCTGTAGGGGATGTAATTATGGCGCCAATGCCATTGCCAAGTGCGTTTAAGGCTCCATCAAAAACCATGGTCCATCGGGATCCTTGTTCAATCGTCCAGCCTCGGTTCTTCGACTGTAACTAGTAAAACATCTTCATCTGGAAATTGAACCGCATAGATTGATAGTCATCTACGGCTTGATGAGCCAAACGATTGGCTACTACACTTCCTTTGATCGCCGAGAAGTGTACCGATGTCGATTCGGTCAAGATCATCTCGCCATCTTGCTATTCTTCCGGATAGAGCTGGTTTCTCAAATATGTATTTTATCGAATCCATCTTAGAAATCGAAGTAGTGTGAGTCAATATACCGCCTTAGTTGGCGATCAGCCAAAGCGTTGCAAGTTTTCTCAAGTGAGTATCTTGTTTCACATCGGTAAACTTTTGCTAAGGTAGTATATTGCATGCTCTTTTCGACTGCACTCATGTTGCCCCAACACACAACCCATTGAGTTCTCTAACACTGTCAAGTACATGATAAGAGGTCTTCCTTCGGCGGGCGGCATTAGGATATGAGGATTCTGTAGGTACTCCTTGATTTTGTCAAAAGCGATCTGGAAATCGTCATTCCATTCTACCACTTGATCTTTCTTAAGCAACTTAAAGATTAGCTCACAAGTAGCAGTAAATGTGCAATGAATCGGGCAATGTAGTTTAATCGGCCCAAGAAACCTCTGACTTCCTTCTCGGTGCAGGGAGCTGGAATTTCTTGAATAGCTTTAACCTTGGCGGGGTCAACCTCAATACCTTTACCACTGACAACAAACCCTAGAAGTTTTCCGGATCTGACTCCAAAGGTACACTTGTTAGGATTAAGTCTCAGTCTGTACTTCTTCAATCTATCAAACAGCTTCTGCAAATGATCAAGATGTTCTTCTTCAGTGTGTGATCGAGCTATCATGTCGTCGACATAGACCTCTATCTCGTGATGAATCATGTCATGAAATAATGTCACCATAGCACACTGATAAGTGGCGCTCGCGTTCTTCAGTCTGAACGGCATAACCTTGTAGTAGAAAGTGCCCCACTGTGTAACGAAAGTAGTCTTCTCCATGTCTTCAGGAGCCATTTTGATCTGATTGTAACCGAAGAAACCATCCATAAAGGAGAAGATCTTATGCTGAGCGGTGTTGTCAACCAGAACATCAATATGAGGAAGGGGAAAATCGTCTTTCGGACTCGCTTTGTTTAGATCTCTGTAATCCACACACATTCGTACTTTACCATCCTTCTTAGGCACAGGTACCACATTCGCAACCCATTGTGGATAGGAAGTAACAGATAAGAAACCGGCGTTGAACTACTTCATAACTTCGGCTTTGATTTTCTCTGACATCTCAGGACGCATACGACGAACCTTCTGTTTCACTGGGAGAAAGCCTTCTTTGTCGGCAATCAGTGTACCACGATATCAATGTCCAAACCCGGGATGTCTTCATACGACCAAGCAAAAACCTCAATATAGTCTCGTAGCATCTGAACCAATCTCTTTAACATCGCTCAAGACCCGCTCCTATCTTGATCTCTTTTCTCGCCTTCATCGCACCCAAATTCACAACCTCAACTGCTCTTCATGTGGTCAGATAACTCGATCTTCTTGTCAGAAATCGACAAGTTCTCCGGCACTTCACAATCTTCCTCACTTTCGTCTCGGCTTGGTAGATCAGATTATCGAAGTCATATTTAGCAATAGCATAGCTGTTATCAACGAGATTCAGAGTGATTCTGCGGTGTATCACGTGGGTGTGTGTAAGAAACACATAGCTTTTTGAAGGGGTGATAAAGTAAAAGAAAACAAAAATAGAATGCAAAATTCCAACGATTTTATTGAATGAAAATATGCAAATGACAGATAATAATCCTCACAAACGAGCCATGATGCCCCGGGTAAGGCACTAGGCTTTAGAGTTTATTGTTCAAAACATAGAAAATACGAAAAGCAAAACAAAAACAAGAGCAATTACTCATGACTAAAGAAGATTGGTATGACGTCTTCAGTCTTCCAATTGTTGAGTCCGTTGTCAGGAGTTGGGAAGATCCATTTGTTGATGTCGAAGCCGCTGTCGTCGTCGTCATCTTCTATAGCATGGATTCCACTCTGGCTGATGTGGAAAGGAAGTTGGCCGACACGTTCGCGGCGTATCATCTTCTGACCTTTGACGGTGAAGCCTAAACCAGTCTTGTCAGATTTGAAAGAAAGATCAGGGAGCTGACCCCAAATAGTACTACCTCCTTCTTCAACAGTAGCTTGAGCATCTTTCAGCGAGGCCATCCTAGGCGGAACTTGTGTAACTTCAGGAGTGACAGGGAGTCACAGCATGACTGGAATCGTTTCAAAAGCTTGACAGGAGTCTCGAAGAATTCACTCCACCTCGAGGTATCGGAATGACCGTAGATGACCGAACATATATTCTTCTTCACCATATCGTGACAATCTTCCCTTTCACCGGTACTTCAACCGATGCAAGGTAGAGGTAAGCGCCGCCCCATGTATCCAAGGCGCCCAAGTAGGCAAGAGTAAGCGGACGGATGTCCATGACAAAGAAAGTAGAATCAAAAGTCGGGAACCGACCTTAACAGTCAGAATGAGCTCTCCAAGTACTGTTCGCTTAGAACCATCAAAAGCTCTCACAATTATATCACTGGGTCTCAGAACCAACCCTTCGATATCAAGTCGATCAAAAGCAGTCTTTGGTAGGATATTCAGAGCAGAACCGGTATCCACCAAGACATGAGATAAGGTAGTACCCTTGCATTCAATAGAGATGTGCAAGGCTTTGTTATGTTTCCTTCCGGCAGGAGTTAGATCAGCATCAGAGAAGCCTAGGCCGTTGTTGGCAGCCAGGCTAGCAATACAAACTTCGAACTGGTCAGCAGTAGTGTCTTGCGGTACGTGGGCATTCTTCAGAAACTTCACCAAGGCATTAACATGAGCCTCAGAGCACAAGAGCAGAGCAAGCATGGAGATCTTGGACGGAGTCTGTCCCAACTGTTCCACAATATTGTAATCACTCTTCTTGATAATCTTCAGAATTTCCTCCATTTCTCGTTCGGAGGTGTCTTCAGCAACTACCTTTGGTACTTCTGGCTGAGCAGGATGAGTCACTGGTTCTTTCCCTCTAGCTTGGGGAATGGATTGAGTGGCTGGAATGCGAGCTGGAGTCGCAGTGTCCTTTGGAGGAGAGATTTCTGGAGAGAAAACCCTTCCGGTTCTGGTCACCTTACTTGATCCGGTGATGTTGTCAATGTCGGGAATGGTAGCTTCAACTGTAAGATCTTCAATGGTCAGAGGGTCTTGCTTGACGCCATGATAGTAAACATCAGCTCCATAATTCCAAGGGATAGCCTTGTCGGAGGAATATGGCACTGGTCTTGGAGAAGTAATGATAAGAGGTGCCACTCTAGGCACAGGATCAGCAGAGGAAATCCTTATAGTGTTAACATCAGCATAGTCTTCTGGGAAATCGTCACCCCATCCGGTCACTTTAACATCTTCAATAGGAATCTTGTAGCTCTCAGGAACAGTGTAGACAATTCTCTGGGCATCCTGGATTGACACCGGCTTGTAGCAAATTCTTCTTAACAGTCATCAGAGGAATGGTCAAGTCATCTATGTTGAAAATGTAAGTATCCTCACCAACAGCATTGGAACTCTTGTCATGGTTAGGCATAGGCGCGTTGATCACATTCGGAGTCTCAACAGGAGGGTCAAACTCAATCTGCTTAGCTTCAATCATGTCTTGAATCTTGTTCTTCAAAGCCCAACAGTTGTCAGTGTCGTGCCCTGGGCTGTTAGAGTGGTAAGCACACTTAGCATTAGGATTGTATCTCGGAGAGAAAGTGTTGATGTTTTGAGGAGGATCCCTCAAGGTTATCAGCTCTGCTTTCAACATGTGTTGCAAGGCTTGCGACAAAGGCATGTTGATCTTCGTAAACTGCTTCGTGGTGCTGCTACGCGCGTTGTCTCACCGAGGTTGTGCCGATGTAGGATTGGAGATCACAACCGCCTCCACATTGAGCACGGTCGGTCTTGGCTCGGCTTTTCCGACCATACACAAGATTAGTCTCTTTCTTACCACCAAAGATCTCTTTGCAAAGATTTGAAGATGTCTCTATCTGAATCTTTCCACTTTGATACCACCTCAATACGCCTCCTCAATATCAATTCGTGAATCCGGCGGAAGAGTTTCCAATCAGATGATTGAAGAACAGGCCTGTCAGTGTTCCCATAAACATATCAACAAACTCCCTATTGGACAAGGGTGGTTGAACTCTGCCTGCTAAATCTCTCCATTTCTGAGCATACTCCTTAAACTTCTCATCACGACCCATAGACATGCTCTGTAGTTGCATGCGAGTGGGTGTCAATTCAGCATTGTACTCATACTTCTTGTAGAAAGCATCTGCTAAGTCACTCCAAGTACGGATACGGTCATTCTCTAGCTGATAGTACCATTCCAATTGAGTTCCGGACAAACTCTCTTAAAAATAGTGCATCCACAACTTTATGTCATCAGTGTGGGGATTGATCTTCTGAACATAGGACTTCAAATGTAGCTTCGGACAAGACATGCCATCATATTTGGCAAAAGTCGGAACTTTGAACTTGGGAAGAATCACCACACCAGGAACAAGGCTCAGATCATCAAAATTCAGCCCGGACATCTTCAGGTTTTCCACAAAGATTCGACGGTCTTCAAGTTGCTTGTACTTGTCATCTTCATCAGAGTACTGGCTATGGTCAGAGCGATCTTCTCCCTCCTTCTTAGGCTCATGCTGGTCATCTTTATTGCCCTCGACACTCCCCTCATTCTTGACACTTCCTTCGAGAGCTATCCGATCGACCTCTTAGGACCACCTTTGTAGCCCGCCCATGTTGAGAAGACCAACAACCTTCTTCTTTCTGTTGATGATCTTCTTGGCCTTGGACCAAACGGTGAACATCTGTTGAACCGAGCATTCGAGCCCGGAGATCTTTGACGGACTGTTCAAGAGCCATTTCTGCTAAAATAAATAGCGAGCAAATGAGAAAACCAATCTTCAATGTACCTGTGATGCAATGTTATGCTATGATATGCAATGTTTATGCGAATGCAATGCAATGTTTTCAAGGACCTTAGAGATTTAAATTGGTTAAACAAGAACAAACAAACATTTATTAGTTCTCTTTTTATTAATTTTCTTTTTAAGTACAAAAGATAGTTCAAAACAATAAAAGAAAACATATAAATCGAGAGCTCTAAGTCTCCCATGGGCGCTCCTGGTGCCGGTAGGCGTTGATGTTCCGCTCCTCGTGAAGTAGCTTTGTCAACTCTAGTACCTTCTTCTCGCCACGTAACACCGAGCTTCAAAGGTATCCCTTTTTCTTTAAGTGAATCCAAGATCTCTTCAAGTCTTCAAAATCGCAGGTCGGGATGGAGAAATATAGGTTCCTCCTATAGCAACAGGTTCCATAATTACTGGTAAAATAGGCGCGAATGGAATCATGAGGTTTTGAGCTCGGGCTCTCACCCATCTAAGGTAAGGTTCCCAAGGAATGGAGTTCTGGTGCCCCAAAGTCTTGGTATCAGTCTTCTTTACCATGCCCCACGCGTGTATAAACCTTCGTCGGTAATTCTGGAGATCGTGGTTGTAGTCGAACACAATATCTTGGAGAAGTATATCATGTGGGCCATCTCTTCGAGCAAAACCAAACTGACGTAGAGCTAGAGAAGGGTTGAAAGTAATACCTCCCCTTATACCAAGTAGTTGTACATTAGGGAATTCTCCACAACGCTCAATGAAGGTGAAATCTTTTTGAGAGAAAAGATTCCAACGGATATCTGAATGAGAGAGTGACATTAACCTTTGAGACCATCTCAACCTTTATTCATTCTTCAAAACTGATGGAGGAAGGTGCGAAATAAACCACCTGGAAAGTAACGGTATGCAACACATGAGAGTTCCTTGTCTTTTGATAGTACGAGTGTGGAGAGAATGTAGGATGTCTCCAAGTAAAGTAGGCACAGGATTGCGGGTAATAGAACCAAACCATAGATTAGCAAGGCCACAATGTCTTCAAATGCATGGAAACTCATAGCTTTGAGGAATTCTCGGGCTTTCTTAATTAGGAACTTGGCAAGTAAACCCTTAACTCCACTTCTGGTTTCCCAATTGGCTTCGATGTATGAGCGCTTAAGATGTAAGGCCGATGCAATGTCTTCATACCTAGGAACCTTTTCCAAACTGTTGAATGGCATTTGGTCAAGAATAGGTATCCCAAGTAGCTTAGAGAACTCTTCCAAGGTAGGAACCAACTGATAATCTGGGAATGTAAAGCAATGGTGTTTCGGATCAAAGAACTGGAATAAGACATGCATCATATCTTCTTCAAAACCGGAGATAACCAAATCAAGCAGATAACCATGTCTTTTGATGAATTGAGCATGGTCGGGAATTTCTGAAACCAATTCTTTGAGCTGAGAAGGTATACCCGTGAAGTTGATTCGGATAGTCTTTCTAGAAGCCATAATTCCCTACAAAACAGAGCAAAGATAAATCCCTAGGTCCTTGAAATAGTTAGAAATGATATGCAATGCAATGATGTCATGATGTCATGTTTGGCACACACAAACAATTCACACAATGAGCCTAGGTTTAAGGCTTGCAAGAGGTATAGGTGATTACCCCACCAAAAGTTTGAGTTGGTTCATCCTGTCCTATAATAGTAACCGGGTTCTAGGAATCTCATATCATTGATCTTTCTCGTAGGCGTTTATTTCAATACGACTGCCAAGTGGTCGACCGAAAATATCCCAAAAGTCTGATCTCAATGAGCGTAGCATCGAGTATCAACCAACCTTAGTCTGCACCAAAGTCGGCCATCTCGCTACCTTCTAATGGCCAAGATGGGTCAATTAAGGTTCTAAAAGTTTAGTTAGTGCTTGATGACACCACGCAGAAGCCAAATACTATCCTCAACTTGGAAATGAAGAGTATCAGGACATCCAAAGTGTCACACTAACGTAGCCATCATGTTGACCGTTTCGATATACGTCTAACGGTCGCGACGATTTATTGCTACTTACCTAAAAGGAAACCCGGATCCGGGTGTAGGATCCCCCAACAGTATAATACCCAAGCAACCCTTAAAGATAAAGCAAGCAAGTCAAACAAAAAGCAATAAAGGTGATCTAGAAATCCTTAAGGCATTTTCTCTCTAGGGTGTCTCCCCGGCAGAGTCGCCAGTTCTGTAATTCGGTGAACTGACTTTATAGGTTTTTGTATCGCAAATGTGCGGAAAGCAAGAGTCGCCACCAAATTTTCTTTTATCCAATTAAGGGAAGGTGAAAAGAATAGGAAAAGACCTTCGTTAGATTCTGAGTAAGGGAGAAGGTTATGAAAAGGGAAGGTATTAGCACCCCTTTCCATCCGTAGTTATCTACGGGCTCTTAGTTGCTCTTAGATCACTTTAAAATTGTGCTTTCTGTGTGTTTGAAAAATATTTTGAAAAGGAATTTCGCTTTGACTTTGTAATGATTCATGTAGGAATGTATACAAAGTGTTTGGCAATGTTTCGTTTTTGAAAAGAGTTTGAACTTTGACAAAAGTGTGAGGTGTGAAAAGTATTTTGATAGAGCAAGCAACTAAAAGTCTTATTACCTACTCAGAATGGTTGTTTTCGTGTTATTTTACGTTCCTTTAGAATAGCGCTATCCATACCATTAGTTGGTAGGTAACTCTATTCATTGGATGTAAGCGGGACATTCGAAGGGACATCGGATGGTCATAGAAAGCAACTTGTAGGAAGTATCCCAGCACATTCGAAGGGACTATCATCATTTTTTCGTAGGCGACAATCGAGGGTCAAGATCATGTATTCGGAGGCGACATCGTGGGTCTTATGATCTTTGTATCGAAGGGACTATGATGATTTGTTTTGAAGGCAACGGTGCTAGAATACCTCTACATTCGAGGGACTTGACCATTTGAATTCGTAAAGGCAACGAGAGAGAATTACCCTAAGGGGTGCATGTGTGAAAAAGTGTGTTGATTCAGATTCATGTTATCTTAAAAATTAGAGTGAGCTATGTTCAGTTTTAGTCTTGTCATACATGCCTAATTACTAACAGTTTATAAGGTGCGGAAATTAAAATGCGGGAATGTAAAGTGCGGAAAGATAAATCCTACGCTATTACATGGCTTTGGGGCAGATACATAATTTAAACGTGCGGAAAATAAAAGCCCTAATTAAGCTATTACATCCCATGATCAATTACATAATTGGAAAAAAGAAAACGATAAAAAGAAATCGTCCGAAACGGGATAACCTGTGAAAGGATGAGAAATCGGAAAATACGAGGAAATTGAATAAGAGGAAAATGTTAGTAAAAATGCAAATTTTTAAATGAGAAAAATATTTCATGCAAGTAACAACATTAATATGCTAAAATAATTTTTTGGGATTTTTTGGAGATAATTTAATAATTAAAAAACAATTAAATGTGATTTAAATGATAAACTAGAAATAAAATTAAATATGCATGCAAAACAATATTTTTTAATTTTGTAAATTAAATAAACATTTTCTAAAAATAATGCAAAAAGAAAAATATTTTTTGGTGTTTTTTAATGCATGATAAAAAATTATTGAAATTAAATTAAAATAACATGGAAAATATTAAATAAAATAGAAAATAGAAAATATGAAAAATGTGTTAGTTTGTAAAAAGAGTAAAAATAAGTGGTCCTGGTAGGAATCGAACTGGTGTCCTTGCTTTCACAAACCCAAGCCATGACCAACTGAGCCAGTGTGTATTACTGTTTGGAAATCGGAGCGAGTGAGTTGTGAACACGTGTCGCTCCCTGGCTGCATCGTCCTCGCGCCAAACTTCATCTTCTTCAATTCAAATTCTGGGAATTTTACGTCGGCTTTGGTTCGACGCTATAACCCCTGCTAAATCAAAAATCACATACAGGTAATATAAATGGAATCTAAAGCCATGGTTCGATTCGTCTTGGTCCACTGATCATCCTGATGGCATCGGTTTGGTCCAATTTATCCTAATTAGAGAAGCCCTAAATCGTGACCTGAAACCCTAAATATGGCATTTCATGTTTCCGGCCACGAAAACTCAATTGGATGACCCAGAAAGCTTGTAAACCTTGTTCTAATCACGAAACAAACATCAAAGCACCTTAATAATGCATGATAAACAAAACTCGAATTTCAAAAAAAGTATGAACAAACCAAATCGTGAGTTCTCAATTCTTGATGCTTTTGGACAATGTAAAGGTCTGGATCGATTCAGGAGGTATCAAGGAATGTGTTTGAGTGCTTGGAATCAATTGAATCGAGCTAGAACTGTGGCTGCAAGTTGCTTGTATAGCACGGTTTTTTTTAGTTTGAATAGGGTTTCTCCAGCCAATTTTTCTACCCTAATTCGTGTGGCATGTATTGTATATATAGAGTAGATGGAATTGGAGCTGATTTGAGGAAGAATCAATCATCAATCAATGCAAAATATATTTGATTTTGTACCAAATCAAATTTTCTCTTCTTTGATCAATTTCAATCAATTCTTGCCATATCCAATCAAATTTCGAAATTTGCTGGCTTTATTGGGTTGCTTGGATCTCAAGGAAGAGAGAAAAATCAAATTTGCAATTAATTTTGATTTTATACTTTATTTTTGAATTTAATTTGTATTTAAATGAATAAATTCCAAATTAAATAGAAAAATAAAATAAAAATTTGTGGCATTGGGCTTGGATATTCCTAATTGTATAAGGAACAAGTTTGGATGAAGAAAAAGTAAGCCCATTTGCAAAATGTTTGATTTTTAGAAGCATCTCTCTTTGTGCATCTCTTCAAAATTGCCCAACTTGTGAATGGTGTATCTTGCTCAATTTTCCATGTTTTTGAGTGTTCTTGGACTTTTTGGAAATATCTAAGAGTCCTCTAAGCAACCTTTTTGGTCTCATCTCAATTGGAGTTTCCATGCTCAATATATCTTCAAAACAAAATGTTGACTTTTTGTTGACTTTGAAAAGGACCTGTAATGTTTTGATCAATACTTTCCAAATGAAGCATTTTTTGAACATTCTTGTGAGACATGAAATTGTAGAGAATTGAACTTCCTTCAAAACAAGAGGTGGTGGAAAAATTTCGAGAAAATATGAAGAAGTTATGCTCAGTCAAAGTTTGGTTGACTTTTCACTAAGAAACCCTAATTTAGAAAGTTTGACTTTTGGGCAAATCTTGAGTTTTCTTGATGAATCATGATCAACCCTTGACCAAATGATGAATGTAACTTCAAAATGAGGATGTTGACCAAAAATTATGAAGTTTGACTGTATGTTGACCACAGTTGACTTTTTGTCCAATACAACTGATTTTCAACCATCAAAGCAATTGTCTGAGGAAACTTGACTTGTGAGGCTTGAAACTTGACATGGAGAATATTTGAAGCATATGAGGAGGCATGAAGACCATTGGAGATGTTGGAAGCCCATCTTGATCTGAGAATTGTCAAATCCTAGTTTGGGTTGATTGTCTAGGAGAGGGTTTGTCTGATCAACCTTTGAAGAATCCTTGAGTATGGAGGTATGAAATGTCTTGAGATGTAGGAGGGCGAATTTTGGGGTATGACACTAAGCTGGACAAGAATAGGCAGGATTTTCTAAAAACGGTTTTGGTCATATCTTTGCGACCGTAACTCCAATTTAGGCATAGTTGGTATCATTGGAAAGCTTAGAACGAGTAATATCGATTAAAAACATTTTCAAAACCAGTAATGAGATCTTGAAGGATTGTTTTGGCTTCCATAAGAAGGATCCGTTGTAATTTGTGATTGTGTCATTAACTTTGTGTATATTGGCTGAACGTTAATTCTATGTGTTGTAATTAACGTCATATACTCATGATTGAATTGCTATTATATGTTGTTGCTGATGTTGTATATTCGTGATGCTTGTTGATATCATGAGTTGTTGTTGTATATACCGGTGATAGCCTTACTAGATTGAAGGGTAAGCGTTTGGCATATTTATGCTTTGGGATGATTTATTTCATGATAGGTGCTGATATCATGTTGTGGTTGATGATGGTTTCTGATGTCTAATGTGGTCATAATTTGTGTTGAATGTTGCATGCTTTTGATGTGCATGCATATGCATTCTGGTGGAGTTAATTCCCATTGTGTGGAAGTTGACTTGTTTTGCCAATACCCGTACCCAGTGGATAGTGGTGGTGAGGCTGGATTCTTGACCCAGTGGTGTATGGGCGAATCGATGATTGACGTTGTTTCCGAGGTGTAAACGGAACAGGGTGTGAACTTGGTTCACGTTTGGTACCACATGAATTTGAGTTTGCATTGCATATGTAATTATGACATGTTAGGATGGTTTCCAGTGTTATAATTGCATTGATTATTATTATGTGCATTTTGTATGTGTGATCTGTATTGGTGAACGGGAATATGAATATACTAATGAGGGTGGAATAATGAATTGATTGTTTTATTATTTTAAAGAAACGTATAATGCATTTTAATTTTTGATGAAATCTCACCCTTACTTTGATGATTTCAGATTGAAGTGATTAGCTGCTCGGGAATTGGTGAGGATGGCTTATAGAGCTGTGCTATTTAGATAGTCTGTGTGTTAATGTCATGCTCTGGTAGTTGTAACACTGGGGACCGATTGTTTGGAATCACCGAATTAACTTGTTTCTTTTGGTTTATGTTTTGGAGTAATCAAGATTTGAATTATTCCGGATTCTTATGTTATTCCGATGTGTAAAACATAATCTTTGGTTTTGAATTATTTAATGAAGTTCTTCAGTAAAAGCATGATTTCTGTTATGATGTTTTATTATCTGCATAATCTTTAATTGTGACGCCCTTTCGTTATGTTAAAACTCTGATTAATTATATAATTCACGGGGAAATTAGAAGGGGTGTTACAATAGTGGTATCAGAGCATCGTCGGTCGTTGTGACTAGTGTGTTAATGTCATTATCCCTTTGTACGCGACAAGTGTGTACAACACTGTCGGTACTTGTTGCTTTTCTGATTGCTTATTGCAAGAGTAGTGTGAAACTGAGTGGGGGAGAAGAGATGCTTCCCGGATATGTTCCGATTGTAAACCATTGGTACGACGTACTGCTTGAGAAGACAGTGCAAGAGTGGTTAGAGTTGTTGGAATCATTTGGATCGTGAGTCATAGTTGGAAGTGCAAAAAGGTGAGTACGATTCTGATAACAGAAAGTGTTGGTAATGATGATTTATACTCCAGTATGATTATCGGATGTCTATTGACAAATTGAGGACTTGATCACCTTAATCTCTTGTTGATAGTAGACGAAATCGTATTGGATGGTATAAAATTGTCTTGCTATCTAAATGGGGCATAAAGTGATGAATATGAATGAAGTTTGGTAGAAGCTTTTGAACCATATGAGTTGACGAAGACTCTAATAAGGACAATGAATTAAGTTGGATGATCAGAGTTGTTCAGCTGTTAATGATGGTGCTGTGGTGTTTATGTTGTATTCTTTGACGGATGCGAAAGGAAAGGCTAAGAGTGAGGAATTTCCAGTGGTGAATGAATTTCCAGAAGTGTTTCCGAAAGATGTTAGTGAATTTCCACCTGAGAGAGAAGTGGAATTTACTATAGATTTGATTCCTGGAACTAGTCCGGTGTCGATGGCGCCTTATCGCATGTCGACATCTGAATTGTCTGAGTTGAAGAAGCAGTTGGAAGAATTACTTGAGAAGAAGTTTATTCGTCCTAGTGTTTCGCCGTGGGGTGCTCCTGTGTTGTTGGTTAAGAAGAAAAATGGTTCAATGAGATTGTGTGTTGATTACAAGAAGTTGAACAAAGTTACAATCAAGAATTGGTATCCATTGCCGAGGATTGATGATTTGATGGATCAGTTAGTTGGAGCTTGTGTATTCAGCAAGATTGATTTGAGATCTGGATATCATCAGATTCGTGTGAAGACGGAAGATATTCAGAAAACTGCATTTAGAACGAGGTATGGACATTATGAGTATTCTGTTATGCCGTTTGGAGTTACTAATGCACCTGGTGTTTTCATGGAGTATATGAATAGAATATTTCATCCGTATCTTGATAAGTTTATGGTAGTCTTTATTGATGATATTCTGATCTATTCAAAGAATGATGAAGAGCATGCAGAACATCTTAGAATTGTGTTGGAACTGTTGAAAGAGAAGAAGTTGTATGCGAAGTTGTCCAATTGTGAATTCTGGTTAAGTGAAGTAAGTTTTCTTGGTCATGTGATTTCCAAGAATGGCATTGTTGTTGACCCTACGAAGGTAGAAGCGGTATCTCAGTGGAAATCACCGAAGAATGCTTCTGAAATCCGTAGTTTTCTTGGTCTTGCAGGTTACTACAGAAAGTTCATTGAGAGATTTTCGAAGTTATCTTTTCCGTTGACTAAGTTGACGAGAAAGGGTCAAGTGTTCGTTTGGGATTCTGAATGTGAGAAAGGATTACAAGAGCTGAAGAAGAGATTGACTAGTGCTCCGATTCTGATTTTGCCGAATCCGACAGAATCTTTTGTTGTGTAGTGTGATGCGTCATTGATGGGATTAGGTGGTGTTTTGATGCAAGATAAGCAGGTTGTGGCTTATGCTTCAGGACAATTGAAAGCTCATGAAAGGAATTATCCGACTCATGATTTAGAGCTGGCAGCGGTGGTATTTGTTCTGAAATTGTGGAGGCATTATTTATATGGTTCTCAATTTGAGGTATTCAACGATCATAAGAGTTTGAAGTATCTCTTTGATCAGAAAGAGTTGAATATGAGGCAAAGGAGATGGTTGGAATTTCTGAAGGATTATGATTTTGGTTTGAATTACCATCCTGGTAAGGCAAACGTTGTTGCAGATGCATTGAGTAGGAAGTCGTTGCACATGTCTATGTTGATGGTGCACAAATTGGATTTAGTTGAGCAATTCAGAGATTTGAGTTTGGTATGCGAGACTACTTCTGATAGCATTAAGTTGGGTATGTTGAAGTTGACTAGTGGTATTCTTGAGGAAATTCGAGCTGCGCAGAAATTTGATGTTGGTTTGGTGGATAAGTTGACATTGATTAACCAAGGTCAAGGAAGTGAATTGCGGATTGACGAGAATGGCATTATGAGATTTGGTGATAGAGTGTGTGTTATGGATATTGCAGAACTTCGGAAGAGTATTTTGGAAGAAGGACATCGTAGTGGATTGAGTATTCATCCCGGTGCTACTAAGATGTAGCATGACTTGAAAAATTTATTTTGGTGGCCTGGAATGAAAAAGGAAATTGCTGAGTTTGTTTATGCTTGTTTGGTTTGTCAAAAGTTAAAGATTGAACATCAGAAACCGTCAGGATTGATGGAGCCGTTGTTTTTCCAAAATGGAAATGGGATGGCATTTCTATGGATTTTGTATCTGGTTTGCCAAGGACAGCGAAGAATTGTGATTCTATTTGGGTTATTGTTGATCGGTTGACGAAGTCCGCTCACTTCATTCCGATAAGAATGGATTATCCTATGGAAAGGTTGGCAGAATTGTATGTTGAGAAGATTGTAAGTTTTCATGGTATTCCTTCTAGCATTGTGTCGGATTGAGATCCGAGGTTTACGTCAAAGTTCTGGAAAGGATTGCAAGAAGCTTTGGGTACTAAGTTGAGGTTGAGTTCCGCTTATCATCCGCAGACAGATGGTCAGACAGAGAGGACGATTCAGTCGTTAGAGGATTTGTTGCGAGCTTGTGTGTTGGAGAAAGGTGGAGCTTGGGATAGTTATTTACCATTGATTGAGTTTACCTACAACAATAGTTTTGATTCGAGTATTGGTATGGCTCCGTTTGAAGCATTGTATGGTAGGAGGTTTCGTACGCCATTGTGTTGGTACGAATCTGGAGAAAGTGCTGTGATTGGACCGGAAATTGTCCAACAGACTTCAGAAAAAGATTAAGATGATTCAGGAGAAGATGAGAGCTTCTCAGAGTCGATAGAAGAGTTATCATGATAAGAGGAAGAAGGATCTCGATTTTAGTAAAGGAGATCGTGTGTTTATGTGAGTTACTCTGATGACTGGTATTGGTCGAGCCTTGAAGTCAAAGAATTTGACTCCGCATTTTATTGGTCCGTATCAGATTACCAAGAAGGTTTGAAGAGTTGCTTATCAGATTGCTTTACCGCCGTCACTTGCAAATTTGCATGATGTCTTCCATGTATCTCAGTTGAGGAAGTACATTGCTGATCCCTCTCATGAGATTCAGGTAGATGATATACAGGTGCGAGATAATCTGACTGTTGAAGCATTACCTGCTAGAATTGAGGATCGAAAGGTGAAGCAGTTACGTGGTAAAGAGATAACGCTGGTGAAAGTAGCTTGGGGAGGACCAGCAGGTGGAAATGTAACTTGGGAACTGGAGAGCCAGATGAAAGACTCGTATCCCGAATTTTTCGTCTAAGGTATGTTTTCGAGGACCAAAACTCTTTTTAGTAGGGGAGAGTTGTGACACCCCAAATTAATTCAACTATTAAATAATTAGAAATTTAATTATTAATTTAATTAAAGGTTTAATTATTAATATTTTTGGATTTATGGATTAATTAATTAATTAAATAGATGGAGTGTTGGAGGTGTAAATTGGAATTGGGAGGTGTGTAGAGTAAAAGACTCTAATTAATCTAATTTATTTATTTCTATTATTTGGAAAATAAAAAGGAATAAATAAAGGAATAGAGGAATAAGAGAAGGATTTGAGAAATTAGGTTTTCATTCTACGTACTTTGGAGAAGAGAAGAGAAAGAGGAGAAAAAGCCAAATCGTCGGAATTCGAAGATTCATCGCGAGGTAAGGGGTGATTAGATATGATTATTATGCCTTATAGGTTTTGATGATCAATAGAATGAATTGATCTGTTAGGAATCTCGAATTAGGATTTTAGGTTGTGCCCTAACGTTATGATTCGACGTAATAATTCAATTGGGAATGATAATAATGATTAATTGTGTAGGATGATTGTAGGAAAATTAGAAAGCATAATTCTGATTTTAATTAGGTGTGAAAATACATAAGAATTATTATTTCTGTTGTGCCATGGCTATTGGTAATGAATGGATTAATTGGAACTGCACACAGTGAAAATAAAAAACTGTATTTTGGTGAAAAAGCGCAGCATGGGTCGACACAAGAAGTTATGTGTTGATGCAAGCAGTAAATATTTAGAAAACCAGAGGCGTGGGAAAGGCTTGTGTCAACACAAAATTGCTTGGATCGACTCATGTGGTAAAAAATTAGGCTTTTGCATCGACACAAAGATGATATGCATCGATGCAAAAGGATCTTGTATCGACACAAGAAGGCTATGGGTCGATCCATACTGAAGAGATTTTGAAAAATGGGGAAAATTATTACGTATGAGTCGACACATACGTGTTTTGTGTTGACACAAGCAGTCTATGTATTGACACATGAGCTTATGGATCGACCTAAGCTGGACAGGAATGGGCAATGGGCAGGATTTTCTGAAAACAGTTTTGGTCATATCTTTGCGACCGTAACTCCGATTTAGGCATAATTGGTATCGTTGGAAAGCTTAGAACGAGTACTATCGATTAAAAACATTTTCAAAACCATTAAATGAGATCTTGAAGGATTTTTTTGGCTTCCGTAAGAAGGATCCGTTGTAATTCGTGATTGTGTCATTAACTTTGTGTATATTGGCTGAGTCTTAATTCTATGTGTTGTAAGTAACGTCATATACTCATGATTGAATTGCTATTATATGTTGTTGCTGATGTTGTATATTCGTGATGCTTGTTGATATCATGAGTTGTTGTTGTTGTATATACCGGTGATAGCCTTACTAAATTGAAGGGTAAGCGTTTGGCATATTTATGCCTTGGGATGATTTATTTCATGATAGGTGCTGATATCATGTTGTGGTTGATGATGGTTTATGATGTCTTATATGGTCATAATCTATGTTGAATGTTGCATGCTTTTGATGTGCATGCATATGCATTCTGGTGGAGTTAATTCCCATTGTGTGGAATTTGACTTGTTTTGCCAATACCCGTACCCAGTGGATAGTGGTGGTGAGGCTGGATTCTTGACCCAGTGGTGTATGGGCGAATCGATGATTGACGCTGTTTTCTGAGGTGTAAATGGAACAGGGTGTGAACTTGGTTCACGTTTGGTACCACATGCATTTGAGTCTGCATTGCATATGTAACTATGACATGTTAGGATGGTTTCCAGTGTTATAATTGCATTGATTGTTATTATGTGCATTTTGATCTGTGTGATCTGTATTGGTGAACGGGAAGCTGAATATACTAATGAGGGTGGAATAATGAATTGATTGTTTTATTGTTTTAAACAAACGTATAATGCATTTTAATTTTTGATGAAATCTCACCCTTACTTTGATGATTTCAGATTGAAGTGATTAGCTGCTCGGGAATTGGTGAGGATGGCTTATAGAGCTGTGTTATTTAGATAGTCTGTGTATCAATGTCATGCTCTGGTAGTTGTAACACTGGGGAACGATTGTTTAGAATCACCGAATTAACTTGTTTCTTTTGTTTTATGTTTTGGAGTAATCATGATTTGAATTATTCCGGATTCTTATGTTATTCCGCTGTGTAAAACATAATCTTTGGTTTTGAATTATTTAATGAAGTTCTTCAGTAAAAGCATGATTTCTATTATAATGTTTTATTATCTGAATAGTCTTTAATTGTGACGCCCTTTCGTTATGTTAAAACTCTGATTAATTATATAATTTGCGGGGAAATTAGAAGGGGTGTTACACATGCCAGGGTTGGATACCAACATCGTAGAGCATTACTTGCCATTAAAGCCAGAATGTCTGCCAGTTAAGCAAAAACTGTGGAGGACTCACCCAGACATGGCTGATAAAATCAAAAAGGAGGTTCAAAAACAACTCGACGCAAGTTTTCTCATCACCTCTGAACGTTTTCTCCTCTCTATGGTCTTTCTCCATTTGGGGTATCGACATGATTGGAATGATTGAACCAAAAGATTTAAACAGCCATCGCTTCATCTTAGTGGCTATGGATTACTTCACCAAATGGGTCGAAGCAGCATCTTACACCAACATTACAAGACAAGTGGTCGTGAGGTTCATCAAGAATAACCTCATTTGCCTATATGGAATTCCCAGAAATATCATTACTGATAATGGATCGATCGTGAACAACAAAATGATGAACAAACTGTGTGAGGAATTCAAGATTGAGCATCATAACTCTGCTCCTTACCGACCAAAAATGAACAGCTTTGTGGAAGCCGCCAACAAGAACATCAAGAAGATCATCTAGAAAATGGTCGTCACTTACAAAGACTGGCATGAAATGTTGCCATTTTCTTTACATGGGTATCACACTTCAGTACGCACTTCAACAGGGGCAACCCCTTTTTCCTTAGTGTATGGCATGAAAGCAGTGCTCCCCGTGGAAGTTGAAATTCCATCAATGAGAGTCCTCGTGAAGGCTAAGTTATCTGAAGCTGAATGGTGTCAAATAAGATACAATCAGTTGAACTTAATCGAAGAAAAATGTATGACCGTCTTGTGAGCAACCCTTTACTATGGATAATTTTGTATGATAGCAAATATGTGTGTTTAATTGTCTAATTAGGTCTAAAATATATGTGTGCTTGGCATGACATAATTGTAACATGTTTAAAATTCGTCAAAGTATGCTTTCACTCATGTACAAACCTCTTAGGTCGATCCAAAAATACATGCATCGATACATATAACTAACTAATCTCACAAAAACAATTTTCCTTCAGTATGAGTCGACTCATACGAGTTTTGTATCGATTCATGTCAGTTTGATGCCTCTAAAAATTAAGCTTTATACCGACACATATTATTATGGATTGATTCATATAAACATAAAGAATTAGGATTCATCTCTGTTTGTTGTTTGCATCAATACAAAATCTTTGGCATCGATTCAAATCAGTTCTTTTATTTTGGAAAGTAAATCTCATACAGTATGCATCGATGCATACGTGTTTTGGTTCAACTCATACAAGAATCGAGGTTCTGGATTCTTGCATGTTTTAAATCTTGCATCAATACATAAGTGTTTGCATTGATACATTTCTTAATTGCATCAACTTATTTGTGCCATGCATCGACTCATGTTAAATTTAATTCTCTGGAAGCAGTTTAATTACAGTATGCGTTGATACATAATCCCTTGTATCGACTCATACTTAACTTAACTCTCTAAAAGCAATTTTAGTACAGTATGCATCGACACAAAATCACTTGTATCAATACATTCATTGACTTGGGTCGACTCATACGAAACTTTATCAACTCATAAATCTATTTTTCTTCTAACATGTTTCTGTTTCCATGTATAAGCAAAGTTTGGCAGTTTAGTTTAGCAGGTGTCACAAAAACAATTGGTGAGCATCCATTTACTGAGCATTAGAAACCTGAAAGAGACTTTTATCTTCATCATCTTCTCAATATCCTTGGTTCAAGAACATTGACACATAATCATCATTGATTATTGGATCAAGGGATCAAAGAGATAACATTAAGTGGTACGATCAGTGATCTAGCTGAGTTGAAGATTCAGAAGGGGGTTTCGAGGAAAAACCAAAAGGTTTGTCCAGCAAGAACGGAGGTGTTCTTGTGGGTTTGTTAGTCACAATTGCACAAAGAAGATTCATCTGTAGCATTGGGTTTGTAGATTTCGCAAATAGGTCGTGGAAGTGGTGAATTGTCTATGAATCTTGCAGGTGTATTCTTGATCAGCTCATATCATGAGAAGGTTCATACAAGAAGAAGAAGATCTAAGTGATTAGTTTTTTGTCTTTGTATCGTAAACTTGTAAACAATATTTCAACATATTGATATAGAAAATTCCCAATTCTGATTTGGAAATTGAGAGGGAGACATGCCCACATGCGAGGACGATAGTGGGGAACTTCTTTACCAAACTGCTCTGCGTATCATATTCTCTCTCCCTCTCTCTCTCTCTCTCTTTACTTTTATAACACGTTTGTGATTCAATTGGTGTGTATATTTTCACGTTCATTGATACAAGGCTGGAAGAAACTTTTTATCAAAACTCCATTGCCATTGATTATTGAACAAGCATACTCCAACTGTTTGACAAAAGTGCTAGCTTGACTTTATTCATTGAAAATAGTGTTATAGTGATAAGTGAATTGATTAAATATAAATTCTGTGTTAATCCATCTTATTCATCTCAATTAAAATCCAGCAAACTATCGCATGTCCGGTTTTCTAGTAGTCGGTTCAGAATAGACGGAAGTCAATTCAGGACTGTGTGTTGCTTTCCGCAGTTTCACTATTAACTCTGATAAATAATTTAAAATTCGTGATAATAAAATAGGTGATCTATTCACCCCCATCTCGATCACTTGCCACACCGTCTAACAAGTGGTATCAGAGCACCGGTTCGCTGGTGCTTTGTGGCTACTTCTAACGATATGGCTTCTGCACGAAAGAGGGTGTACAATAAAGCTCCTGTTTTTAATGGTGAAAAGTATGGCTATTGGAAAGACTGTATGCGAGTTCACATAAATTCCATTGATTGGAATGTATGGACTGCCATTCAAAGTGGGCCTTTTCAAATTACCATGAAGTATGCGACAGGAACCATTGTGCCTAAACTAGACACTGATTGGGATGAAAAAGATGAGAAAAATTGGTCAAGCGATTGGAGAGGCCGGAATATGATAATTTTAGCACTTGATGTTGATGAATATTATCGGGTATCTCATTTCACCACAACTAAAGAAATGTGGGATGCTTTAGAAGTTTCCCATGAGGGTACTACTAAAGTTAAACAATCCCGCATTAACACACTTAACCAAGAGTTCGAGCTCCTATCTGTGACATGCAAAAGAGATTTGTCCATCTCACTGGTCGTTTGAATGCACTTGGAAAACCTGTTTCCAATGAAAATGCTACAAATAAAATTCTGAGATGTCTTAGCAAGGAATGGCAACCTAAAGTTACAGCTATCAAGGAAGCCAATGACTTCACTACGCTTACCATCACAACTTTGTTTGGGAAGCTGGAAGAACATCAACAACAACTGCAAAGTCTTGAAAAGCATGAGAACAAGAGTAAGAAGGATAAGAATAGAGACAAAGAGAGTGAGAATAAGTCAATAGATCTTAAGGATTCTAGCTCTAAGTCCTCACAAATAGAGCAAGATGATAATGATTCAAGTAGTGATGAAGATTCGGATGATGAGGAAATGGGACTGTTTATTCGGAGATATAATAGATTCATTCAAAAGAATGGAATCAAGCACTCCGACAAGAATCTCACAAAGTTTCAAAGATAATCCATAGAATCAAAGCAGGAGGAAAATAAGAAATATAGAGGGAAAGGATCTTGCTTCAATTATGGTAAATCTGGGCACTATAAAACAGAATGTCCTATGAACAAAAAGGAAAAAGAAAAGGCACCACCAAAGAAGTTCAACAAACAAAGAAGATCTTATATTGCGTGGGAAAGTGATAGTGAGTCATCAAGTAATGAAAGCTCAAGTGATAGTGATGATACATCAAATCTATGTCTCATGCCTCACATCAATAACCAGTCCCACCACAAGAAGAGAAACAATGAAAATGAAGTAAGACAAGCCTACTACAGTAATTTTGATTCTTTGTCTTTCTCTGAACTGAAAATAGCTTTTGAAAAACTACATAACGAAGCTGTAGACGCTTTTAAACGATTATCCTCCAACAGACAAATCTTTTCTCATTTGGAGGGTAAAGTGTATAAAGCTGAACAAGATTTAAAAAGTATAAAAGCTAGTATTGCAGAAAGTTCAAAAGATATTGATGTAAATGGTTGTGTTGAAACTAGATACTGTGGAGTTTGTCATGTTTGGCAACAAGAGGTTTAAACTCTTAATGCCAAATTGGAAAAAGCTTTATAGCCCAAGGTTACTTATGTCATTGATACTAGGATTTTTAAGAAATCATTGAATCCACCATATGCTAAATATTCTTTTTTAGAAAAGATTCCAAAGGATTCAATGAGCAAAAGTAAGCAAGTTCATCATCATGGTTTATGTCATTATTGTTGTCATAAAGATCATACCATTGAGAAATGAAAGTTTAGGAGGTTCCTTGTTCCTAAAGGCATTTATCAATGGAGTCCTAAAGGCAACCATGTTACCACTTACCCACATGGACCCAATGAAAATTGGGTACTTACCTCTCTCTTTTGATATTGCAGATTGAGTGTCTTGCATTTGTAGATAGACGATGGTTTCTAGACAGCGGGTGCTCAAAGCACATGACGGGTGACATATTGCTTTTCATTGACTTCAAAGCAAAGAAGAAAGGATATGTTACTTATGGAGACAGTAACAAAGGATCTATACTCGGCAAAGGTAGTGTAGGCAATCCCTCTACCACTACTATTTCTGATGTCCATCTTGTAGAGGGACTTAAACATAACTTGTTAAGTATTAGTCAATTGCGCGACAAGGGTTATAAAGTTACTTTCACAAAAACTTGCTTCACTTTTAAACATAATGAACAGAACATTGTGTTTAAGGGAATTAGAGTAAACAACATCTATATGCTTGATCTTTTTGATGTATCACTAACAAGCAATCAATGTCCAGTCACCTTGAGTGATGATTCTTGGATTTGGCATAAACGTCTAACACATGTTAACTTTGATTTGCTAAATAAGGTTGTATCCAAGGATTTAGTAGTCGGTCTTCCAAAAATAAAGTTTTCAAAAGACCACTTATGCAACGCATGTCAAATGGGAAAGCAAACTAGGGTCTCTTTCAAATCCAAAAATGTAATTTCTACTTCACGACCCCTTGAGATTCTCCATATGGACCTCTTTGGACCTTTAAGAACAAAGAGTCTAGGTAGAAACTGCTATGTTTTTGTAATTGTTGACGACTATTCTAGATTTACTTGGACCATATTCCTTCATAGCAAAGACGAAACCTTTTCCGCTTTTAAGAGTTTTGCAAAACTATCCCAAAACAAAATGGATTCAAAAATAATTACAATTCAAAGCGATCATGGAGGTGAATTTCAAAACCATATCTTTGATAAGTATTGTGATAAGCATTCCATTGAGCATAAATTTTCATCCCCTCGAACTCTACAATAAAATGGAGTTGTGGAGCGCAAAAATCGCGTTTTAGAGGAGTTGGCTAGAACAATGCTTAATGAGGGTGGATTACCAAAATATTTTTGGGCTGATGCGATTAGCACAGCTTGTTATGTTTTAAACAGGATATTAATCCGCCCTATTTTGGATAAAACCCCTTATGATCTTTTGAAAGGAACAAAGCCAAACTAGTCACATCTTCACGTATTCGGTTGTAAATCTTTTTGATGGATGAAGGCTCTCTTGGATACTCACGATCAAGCAAAGCATATAGAGTGTATAATAAACATTTACTTACTGTTGAAGAGTCAATCCATGTTTCTTTTGATGAATCTTATCCAAAAAATGTCGAAAAAGGTATTTCTTATGATGGCGCAGGTGTATCTTCAAAAGATATACTCAAGGAAGTTGTTCTGGAAATTGATCAGTCCAAATCAGTTAACAAAGAGGAGGAGGAATATACTTGTCATGACAAAGATGAGGAAGAAGGGACAGCAAAAGTTAAAAGTCTTTCACCAGCCTGGAAATCCTCAAAAGACCACCCTATTGACAACATATTGGGAAACATATCAAAAGGAGTGACAACTCGTTCTAAGATAAGTAATTTCTGCTATCACTTCGCATTTGTTTCACAAGTTGAACCTAAAAACACCAAAGAGGCCTTGATTGATGAATTTTGGCTAATGGCCATGCAAGATGAGCTTAATCAATTTAAAATAAATGACATTTGGGAACTTGTCCCTCATCCGCGAGACCATCATATCATAGGCACTAAGTGGATTTTTAGAAATAAACTTGATGAACACGGAATGATAACTCGAAATAAAGCTCGCTTGGTGGCACAAGGGTATAACCAAGAGGATGGCATATACTATGAAGAAACTTATGCTATAGTTGTTCGCCTTGAGGCCATACGTCTCTTGCTCGCTTATGCATGTTCTAAGAATTTTAAGCTTTATCAAATGGATGTAAAGAGTATGTTTCTAAACGGTGTTATAAATGAAGAGGTATACATCTCACAACCTCCTGGTTTTCAGAACGATGAATATCCAGATTATGTTTACAAACTAAAACGAGCTTTGTACGGTCTTAAGCAAGCCCCTTGAGTTTGGTATGAAAGACTTAGAATTTTTTTGCTTGATCATGGATATTCAAGAGGTCAAGTGGATACCACTCTCTTCATTAAATGCAAAGGAAAGCACATTCTTTTAGTTCAAGTATATGTAGATGATATAATTTTTGGTTCAACTAACCTACACTTGGTCAAAGAATTTTCTAATGTTATGCAGGGGGAATTTGAAATGAGTCTTATGCGGGAGATAAATTACTTCCTCGCTCTACAAATAAAGCAGCTCGATGAGGGCACAACTGTGTGTCAAACAAAATACTGCAGAGAGATGCTCAAGTGCTTTGGAATGAATGACTCAAAGTCCATTAACACCCCCATGCCTACTAACGGGAACTTGGATAAAGATGAACATGGTAAGAGTTTAGATGTTAAGAAGTATGGAGGTATGATTGGATCTGTTCGCGTTAAAAAGTGACGCGCGAGGGAATCGAATCTGAATTCGGATTCTCTAGCTCGAAACGATTTACTCTTTTGATTTGTTTATAAAGATGCCGCGAGCATCAAGATTTATTATTTTCAACACAAGAAAAATGATTATGAAAAAGGGGAAAACTGTTAATACCCTCAATTGATATGATATGCATTACGACTAGCGCGAACTAGACGTAACGCATTGGGGAGTTTCCGGGTAAGGGGGTTTGTTATATAAAGGGAATAGATGGAGCACCCTAAATATATATAGTTATCTATTGCTTTATATATGAATATGTTTGATATGTTTGTGTGTTTTAAATTGCTATTTCTATGATTGGGAAAGTTTCTCCTTTGGATTTTAAGAAGGATAGATTATGTGGGATCCTAGGGTTTGTTATTATTGTGCTCGCAAAGATCATTGGGATCTTCTGCATACATATCCCTTAATGGGAATCAGAGCATTTGTAGCTCGGATCTAAGGGGATCTATGGTTTGTTTGGTTTGAGGGAGAAAGAAATTTTGCTCGCCAAGGATGAGACCTTGTGCCTACGTATTCTCAAAAGGATGTTGAGAAAGTCAGAGCAATCGTAGTTCCCACTTATGCTAGTGGAAGCAACGGGATGTTATTAAGAGACACAGACAAATGCCATCTTAATGAAACATGTATCTAATCTATTTCATCACATACATTTTGAAAAGTTTGATTGGTTGAAATCATTCGTCGTAAGTTATAGGTGTTTTGCTTGAGCGTACAAGTGTTACCACTTACGAGTTAAGAAAGATGTTTGAAAAATGATCGAATCTTTTAATTGTAAGCATTGGGTGTTTTGCTTGAGTGTACAAGCGTTACCACTTACGATTAAGAGATGTTTTTGTTTGAAAAGAGTTTGAAAAGTTTTTGATTGTATGTGATGTGATAGATGACATACTTCTTCCATAGAGATGATAAACGTCTAAATCTTGAGGAGAAATTGATTGTATTAAGGGGATGCTTTTAAGAAGCCCATGGGTCCTTGTATTGTAAGCCCAAGAGGAGGCATTCCGAGGGTCATCGAGGGTCCTTGTATGAAGCTCAAGAGGAAGCTATAGGGTATGGCTGGCTTTGGCTTTAAAAGGGATTTCACTGGGAAACCATCCTCTTAGGATTAAGAGCAATTTCACCGGGAAATTATACTCTCTGGGTTCTATCCTAGCGCGGGTATACTCTCTGGGTTCTATCCTAGCGCGGGTGATTCTTTGTATTGGAAGCCCAATAGGAGGCTGTTAAGAGATTTCCTGGTCTCTTTCTTTGTTTGATGCCCAAGAGAAGGCTAAACTCAACGAGGAGTTCTTTTGAACGAAGCCCAAGAGAAGGCTGACTCAACAGGGTAGTGTTGTCTTATATGAAGCCTAAGCGGAGGCTTAAACTCAGATGAATGAGTTTTCTTATATGAAGCCTAAGAGGAGGCTGAACTCAGATGAAATGAGTTGCCTTGTACAAAGCCCAAGAGGAGGCTAATACTGTGGGGAGCCTATTGGTTAGACTAGTTGTTATGTTATAACTAGACAGTTATATAAACAAGCGTATGAAATTTATTCACAGGAGTTTATGAAGGAAATATAAACAATGCGTGTAAAGTTTATTTACAAGAGTTTATGAAGGAAATATAAATAAGTGTGTGTAAAATGGACGTTTAAAACGAGCGTAACTTGATTATTTACAAGTTTGAATTGTGTACAAGGAAGTAAATATGTACACGAACGAGTATTTATGTACAGGAGGATGTGGATGTACATAGGAGGGTTGGGACTTATACCGTAAGGGAGGCCCATTGGTTTAAAAGCAATTTCACCGGGAATAATGCTCCTTTTAATACCAATGGTATTCAGTGTATATATGAAAACAAACGGTAGAAGTTTGTCTATCATTGAGTATTTACAGAGGTGTTCGTATTATGTACAAGTAAAAATTGGTATGTACATGAAAGAATTGGATATGTACAAGGAAATAATTATGTACATAAAAAGAATTTTGGGACTTACACCGTGAGGGAGGCCCATGATCGGTTAAGAAATTCGAGAGAAAATGAATTCGGTTTTATCGTCAAATCGGATCGATCATGGAAAAAGATGTAAGTTTGATGAAATTTTTTGAAAAAAAGATCTTGAAAGTGTTTTTGAAAGATGAAGTTTACTTACAAGAAGTTTGGAAAAGAATCGGGCTTCGAAAGTTTGAAAAAAAACGCCTTTGAAAGTGCTTTAAAAAGTACTCAAATGCATCGTTTTCGGCTCGATAAAAATATAATCAGATGAAAGTTTTTCTGAAATTTTTTGACACTATCATAAAATAGATATGTTAATTGACATGTGTACAAAAAATCACCTCAAAATGAGGAGTTTTTATTGGGTTTTGAAAGAGTCAAAGTTTGCAAAAAATATGAAGAAAAATGACAAAGTTTATAAAAATGGTCCCAAGGCTACTCGAACCCGGGACCATTAGGCAAGGCATGGCAAGAATGACTTAAGAGTGAGCTGGCAACCGCTGGGGCGGCAATACATCCGTGTATTGAAATCAAACCATGTTATAATATTATAAACTGGATATTTGAATTTGAAAAATGCGCGCAAGCTTCTTCTTCTTCCCCAATCCTTCAATCAGCCATGGATTGCTTGTTTCTCAACGAAATTGCTCAATGTAAACACCAAACTTGATCGAAATTTAACCAGGAACATGATGATGTGGTTTAATTTCATTAATTTTTAGCTTAACATGATTAAATTCCCAGAAATCACGAAGAACCCTAATTCTTTAAAATCAAATTGAAATCGCGTATGGTTAATGAAATAAGCAATTGATTGAGGGTTATTGATCAGTGATGGTGCAGAAACAAAACGGCCAAGAGCTTTTTGAACTGGAAGCAAGGAATCAAGGAGTTTGAAGTTCGCGTTCTTACCTCTTGAAGCTGAGATCGAAATCGTTAATGGAGTGTTTCCAGAACTGTTTTGATGATTCCTATGGCACCAACGGACTTCAAGGATCGTGTGAGGATGGTCTGCTCACTTTGAATTTGCCTGAATCATTCCAACCAAGTCCACCTGCATAAGCTTCAAAGTGAAACTTGAATTCGATGTTAGAGATGTTACAGGTCAAGGTTAATGGTCTGCATCATCCATATGGAGTATGTTGATGATGTTTGAGTCAAAAAATCACAACTTGCTCGAGCCAAAGATCAAATTCGAAGGTTAAGGCAGTTTTGGCAAGTTTTAGAAACATGAAATGTAATTCTGGCTTTTAGTGTTTCTTGTGTTGATTTTAAGTTACAAACCAATTACATATGATGTTTATGACATGTTAGACACCAAATCTTTCATATTTTTTCACAAGTTTTGAAAAATGCAAGAATTCTCAAATTGAACTATGTTACTTGAATTTTAAGAAAGAAATGAGAAAGCTTGTTTTGGAATAGCTTTGGTGTCATTTGGAATGGCCAACATGACCTCTATTTATAGGTCAAAAGATCGGAATGGCAAGTGAAGAAGATAGGCTTTGGTTTGGACAACTTGCCTTAGAGGGCAAGAAAGTCATTTTTGCAATAAATGCAAAAGGAAGCTTCCTTTTAACCATGGTTAAATCTCACCTTGATCTTATCTCATCATAATTACCTCTCAACTGATTTTTATCAGCTCTATCCCTCTTGGCTAGGTGGCATGCTTCTAGAAAGAAAGAAAATCAAAAAATGACTTGTAATCTTGAAAGTTGTACTTGAAAATCATGGATTTTGGAGCTCTATGTTTCAAAATCAAAAGTATAGCTAGACACCGTGGATTTGCAAGTTCTTGGACATTTTGGAAAGCTTGTTTCAAGGGCTACAACTTTCACTTTTTGATTTTTTTTCTAATTCCAAATGGAACTATGTGAAAAAATGCCATGAAGTTTGGAAAAAGTGTGAAATTTTAACACTTGAAAAATTTTCTAAGTGTTGAAAATTTTGACTTTTTGTTGACTTTTCCATATTTCTTGATTTTTTATGATCATGATGGATCATTTGAAGTATTTTGATGATTGAAAAAGTTTTATCTTGAAAAAGTTGACCAAAAGTCAAAGTTTCACTTTTCAGTGCAGATGAAATTTCATCAGATGATCTAGAAATTGACTGATGAATTCTGTGAACTTCTGTGATGTTTTGAATCCATAAATTAGGTCAACATGTTGTATTGAGGATATGAAGATCAATCTCCAAGCAAAAAAGTCATTCATTGATCAGAAAATCAGTAATTGCTTGTCCTCGATGAAAACCCTAATTGGTCGATCCTCGATAGATCATGAGGAAAATTTTGATATCTGAAGATCAGAGGTTGATGATTGATCAAGATAGACCAATTGAGGTGAGAGAAACTCAAACCCTAATTGATTACCTCTTGAATCAGATGAAAATTGATGAAACCCTAATTTTGACCTGTAGAAGCTACACCCGATTAATTCTGTTCTGAACTGTTAGTGATGCAATGATGCAGATGTAAGGTGGTATATCAGGTCAAAATTTGGGGTATGACAGGATCCCTTTTGTACCTTATTGCATTTAGGCCTGACATCATGTTTAGTGTTTGTATGTGTGCACAATATCAATCAAATCCCAAGGAATCACACTTGAAAGCTGTCAAGCGTACACTTAGATACCTTCATGAAACATCTAAGTATGGGCTTTGGTATTCCAAGGGAAGTGATTGTAGCTTTGTAGGTTACTCTGATTCTGATTTTGCAGGCTGAAAATCAGATAGGAAAAGCACTAGTGGTACATGTCACTTATTTTCAAACTCCTTAGTGAGTTGGCATAGCAAAAAGCAGGTTTCTGTTGCATTGTCAACTGCTGAGGCTAAATACGTTGCGGCCGGTAATTGTTGCTCCCAGATTTTGTGGCTAAAGCAACAACTGCAAGATTTTGATATTCGACTAAAACGTATTCCAATAAAATGTGATAATACTAGTGCCATCAACCTCACTAAGAATCCCTTTTTACATTCACGAACTAAACACATAGAGATTAGGCCTCACTTTCTTCGCGATCATGTTGAAAAAGAAGACGTTGTGTTGGATCATGTTGATACAAAAAATCAACTTGTTGATATTTTCACTAAACCATTAGCAACGAAACCTTTTTTTAACATTCGTCGTGAGCTAGGGACCTTGGATCTTTCTCACTTGATGTCTTAAGTATGCATGTACCTTATTTATGTGTGTATGTATGTATATATATATATATATATCACCATGTTATTGAGATGTATTCTAGTTTTTGTACGTGCGTATTAAAAGTTCATCAACTAAGGTAATATTGTTCCTCCCCATACCCCGTTAAAGTTCATTGATTTTGCGTATGTGCAATATGTTCCTTAAATATCGTTTATATGTTTCTCTTTACATAAATTGTTTGAGCATTCTCATTAGCCATTTGCATTGCACTATCATTCTGCACAATCATCCTTAAAATAACTTATTTTGCACAAACATACATTTACTGATGGGTCCCTTATCTCATTGATCATAAAAACCTGTTAAGTTTTATTTTTTTGGTCGATGCATAACACCATGAATCAATGCAAAATGTACTCCATTCGATACATAAATCGCATGAGTCGATCCACAACTCTGATATTTTCTATTTTTCAAAATTCTTTCAGTATGTATCGATACATACGTATTTTGTATCGACTCATATAACTTTCAGAATAATTTTTTATTTTTGGATCGATTCATAATCCTTTGCATTGACACATAACTCTTTTTGGGTCAACCCATCAGCCCATTTAGCAATTTATACATTCTCAACGCATTATCATATCATCTCATTCCATCTCATTGCATAATCATTTTATTAGTTTCTATGTAATTATATTCAAACAATTGTACATTTTTGGTACCGCTTATATAATATTTACCTATTTCTCATTTAAGTGTTAATTCTTGTTTACTTGCTATATATGCCATCTTATTTACCTTTTAAACTATAATTAGCTGCTTAAATACTGTCTTTTTCCTCTTTTTGATGTTGACAAAGAGGAGAAAAAGGCAGATGTTAGAAGGAAACCTGTCAGTATAGCCATGCATAAACTCAGGGGGAGCGTTTGTACAACCATGCATGAACTCAGGAGGAGTGTTTCATCATTCACCAATGATCAATCATCACACATCTTGCAAGAATTTTCCATCATAAAATAGGGGGAGTTTGTGAGCAACCCTTTACTATGGATAGTTTTGTATGATAGCAAATATGTGTGCTTAATTGTCTAATTAGGTCTAAAATATATATGTGCTTGTCATGAAATAATTGTAACATGTTTAAAATTGGTCAAAGTATGTTCTCACTCAAGTACAACCCTCTTAGGTCGATCCAAAAAGACATGCATCGATACATAAAACTAACTAATCTCACAAAAACAATTTTCCTTCAGTATGAGTCGACTCATACGAGTTTTGTATCTATTCATGTCAGTTTGATGCCTCTAAAAATTAAGCTTTGTATCGACACATATTATTATGGATCGATTCATATAAACATCAAGAATTAGGATTCACCTTTGTTTGTTTTTTGCATCAATACAAAATCTTTGGCATCGATTCAAATCAGTTCTTTTATTTTGGAAAATAAATCTCATACAGTATGCATCGATGCATACGTGTTTTTGATCGACTCATGCAAGAACCGAGGTTCTAGATTCTTGCATGTTTTAAATCTTGCATCAATACATAAGTGTTTGCATTGATACATTTCTAACTTGCATCAACTCATCCATGACATGCATCGAATCATGTTAAATTTAATTCTCTGTAAGCAGTTCAATTATAGTATGTATTGATACATAATCCCTTGTATTGACTCATACTTAACTTAACTCTCTGAAAGCAATTTTAGTACAATATGCATCGACACAAAATCACTTGTGTCAATACATTCATTGACTTGGGTCGACTCATACGAAACTTGTATCGACTCATAAATCTGTTTTTCTTCTAACATGTTTCTGTTTCCATATATAAGCAAAGTTTGGCATTTTAGTTTAGCAGGTGTCACAAACACAATTGTCGAGCATCCATTTTACTAAGCATTAGAAACCTGAAAGAGAATTATATCTTCATCATCTTCTCAATCTCCTTGGTTCAAGGACATTGGCACATAATCATTATAGACTATTGGGTCAAGGGATCAAAGAGATAACGTTCAGTGGTACGATCGGTGATCTAGCAGAGTTGAAGATTCAGAAGGGGGTTTCGAAGAAAAAACAGAAGGTTTGTCCAGCAAGAACGGAGTGTTCTTGTGGGTTTGTTAGTCATGATTTCACAGAGCACATTCATATGTAGCGTAGGGTTTGGAGATCAGGGTGATTTCACAAATAGGTCGTGGAAGCGGTGAATTTTCTGTGAATCTTGCAGGTGTATTCTTGATCAGCTCATATCAAGAGAAATTTCATACAAGAAGAAGAAGATATGAGTGATTAGTTTTTTGTCTTTGTATTGCAATCTTGCAAACAATATTTCAACATATTGATATAGAAAATTCTCAATTCCGATTTGGAAATTGAGAGGGAGACGTACCCACACACGAGCACAATAGTGGGGAACTTCCTTACCAGACTGCTCTGCGTATCGTATTCTCTCTCTCTCTCTCTCTCTCTCTCTCTCTCACACACACACACACACACACACACACACACACACACACACTTTACTTTTACAACACGTTTGTGATTCAAGGTTGGAAGAAACTCTTTATCAAAACTCCATTACCATTGATTATTGAACAAGCATACCCCAACTGTTTGACAAAAGTGCTAGCTTGACTTTATTCATTGGAAATAGTGTTATAGTGATAAGTGAATTGATTCAATATAAATTTTGTATTAATTCATCTTATTCATCTCAATTAAAATCTAGAAAACTATCGCATGTCCAGTTTTCTAGTAGCCGGTTTAGAATAGACAGAAGTCAATTCAGGAATGTGTGTCGCTTTCCGCAATTTCGCTATTAACTCTGATAAATAATTTTAAATTCGTGATAATGTAAGAGGTGATCTATTCATCCCCCTCTCGATCATTTGCCACACCGTCTAACACGTCTTGTTTCATGGACAATTGTATCAAAGAAGGATGAAGAAAGCCTTCGACAAAAAGGTTCGACCTCGTGAATTCCAAGAGGGCGAACTCGTGCTTAAAAAGATCTTGTCTTTCCAACCAGATTCTAGGGGCAAATGGTCTCCTAATTATGAAGGCTCGTACATTGTTAAGAGAGGCTTCTCTAGCGGTGCTATGACTCTTGCAACCATGGATGACGTGAAATCCAGCATCCTATAAATGTTGATGCAGTCAAGAAATACTTTGTCTAAGAAGACAAAAGAGCAGCTCGGTAAGTCGAAAACTCGAAAAGGGCGACTTAGGCAAAAATGAGTGTCTCAATGGACTGAAAACCCGAAAGGGCGATCCAAGCAAAAATTAGAGACAATAAATAGAAAAGTTTATCCTGGTAGATTGAAAACCTTAAAAGAAATCTAGGCAAAAATTAAGGATTAATGACAAAGTAACTGCATCAGTCTGTACTTTGTTAACTTGAAGAATCTTCCATCAACGGATCAAATCTTCTCCAAATCTGAAGCAACAAGAACAATTGGAATTCAAAGTTGTTAGGAAGAATAGTGGTTATTGCTTTCAATGTAGCCTTTTCCCAATATATTACCATTTCCAACGTTTGTAAATAGTCCATGGAATCACGCCTTTGGATGATTACCATTATATCAATAAAAGTTGAGCCTTGTGCCCACTTGTTCGCAATTCTTGCTTTATCCTGTTTTGCAAAATAACACTTTTACTTATGTAAATCACTTTTGAAACAAAAACTAAAAAAAGTTTAAAATGAATTTTTACTCCAAAACTTTTGAAATAAAAGCGAAATTTTCCTTCGAACTGTGAACATAGAAGGAACAACAACAGTTATCTCCATGAGCGTTTAGACCTCTAAAGGATAAATAACTGCTTAGAAGTTTTCTCTTCCTCGAAAGAGATCATCAAAGACGGAATTCTTATCCAAAAATAATCTTCAGGATCTCCAATAAAAAATGCTTCTTCTCCTCGGAAAAATTTAAGCATGCAACTCTGATTCATCACCAGTAACATCTACACCATTGCAGAAGATTTTACTGAGTATTTGATTGAACTGCGACATGGTCCTTTTCCAAATAAGCTTAGTTGTCTTGTCAAGTATCCTCAGCATGCATATGACATTCATGACATTCATCATTCATACATACTTGCATCATTAATGCATTCTTGCATTTTTCAATGTTTGCATCAATATCACTTGTTTAGGTTGCATTTATTCCCGAAAACAAGTATAGGCATGTCATATCTCCATTAGACTGTCACCCCTAAGCAGAAAGAACACATTCTTTCTCCAGTTCCCCAATTGAGTTCGTTCCTCATTGGGCTAGAGTCTTATTTGACCGTTTCTTTCCAGTTCATTCCTGGATAAAAGCTTGTCTCCAACCCATTTAGGTCTAGATTTCACAAAAATCTACCTATAAACAATAAGCAATATCCTCGTCATCCGAGCTGCTAATTTATTTTTCATCTTTGAACTTATCATAAAATGGTGGTCTTCTTAACAAGTCCAATCATGGAAGTTCAAGAAATCCCCACAGTTGTCTTTCTCTCCGAGAAACTTGTATCTTTACAATCAAAATGCCCGCATCAACTCGATTGTAATTGGGAAAATAGAAACTCATTTGAGATCTGTTTCCATTACTGTTTGTTATTCACAAGGTTGAATACTCAGTAAATTTTCTCAAGAATTACCTTGTTATAAGTTATCACTTTGCTGATAATTGGTAATATCTTCAGAACTCATACCATTTACCATCACAATGCTGATAATCGGTAAATTAGTCTTCATTCCAAATTACCATTAACTATCACTAGGCTGATAATTGGTAATATCACCTTTTTTATCTTGAACATTGTCACCGGGCTGACAGAAGGTAATCTCCTCGTTTCCCAAAGCGAAACAGATATTCACTTCCTTTGTGAATCTTTTTTCCCTGTGAAACATATACTTGTTTCCCAACAAACAGGATTCTCCTTTCTTAGACAGGTTGAGACATCCTCACAAATGTTTTTCCCAAAGCATGTCACCCTTTGGTACCTCATGGGTAAACTTTCTACAATCACTTTGCATCATTTTCATTTTTTGGTATCTTAGGCCCAAAATTTGCGTATTATGATATTTAAGTCTCTTCACACCTATCGAGACGAAGATTTTCATCTTCATGTCTCAGGTTGAAGAAACTTAAATAGGGGCATTTGTCATACCCAAATTTTTTACCTAAGATACCATCTCATATCATTCATATATGCATCATTGCATCACTAACAATTTCAGAGCAATTTAGTTTGTGTGTGCTCCTTGAGCCAAATTAGGGTTTTGAATCAAAATCTTTCATTTGTTCAAGATATGATAAATTAGGGATTGAGTATTCCCTCACCTAAATTGATCTATCTTCATCAATCATCAACATTTGATCTTCAAATTCCCATCATTTCCTCAAGATATATCTTGAATCGACCAAATTAGGGTTTTGACCGAGGATGGTGTATCATTGATTTTTTGCTCAATGAAGGACATAATTGCTTGGAGAATGATCTCAAAATTATCAATGCAATATCTTGACCTAATATCTTGATTCAAAACATTTCCAATGTCATGTTTGATCATCAGAGAAATTATATATCATCTGACAAAAAGTCAACTGTTCAAATCAGTCAAACTTTGACTTTTGGTCAACTTTTGAAATTCAAAGTTTTTTTCAATCATCAAAGCATTTCAAATTATCCATCATTATCATAAAAAATAAAAAATGTGTGAAAAAGTCAAAACTTGAAATTTTCTAACACTTTTATCACTTTTTTCATCATTTTCATGGCCATTTTTCACCTAGATCCATTTTGATTTAAGAAAAACTTTCAACATGAAAGTTGTAGATCTTGTTCCAAGATTTCAAAAATGTTCAAGAACTTGTAAAAACATTTTTTGTATCTAGGGTTTTGAAATTGAAACTTAGAGGTCCATAACCATAATTTACAAGTCATTTTTCAAGTTTTCAAGTCATTTTTTGCCAACTTTCTCTTCTAGAAGCCTTGTCACCATAAGAGATAAGTTTTCACTCAAAAATATCCAAATGCAACGATTGAGAGGAAGATAAGATCACTTGAGTGAATTAACCATGGTTTGAATTTTTAACCATATGCATTAAATGGAAAGATTTCATTCTTACCACTTAAGGAAACTTGCACAAATCATCAATCCTATCCTTGTCTTGCTTGCCAAACATCTTGGCCTTTAAGTAGAGGCCTTTCCTCATTTGGAAATCACACCAAACCAACCATACACTTATATTCTCATTCTTTCTTAAATTACAAGTTTTCTTATTTTCAAAGAGGTTAGAATTCCAATTTCCAATCCTTGCAAATTCTAACCAAAGTTGTCATTCAAACCTCTTATAAACATCATTTAGAAGTTGTTTGAAACTTCAATCCATCACAAAATAAGCCAAAAGACAGTTTCCTCACAAAAACTCCATTTGTGCAAGTTTTGAGGCTTAACTTGCAAACTTGAATTTTACTCGTGCATCTTCCTATTTTTCACTTCAAACACCTTCCTTACATCATATAGAAGTGATCCAAACCCTTGATCCACTTCTGTAATAACTCTATCATCATCCTCCATTAGAAAACTAGTCACCTGCAGTTTGAGTCGGGTAAAGGAATTCAACCAATTTCAAAGCAAGTTAGGAGTTGGAACACACTCAGGAAGGTCCAAGGAAGCTAGCAGGATCATTACTTTGCATCTGGAAGAACTCACATGAGTTCTGAGATTTCGAAGCAAGAGGTAAGTTTTATGAAATCTGATTTTCTTATACAAGCATATTTGGTATCATTTTAATAGTTAGAAATGTAGATATCATATTGCTCAAGCTTTATGAATCCTTCACTTAAAATCAATCGTGCCCATAGATTAATTGAAATTTTCAATTAGGGTTCATTTGATACTTTCTAGAAAATCTCTTTGATCTTTGAGTATTATCTTGAATAAATTGCATGGTTGAAATCGTGGTGACATTCTGAGCAATTTAGCATTTTACATTTTTCAAATTGATCAAGAATCAAAGAAATTCAAATTTGGCTATGGAGTTTGTCATGATGAGGAAGATGAAGGCCATGGTGCCATCTGTCCCATTTTTGAATTTGTGTTTTAAATATATATGTTTTAACTTGTTTTATAACCGGATGAAACAGCCACCCCAGTGGCAGCCAGCGCGCTCTTAAGTCTTTGCTATGCCCAAGGTCTGGGGTTTGAACCCCACCCAGACCTTTTTCATTTTCACTCTTTTCCAATTTTCAAACCATTTTTAAACTACCTTCACCAACTTATTTTCAAATATAATTCAATCAAGGCATTATTTTAATAAGCCACACATATGGCCTAGTGGTTAATCTTTTCACCTTAGAGATTAAGGTCCTGAGTTCAAACATCCTTAGGACCAAAATCAAATTTTTATCACTTGTTTTCTTCATTTTTCTATCAAACTTCAACATTTTCAAAAACCAATCAAAACTTCTCATTTTGAGATTATTTTTTGCACACTTGTCATTTAATATATCTATTTTATGATTATGTCAAAAAATGCCAAAATAAATTTCTATTGATATATTTTTTATTAGGTTTAAAATAAACGTTTTTAAGTGTTTTTAAATACTTTTCAAAAATGTTTTCTTCTTGATTTTCAAACCTAATCTTTTTCAAAACTTCTTGTGAATAATTTTCACTTTTCACACCTTTTCAAAATATTTTAATTGACTTACGCACCTCTTTTCCATGATCGATTCGATTTAATCTTTAAAAATAGAAACCCAACTAGGTTTTTTCCTCGAAAATCTTTTGAATTCAAAATCAAATTGATCATGGGCCTCCCTTACGGTGTAAGTCCCAACCCTCCTATGTACATATTTATTTTCCGTGTACTTATCCACCCTTTTGTGTACATAGTCAATTCCTTGTACATATTCAACTTTTTTTGCAAATATTCCAGTATAATGATAACACGATTTTATATAACATATTTGATGTATTTTTCATAAATAATGTTAATGTTTTTATTTAATTATTTCACTTTATTTCTATATTACATTGGTATTTTCTATGTTTCAGGTATTTGCATTAAATAAAGAGAAATCGAGCAAAGAAGTAAAATCAAGGAAAAATAGTATTAAAAAGTCAAAGAAATGAAGCAAAAGGGGTGATACACCAAAAAATGAGGTGTTAAGAAGAAGAAAACAATTAGAGCAAAGGCCCAAGACTAAACCCAAGCCCAGCAAAGCGTCCCCAGCAGTCCAGCAAGCACGCACCTGCCACGTGGGCCGAGACGGCCGCCTCAACCTCCCACTTCCCTTGGAGGCGCCCGCCTCCTTAGCAAAGTGGGGCCCACCACTTTCCCACGTTTTGAGACGCACGTCTCAACTTGGCAGTTAGGTTTTGGGACGTCCGCCTCCTACTTTTAAGGCTTTCTCTCCACGATCACGTTGTGCATGCGAGATTTCAGGAATGGGAAGTTACCAAATGCATCTATAAATAGAGTTCCAGTTTCAAAATCAGGGTCGGCATTTTTACCGAACAACCGCTATTTTAATATTTCGCAATTCTATTCCAGTTTTGTACTTTGAATTCATTTTATTTCAGTTTTCACTGATCTAACCTTACGTTAGATCCAGTGCTTTTTATTCCTTGTCGTATTTTATTTTTCCTTTCAATTCAAGAAGTCAAGAACAGGATTATTTCCAGCATTCTTAATTTCAGGTTTTATTTATTTATTTTATTTTATTTTATTTTATTTATTGTTGCCTGATATTATTTATTTAATTGTGGAAATGTTTAAATATATTAAACCATATTATTTATGCATGTCTGAGTTAATTAATATGTCTGGCTAAATTGTTTTGATATTGGTATGTAAATTAATCGATCCAAAGGAATCCAAAATAAACTGGCATAATGTTACGTTGTTAAAAATATTCTTTCTGACTTAGATATCTATTTTAATTTATTAAAAGGTTTAGAAACCAACAGAGCGAAAGTTTGAGGTTAATAAATTGGACTAAGGTTAGAAACCAACAGAGCGACAGTTTGAGGTTTAGAACCGGATAGTGGATACTAGGTTTTAATTTTAAAGACTGCGACAGCGTTTTAAAAGAGATTAAACTTTATTTATTTTCAAAAAGTGTTTTTAAATTCGGCGGGATAGCGAGAGCATACGTTAGGATTTAATTACATGATCCGATTCAATAGAGCGACAGTTTAAGATAGGATTTTTAGATGAATATTGTTTGCTGGAAGATATTCTATCAACTTCAGTAATAAGTCAGTGGAAATTCAGATCCCCTTAGGTTAGATTTAATTACATCTTGATATCTATTTATTTATTATATTTTCCTTAACCAAAAACCTTAAAGAATTATTCGCCTTAGTTGTATACCGTAACTTAGGATAACAATAGTTCGATTTATAGTCTCTATGGGTTCGATATCTTTTAAAACTACGCGATAGGACTGTGCACTTGCAGTCTGCTGATTAATAGACGATAAAGTCGCGATCAAGTGTTTGGCGCCGTTGCCGGGGACTATTTAAGTCGATATTGTAACTCTGGTGTTACACCGTATAGACTAAGGCACCTTTTACCTTTTACTACCATGTATGACCCAAATTTTTCCTACGCCCATTATCAGTATTATGAGGAACCACAAGAATCCCATAGATCCGAATTTGAAATACTGATGGAAAACTTTAATGCTTCACAAACCTACTCCTACCCCAACTACCCTCAAAACTACCAATCCCCATATTTTGAAGAACCACAAGAACTTTATAATTTCAACCAAACCTTTCCTCAACCAAACTCTTCCTACAATTATCACGCCCAATATTTTGAAGAATCACCAACACCATATAAATCTGATCTCGAAATATTAATGGAAGATTTTAACGAATCATGTAGGATGATAGAACACGATAGGGAAACACAAAAAGAGACTTTAACTTACTTTCAAGACTCGGAAGAATCGCAAGATTTTAATTTCGAAACATCAATGGAGGATTCTGATGAGATGATAACTAACTCTAGGTTAGAGTCTATGATTGAGCACTTTATAGAGGCACAAACTATCCAAATTGAAGAAGCAAGAAAACAAAGTCTTAAAAATAATAAAACCCCTAGCCAACTAACCAATATGGTTGAATCCCTCGCACCTCACAGCATGGCTTTAGAGACTCAAATCTCCCAACTCGAACAAAACTTTCTAGGATCTTTACCCGAGAAAGATGTGGATGTTGAAACAACTATTATGGAAATACTACTTGGAAATCTAGAAAGTGATGATGAGTATGAGGAGAGTGATATTGTGGCCGAGGAAAGTTCTGACGAGAAAATTGTGGAGGTTGATGAAAATCCATTAACACTGTTCAAAGAGGAGGTTGTAAAAGAGGTAGAAAAAGAAGCATCTATTGTAATCCCGAATCACTACATTCCACTGATTCCCTTCCCGAAAATTTTTATGGAAACTCCGGTAGACTCCCAATCTAAAACGTACGTTGCGGTATTGAAAAATATCCATACTAATTCACCACTATTGGAATTCGTGCCTAAAAAGCGAAAATTAGAGGACCATAAAATTAGGGATATAATTACTTTTAAAAGGGTGGGGTTAACTTATGAGGCGATGGATGAGATCACTAAGCTCGAAATTGAAAAACTTATAAATCCAGGACCACTACCAAAATTTCGAAAGAATAACCCGCTCTACAGACGTAAGAAAAGAAAAGGTGAGGGATATGTGAGATAGCTTGATAAGTGGCGATGGAAAATCAACGAGTAGTCATTCAATTTTAAATTTTCTTTTTCGTATTTTCAATTTTTCTATTTTATGTTAAATTTTAAATTTTTAGTCGGTTATCTATTGCACCCTTTCTTCTGATGCGCTTGAACTATTTCCCCGTAATACCGATCATTAAACTCAATAAAAATTTCACGTTAATATTTATAATTATAATTGAGTAATATTTTAATTATCGCATTTCTCCTATTAATATACCAAATCAATATTTCCTAATGTTTATTATATTAATTAAAAGACATTATAAAAATTAGTATATATATATATATTAATTAGTCAAAATTCTCAAGAAAACGAGTGATCACCCTCTCCTTTCTGACTTCTCCTGGTTCTATCGCATTGAGGACAATGCTTATTTTAAGTTTGGGGGAGTCAGAACATTTCTCTGTTAGTTTTTATTTTCTTTGCTCTATTTAGTTTTTCCCTTTTAGTTTCCTTTTTCTATGTATTGCAAAATTTCCATTCAATAAAATACATGTTTATGAAATTTTAGTCTTTTATGTTTAAATTTCGTGCTTATTAATTTCTCCTTTTCTTGAGCCATAACGACAAAATTTTAACAAAATTAAACTCATATATTAACACATCAAATAATACTAAGGTTGCCTATTTTAAATAAGAATTGAGCGACTTAGCAAAATTGTTATCGTCCTAACACTTTAAAACCCCAATGTGTTACATTGATTTAAGTACTTATTATACCAACACCTTAAGACTTAGTTTTAAAGTAATCCCGAGTAGTTTATAAAAGCGATGGCACCGCCTTAAACGACAAGCTACGTGGAGAATCGATGAATATAAGTGATTGATCAAGAATTTTAAAAGAAAATTTTTATTAGAAGATGCACTTATTAAGTTAGATGGTCCTTACGGATCATTTAATTCAACATCGAAACTATAAAATATTAATGCAAACATCCATTATGAATTGGTTCGGTGGTCCCGTCGAACTTGGTAGGCGGATGACGATCCGATCCCCGCAATTTGTAATTGGATAAAGGAGTACCAAATATAATTACGGGACTCCTAGCTGGATTATAAAGATCAAAGTCACTAACCGTTACTCCACTATGTGCGCGAAGGTAATGGGCTTAATGTGATTGCGCCAGAATGAAAACGGGTGAAACAAAACAAAAGTATTAGGTCGAGCTATAATTCATGACTTAAATTGGTCTGCATAAATAGGGTTGTCTAGTGTTATTACGGTAATTTTGGTGTCAAAGTCTAAACTCGAGTTATCCAACAAAGAAGTAAATTGCAACCTAGTACGAATTGAATTGTGTTATATATCTGCGTTTGACATATGCTCAAGTGATTTTTCATTTTTACTTTTTGCTTGAGGACAAGCAAAGGTTTAAGTATAGGGGAGTTTGATAACACGATTTTATATAACATATTTGATGTATTTTTCATAAATAATGTTAATGTTTTTATTTAATTATTTCACTTTATTTCTATATTACGTTGGTATTTTCTATGTTTCAGGTATTTGCATTAAATAAAGAGAAATCGAGCAAAGAAGTAAAATCAAGGAAAAATAGTATTAAAAAGTCAAAGAAATGAAGCAAAAGGGGTGATACACCAAAAAATGAGGTGTTAAGAAGAAGAAAACAATTAGAGCAAAGGCCCAAGACTAAACCCAAGCCCAGCAAAGCGTCCCCAGCAGTCCAGCAAGCACGCACCTGCCACGTGGGCCGAGACGGCCGCCTCAACCTCCCACTTCCCTTGGAGGCGCCCGCCTCCTTAGCAAAGTGGGGCCCACCACTTTCCCACGTTTTGAGACGCACGTCTCAACTTGGCAGTTAGGTTTTGGGACGTCCGCCTCCTACTTTTAAGGCTTTCTCTCCACGATCACGTTGTGCATGCGAGATTTCAGGAATGGGAAGTTACCAAATGCATCTATAAATAGAGTTCCAGTTTCAAAATCAGGGTCGGCATTTTTACCGAACAACCGCTATTTTAATATTTCGCAATTCTATTCCAGTTTTGTACTTTGAATTCATTTTATTTCAGTTTTCACTGATCTAACCTTACGTTAGATCCAGTGCTTTTTATTCCTTGTCGTATTTTATTTTTCCTTTCAATTCAAGAAGTCAAGAACAGGATTATTTCCAACATTCTTAATTTCAGGTTTTATTTATTTATTTTATTTTATTTTATTTTATTTATTGTTGCCTGATATTATTTATTTAATTGTGGAAATGTTTAAATATATTAAACCATATTATTTATGCATGTCTGAGTTAATTAATATGTCTGGCTAAATTGTTTTGATATTGGTATGTAAATTAATCGATCCAAAGGAATCCAAAATAAACTGGCATAATGTTACGTTGTTAAAAATATTCTTTCGACTTAGATATCTATTTTAATTTATTAAAAGGTTTAGAAACCAACAGAGCGAAAGTTTGAGGTTAATAAACTGGACTAAGGTTAGAAACCAACAGAGCGACAGTTTGAGGTTTAGAACCGGATAGTGGATACTAGGTATTAATTTTAAAGCTATGCTTTTAAAAGAGATTAAACTTTATTTATTTTCAAAAGTGTTTTTAAATTCAAGGGATAGCGAGCATACGTTAGGATTTAATTACATGATCCGATTCAATAGAGCGACAGTTTGAGATAGGATTTTTAGATGAATACTGTTTGCTGGATTTTTAGATGAATTCTGTCAACTTCAGTAATAAGTCAGTGGAAATTCAGATCCCCTTAGGTTAGGCAATTACATACGATATCTATTTATTTATTATATTTTCCTTAACCAAAACCTTAAAGAATTATTCGCCTTAGTATACCGTAACTTAGGATAACAATAGTTCGATTTATAGTCTCTGTGGGTTCGATATCTTTTAAAACTACGCGATAGGACTGTGCACTTGCAGTCTGCTGATTAATAGACGATAAAGTCGCGATCATATAAACTAGTATCGTTCAGTAGTTTTTATCCACTTGTTTATACACCAATTCCACTGGTATTAAGAGGAGTATTATTCCCGGTGAAACTTCTCTTATTCCAATGGCCCTCCCTTAAGGTGTAAGTTTCACTCCTTTGTATATATCCAAGTATACTAGCTTATCTGCTTGTTTTAAACACTTGTTTATATATTTCTTTCACACTCCTTTGTATATATCCAAGTTCACTAGCTTTAATTGCTTGTTTTATACAATTGTTTATATATTTCCTTCATAAACTCTTATGAATGCACACACACTTTGTCATATATATACTTGTTCATATAGTTGTTCGTGTTTATTTATGTTATTACAACTAGTATAACAACTAAGTTCCCCATAACCTCCTCTTGGGCTTCGTACAAAAGAACTCACTTGTTGAGTTAGCCTCCTCTTGGGCTTCATACAAAAGAACTCACTTGTTGAGTTAGCATCCTCTTGGACTTCGTACAAAATAACTCTTTCGTTGATTTTAGCCTTCTATTGGTCCTCATACAAGAAAGAGACCTGGAAATCTATAACAGCCTCCTATTGGGCTTCCAATACAAAGAATCACCTTCGCTAGGATAGAACCCTAAGAGTATGGTTTCCTAGTGAAATTACTCTTAAGGCCAAGCCAGACATACCCTATATTCTTCTCTTGGGCTCCCAATACAAGGACCCTCGATGTCCCTCGGAAAGCCTCATCTTGGGCTCACAATACAAGGACCTTCGATGTCCCTCGGATAGCCTCCTCTTGGGCTTACAATACAAGGACCCACATGTTTCTTAAAATCATTCCCCTAATCAATAATAAAACATTTCTCCTTAGAGATAAAACATGAATCATGTCTATGGAAGAAGTATCCCATCTATATCATCACATACAAATCAAACATTTTTTAAAACAAAAACTTTTTCAAACAAAACATCTTTCTTAACTTGTAAGTGGCAACTCTTGTATACTCAAGCAAAACGCCCAATACTTACAATGAAAGATTCAACGTTTTTCAAATATCTTTCTTAACTTGTAAGTGGTAACGCTTGTACACTCAAGCAAAACACCCAATTCTTACAATGAAAGATTTAAACAATCAACTTTTTTTTCAAAAATGTATGTGATGAAATAGATTAGATACATTTTTTATTAAGATGACACTTGTCGTTGTCTCTTAATATTTTTGCTTCCACTAGGACATAAGTGGAAACTACGATTGCTCTGACTTTCTCAACCTCCTTTTGAGAATACGTAGGCACAAGGTCTCACCCTTGGCGAGCATACTTCTTTCTCCCTCAAACCAAACAAACCTTAGTTCCCTTAGATCCGATCTACAGATGCTCTGATTCCTACTAGGGGATATGTATGCAGAGGATCCCATTGATCTTTGCGAGCATAATAATAATAAATAAACTTATTTTCCTGCCTAACCTACCTTTCTTAAATCCCAAAGGAGACATTTTCCCAAAATAGCATAGCAAATAAAACACACAAATGCACAAAAAAGTTCCTATAGAAAACTATTGATATATAGGGTGCTAATACCTTCCTTTTATATAACCAGCCCTCTTACCCTGGTCTCTCCCCAATGCGTTGTGTTTAGTTCACGCTAGTCTCATCGCATATCTTATTTAGGGTATTTCAGATTTCCCCTTTTCCTTTCCTTTCTTCTTTGGAAACAATAAAGCTTGGTGCTCACAGAATCTTTTAAACAAAAAAATCAAAAAGAGTAAATCGTTTTGAGCCAGAGATTCGAATTCCGATTCGATTCCCTAGTTCTTCACTTTTTACCGCGAACAATAACATAAAGTTACGTAATCGAAAACAAACTCAAGGTACCTTGCACAAATAACAAAGAGTTAGAATTAATAAGGCAAGTGCTTATCGAAAGCACAAAGCTCAAAAGCGATTATTCACAAGCTAATATACAAGCATAAGCATGCAATGAGTGAAATAAAAACTCAAAAATCGGCTTGGAAAAGCACTTATTCAGAAATTAGGTGAAAAATTCAACTTGTCGGAATAAGCTAAAAATCACATGGTCGCATGCAAACGTGCCAACGGATTCAAAAATATGATCGGTTTTAATTAATTCTGAGTGTAAGTAACATATTTTGGACCTTTTGTGTGGCTGGACAGAAAGTGTATTTAGACATGATGTGCATGGAATTTGGTTCCGAAACCATGAAAATCGGTTTTAAAACATGCCAAAACGTCTAGGACAAGTATTACTACCTTGGACTTTTGATAAAAAATGGACTTTGGTTCACATAAATGCATGAAAAGTGTAAAAATCATGAACCGAATTAATTTCCAATTTCTACTTGTTTTGCATGTTGAAATGAAGTATGAAATCGGATAAATCAATTACAAGATATGCAAACAACTCCACACAATTGGTTTTATGGTTGATATGCCAAAATCTTAATTTATTCAAATCAAACACAATGCATAAAAATGCTTATTAACTCATGTAATGTGCCAAATGCACTGCTTCATGAATGAAATTTCATATGAACATGTAACAACATGCAAGAATTCAACAATCAACCAATTCCACACCTCGGTATAAAGTTGTACATGAAATAAAATCAAACGCAAGTCAAGAATTAACCATGTTTTAATACACTGATTCAATTAATCAACAATATGCAATTTAACTCATGAATATGTGCATTAAACCACACCTCGACACACTTTCGAGTTCAAGAATCAAGAAATTAGCATGCAAATTCAATACAAACAATCAATGCAAGAATCAATCGATGCATGAGCTTGCTATTTACAATTCAAACATTAACGTAAACACCTTATGGACAAATGAATCAACTCATGAATGTGTAATGTTACTCAATTTCACACCTCGACACAATTTCGAGTTCAAGAATTAAGCCATAAACATGAAAAATCAATTCAATTAATCAATATACAAATTAATTAATATATGAACAAGCTACTTCTCAATTCAATTTCCAAAATAAGCAATTATAAAATATCACTTAAAATAAGCAATTATTTGAGAGAAGCACTTACTTGAATGAAGAATTAGTGGAGAATTGAAGAAGAAGTTGGCCAGAATCTTGATCGGAGCAAGAGAGGATCACCAGAAAGAGCGTCGGAGATGGAGGGAGATCGCGTAGGAATCGGACCGCGACAGTGGGAGTAGCGCGCAGACACGTGGCGCAAAGACGGAGGGACGCGTGGCTGGCCGGTTGGAGGCGGTGGCTGGACACGTGGTGGAGGTCCAGCGTGGGGAAGCGGCGGTCATCGGAGGAGAGGGAGTTCCGGTCAAGGTGCAATGAGGAGAAATTGGAGGGAGAGTTTAATATTTGACTTTTAGACTTTTTGTGTTGTTTATGAGTTGAGAGAAAAATGAGAGAAGAGAGAGTGAATTGAGAGTGGAAATTTAACAAATGATTTTTCCTCCCTAAATTATGATAGTAAAATTTTATTTATAGGTGGAACATTGGGCTTGATATGAATTGAACTCATGATGGGGCCCAATGTTCCTTTATCCGACGAGTTTTCGTGAACAGTACTCAGCCTCGAGAACCATGCCGAATTTGAAATCAGGCCCAACACGAAAAATGTCTGAAATGAAAAATTGTGTCGCGATAGACAAAATTTCGACTCGATCCGACAAATATTTAAGGAGATATGGATTTTTGAAGTTTGAGCTCACATTACGGGCATTTGACACATTCAGAATTTTAATGGCCCCGCCTGGAGAAAATGCTCTGAACGAGAATCTTCTTATCAAAATCCGAACTCGGGATGTGCATGAATATTGAAGCCAACAGAATTTGTGAACTTTTGACACCAGTCCCATCACAATCCGATAAAAATTAAGAGAGATATGATTTTTTGAGCGCCGCGCATCAGATGAAATAATGCTCGGTTTGGCTCAAATACACCTTCAAAGAAAATTCTAGTATTGATCCATAAGAAATTAGCTCTAGGCTCGAACACGAAAGTTGAAGAGGACATCAAGACAAAATTTTAGGCACCAGAACCACTCAATTCCGACGTTCCAACTAGAAGTTATGAATTTTTTAGTGTCCCGTAAACACGGTTCAGCCAAAAACTCAGTTTATTCCACTTGAAAGATTAATTTTTCCGGAGGCTTTCTTCACACAATTAGCTTTCGAACTGAGAATGAAAGTTGGAGATACAATCAAGATGGACTCGCCATTCGAAAATAAGCCAAAAATATCCAACGAACTGAGAGTTATAAATTTCTGAGCGTCTGAAACACAAGAAACAAAATTCCACTTTATTAAGAAATGAACTGTCGGAGTCCTTCCTTGACGAATTGGCTTTCAATCTTAACAGATAAAATGGAGAAATTACTGAAATGGTTCCAACATCCGTAGATCCAACCCAAGATAACCTTCTAACAAGAAAATCATGAATCAAGCACACGAACCGAAAAATATCAATTCCTGGTTCAAATAGTCTGAATTGACCGAAACGCACAGTTTCTTCCACCACCTGAGATGCTCCTAACCTCATAACCATGAGATTAATAATATGCATGTATGTTTATGATAGTGGAACTATAAGCCAATAAGGTTAAAATGAAGAGGGTAAATTTTGGGATACAACATATATGCGGCAACTGAAATTCGAAGCGAGGTTCCTTATAGCTATATTATCTCAAATTCTAAAGAAAACTGAGATAACAAGTTTATTAATATTTATATGGAAAAAATAGGAGCTAACTTATAGTTGTGTTACCTTGATTTTTTATAATACCGATTTAACATGATGTTTATCTTATTAAAAAAAATAAAACATTGCGCTCCCATGACATATCCTCTCAGTTTTTAGCATGTTGGAGATGAAATTTTTATCATGAAAAGCGTTATTTGAAGTAGTGGGTATACTCTTTTGAAGGATTTAGATGCACTTGTATGATGAGAACAAGATGAGGAGTGTAACACCCCTTCTAAAATACCCCGAATAATATTAATTATATCAACGATTAAAGTCATAATTCATCAGAGTTAACACGGAACAGGGATGCCACAATTATTAAATAAAATAAAATCTCCAAATAAACAGTAGCCATGCTACACTGAGGATCATTATTCAAATAATTCAATCAATTTAAGACCATGTCTTACACAACGGAAAATACCAAAAACCAAAACTCAATAAACCATAATTCATCTCAATGAGATTCAAAGAAACAATGAAATAATAACTAATTCCTCAACTAAACGTTCCCCAGTGTTACAATCTAATCAGAGCATGACACTGACACGCGGACTTAAAAGACAAGCTCTAGAGCCATCCTCACCAACTCCTGAGCTGCTAACTTTAATCTGAAATTGTTAAAGTAAGGGTGAGACTTCTCATAATTGAAACACATTATAAGCTTCTCAATCAATAATATATCACAAGCATATTATTTCACCCATTAGCATAAATTCAGATTCAACACGCACTCACCAACATACAAATCATTATGCACACTCAATAAACAACAAAAGAATTGTAACACTGGAAAACATCCTAACATGTTACAATCCCATGCAAACACAAATGCAGACACAATGCATGTGGTACCAACACGTGATCAAGTCACCCAACACTGATCCATCATCAACCGGATACAATAACCATCGATTCGTCCATAAACACCCGGACACGAATCCAGCCTAATCACCCATCCTCACTCGGATATCGGTTATCGGCAATCCAAGTCAAATTCCGCACAATGGGAATTAACTTCACCAAGACAATGCATATGCACGCACATCACTAGCATGCAACATCAAATCAGTCTATGTAATACATCAATTTATCATAACTGAATCAAAACCAACAACATGATATTTCAACCATCATGCATACAATTAACAGCATCACAAACATGCTTTACATCCACACAATACCAATACATCCATCACCAAGGTTCTCTGCTACATATACATCAATATGCGTCAGTCAAAAATCACCTATTTCGGAATTCGGCTCATTTTCAAAATAATTTCAAGTTTTGGAAAATATTTTCATTTTATAAAATAGAGCGTTAAATTTGAGAAATAACGTCCAAAACGGCACTCAAAACAGACTTACGGTTTGGAAGTTATGAATTTTCAAAGTTTGACATTTTTCAAAAAAAATAAAGCAGAACCCGGTTCCTACATATACAGGAACCGGTTCCTGAAAAGTTTCAAAAACTCGCCTCTGGAAAATTGTATGGGAACCCGGTTCCTACCCATACAGGGAACCGGTTCTTGAGTGCAATTTTCAAGTTTTTACAAATTTTTCAAAGTGGAACCCGGTTCCTACCCACTGGGAACCGGTTCCTACGTGTTGCAGAGCCATTTCCTGCACTTTTGACAACATTCATTCATTCTCAATCAAACCCAAACTTACCCATACGAATTTCGACATGGGAAACACTAAAACACATCCATTTTGCATCATTATCACATCAAACAACATATTTCCATCATTTCTATTTGATATCTGACACCCTAATTGTTTTCAACCTATAATCCAACACAATAGGGACAATTCTACGGAACCCTAACATTCTAAACCGGGATTCCTAACACACTATGATCCATACCATTGAATATCTAAACCGATAATATGAATTAACTAATCAAAATCACCCCTTACCTTGTGAGTTCTTCGAATTCTGACACTTTAGGTTTTCTTCCTTCCTTTTCCTCTTCTCAACTTCACGTATCTGTGTTTTCTCCAAAATAACTCCTTTTTCCTCTTTTCCTTATTTTATTTCCTTTTATTCTTCTAACATAAATAAAATGAATTAAATAATGTGAGTAGAGTCTTTTACTCCTCACACCCTCACTTTACTCAACACACCTCTAACAATTCCATTCCTTTATTCCATAATTAATCCCAATAATTCCAATATATTAATAAATTATATTCTCAATTAAATTAATAATTAAAAATCATAATTATTTAATTATTGAATTATTTGGGGTGTCACAAGGAGGATGATTCTTTGGTTTGAATTTATTTATCTTTGAGTGGTTGAATCAACTCATTCATCTTCTTAATGATTTTTTTTCTTTCTTAATTTTTCCTGAAGTTCATGAAGATTTTCATCTATAGATTTAAGAGTTGGATAAAATCTCCAATTATTAATTCTTAGATATATGTTAGTAAAATAATTTCTAATAAAGTTCCCTATAAGTCTAGTTCTATGAAAACATTTAAAGTAAACATTAGAAATTTCCACGCCTCGTGTGTTCATCTTTTCTAGCTTGATTGTTAGAGAAGATCCATATATATTTTATAGAGTCTCACATTTCCTTGGAGGTCTTACAATGACAAACATCCAAAAATTTGTTATCATCTAAAGATATTATTGTGAATTTTTTGGATTTGAGATCAACATATATTTTTATCTTTTCTTCTTTGGTCCAAAGAGAATAAGGTTTTTTACTTCTTCCTCATTTATTTGATGATTAGGGTAAACTAGACCATTGATTATTAATTTCCATAAATCATGATTTATACTTTGAAGAATAATTTTAAATCTAATTTTTCAAATATCAAAATTGTCTTTTTTAAAAAGTGGTGGTGTGTTTAAAAACAATCTTGTGTTGGAAGTCATCTTCCTCCTAAGACAATTCGTACTTAAACAAGAGTTGGGCTCTGATGCAACTTATTGGATTTGAGACTTCACACAAATAGGAGGGTGAATTGTGTGATTTGGAAAAATATGGTTTTGAAAACTTTTGATATTTTAAATTAGAGTTCGAAAACATTTTCTAAATCTAAGCGACGAAAATTAAAATATTAAAATGCGGGAATTAACAAGTTAAAGGAAAAAGAGGAACACCAAGAATTATAGAGGTTAGATAAAAAACAAAAGGACATATTCCTCTCCCCAAGACTTGTATAGATATTTTCCAATAATACTTGAGAGCTTTTAGTAGGAAAGGCTCGCGACCCCCCCCCCCTCCTTTATATAAGGAAACACTGGTTGTCCTACAACCAAGATATTACAAGACAAATGATATGAGTGTTTGTGTCTCTTCTCTAATAACTTGTTGAAACTTAAGTGGCCAAGCTTCATTTCCAACTGTAGATTGAAGTTGTTAGTCTTATCTCCACAAAACACAAACCTTGTAGAGGTGACTTCTCAAGTTCCAAAATATATATGAGCTCCCTTTTGGTTTTAACAAGATAACCAAAATAACCTTGAGATTTTAATTGGGTTGATCTCAAAACCTATGAAGATTTTTATATCGCCTAATCTTTGATCAATCAAGAAACTCTTGAAGATTATCAAATCTAGATAATCCTCAACCTAGGAATTGATCACACAATTCCTAAACATAATATTTTAACAAGTTTAACGTCGAACCACATATATAATCCTATTTAGACAAACGGCTTTTCTCATAAATGGTACTTTTCTCATAAACGTATATGTCTATAAGAACTAGTGAGAGAATGTTAAAATAAAACTTTAGAGAGAGAGAGAGAGAGAGAGAGATAAATGATGAGTGTCAATACACAAATTCAAGTTCTGGATGATTTGAAATGATAAAGGGAGTCTCTATTTATAGACTTGAGATTTCCCAAAGAAGGAAATTGCATTTAAAAAAATAGCCATTGATATTCGATTGACTTAATCGGTTGATGTTTAAAAACTAATCATAGAATTTGGATGTATTCAACTTGTCTTGCACCTCAAGTGCACGCTAATCTAATCAGTTAGCATTTTTCTTCAACTGATTAAATAAAGTCACAAATTGTTTTATGGCTTTTTGATTGCTCTCATCCTATTTTATACAACTTCTACAAGTTTTTTAAAGTATTTTATTTTGGTAAATCATTTGATAAAAAAAATATTTTTGTGTGTGTTTGTGCTTATAGCCATTTACTTATATGAAAAAGTATATTTTCTTTTACTTAGTTTCACTCACTTAGTATTTTAAGATATTTTCTCTAAGCCTTGTGAGTTGTGATCTTTTTGTTTGGCCACTTTTCTTGAGATCTCTTGAGGATTTTGAAAGAAACCAGTTTGTTTGCATTTATCTGATAGTCATATTTATCAAATCTTTATATTCATGACTTGCATCTTTAACCGCTCAAGTGCAATGTCTAAATTATCATTGGTTGCATCTTTATTGTGATGGATGTCTCTTTTATTTTCATTAACTGTCATAATCAAAAGATGCTTTATTGATTAAAAATATGTTACCTGCAAGACAAGGTTCCACATACCCATGCGTGGTATGGCTATGGGGTCATGAGAGTCATTTTGGCCAAGAAGTCAATGAACAATAGGATTTTAAATCTTTTCTTTCTTTGAATGACACTTTAAACTCAGACAACTGATGGCCCATTTCATCAGACGCCCAACCAGATTCGATTAGTATAACACATGTCTAAGAGGTAAATTTGTTCGAACCACTATAGAGTGTGCGAGGAAGTATCAATATAGCTTACATGATGTTGTCACTAATGCGAAATCTGCTTTTTCGATCTTTTTGTACCACTTTTATGCTTATACTAGAGCTTTCAAGATAAAGTATGCAAGACTCTGGTTGGTGTCAGATTCTCTAATCAAAATGAAGCTTATTGCCTCTTCATAAATAACCAGGTATAAATATTAGACCTCCCCCAAAAGTGGTCGAGTGAGTACCAAGGGAGGGTCAAATTTCTTTTCAAATATTCAAATGCTTCTTCGCAATCAGTTTTCCACTTGAAATCAGTCTTTTTCTTCAACACTCTGTAATAAGGGAAATCATGTCGTGCAACTTTTAAAATAAATTTGTTCAAAGTTGTCAACATACTATTTAACCTCTAAATATCCTTCTTCGACGTTGACAAGTTCATTAGGGTCACCGCTTCACATTTATCCGAGTTTGCTTGAATTCCTCACTTGGCCAGATTAAAACCTAAGAATTTGCCGGCCCTAACCATGAAAGTACATTTCTATGGGTTTAGACGTATATTGTATTGTCGGGCTCTCTTGAATAATCAATGAAGTTGTTGGGTGTGAAGCTCTTCCTGGATAAACTTTACAATAATATCATCCATGAACAATTTAAGTGTCTCCACTATATCTTCTTAGAAGATCTTGTTCATCATTCTCTGATAGGTTGCAATGACATTTGATGTTGGATAGATAATTGGCATGCTCGATCATGAAGGTTGTCTTTATCTGACCAGGTTTATACATAAGTATCTAATTATACCATGAATAGGCGTCCATAAATGAAAGCAATTGATATTCTACTGAGTTACCTACAATTTTTTCAATATTTGGAGTGGGTAGGAATCCTTTGTGCATATCGTGTTAAGATTCGTATAACCAATACATATATCTTTCACTTCCCTGAAGCCTTCTTTACCAACACGAAATTTTACAACCACTTCGTATACTTGGCTTTAAAAATAAATTTAACATTTATTTCACCCTTAATTATGTTGGAAGTGACTTCAACTTTCTTTAGGGATTGCCTCCTCCAACGTTGGGAAATGTAACGAGCACTGGCGTTCACATTCAATTGGTGGCAAACTATGATAGGGTCAATGTCGGGCATCTCATACGGGGTTATAGTGAAAAGATCAGAAATAGTTTGGAGGCTTTCAAGACATTCTTTACTTCTAGATGAAGTCTAATGTCTATCTTACCGACCTGGAAGGATTATCCCCGAGTTTGACGGACTAAAAATCACCGTCTAGAACCAACCAAACCTCTCCCTCGCGAGCTTCCAAGTCAAACGCCCTCATATCCCCTCATGTCTCTTCCTTTGAAGCCTCGACTAACGACATAAGATCCTTATTGATGACTTCTTTGATTCTCCTCACTTTGCTCACGCCAACGCTAACTATGATTGGCCTTTCTTCCCTTCAAGTGGATCGAGGATGCTACAACATGCAACCTCGCTAGGAAAGGTTTCCCTAGGAAACCTCTGAAGGTACTACGACACGGTATCACTAGAAAGTTGAGGATTACCTTTGTTTCGTGTGGTCATTCTCCAATTTCCACTATTAGATCTTTAGTTCCTTGAGGGCGAGTTATCGAATCATTGAATGCTAGAAGATCCTCTCCTCTATACAAATTTAGATTTGCTGGTTGGACACCTAAAAAAATCCACAATATATGCGTTAAAGATGTTACAAAAGATGTTATCGTCTATGAGGAATTCAGTTAAGTTCCAATCGGCAATGGTGATCGTAAAAATCAGAGGAAAATCGTAGTTTGAAGTTTCATCAACCTTTACTCGATCCAGAAATTCTAATTCCAATCAATCTCATCCTCGTCTAACCTCAACATTAGCTACATGTAGAAAACAATCTAACAAAGGATAAGAGCTAGATGATACGATATCACAAAATTCGTCAATCGGATATATGTGATGAACAATTGATTCTGGAAGTGTACTAAAGCACTTGGACATGGTTACCGGAGTCACTGTCTATTTTTTCTATTGTTGTTACAGATATGGAATCAGATCGATATTGACTTGGAGATAATAATTTGCGGGAATCATAAGTCGATTCCCACATAAGGTGCCACTATTTTGATCGGGAACCAATAAATGAATGCAGTTGGAAAATCGACGTTCTTGAATGGTGGTTATAATCTCCTACATGGTTAGCACTCAAACGCCTAAGTCAGTTCAAAATTCAAACGAGTGTAATGAAAAATGAAGATCAGAGAATGTGTCTTACTATCCGTGTGAACTAACTTTTATACTTTGTATCAAGTGAAGTGGATTATAGATGAATTTGGCCATGATTATTTGAATTTTTGGCCAATCTGAAACAATATTATTTTTAATTATGAATATTATGAAAATGATATTTCTTATGAAATTTATTATTATTATTAAGAGTTATGACATAGGAATAAATTTTATTAAAACATTGTATAATATTTTTTCATCTAACTTAAGTGTTGAAAATGTGGGCAACCAACATATTCAATCCAACTCATAAACAATATCAGAAATTGAATTTGATATTTTTTTAATATTGTCCTCCTCTACCACTAGCATCCAACTTATTGATTATGACAGAGTGAAAGCTAACAAAAAAAAGAAAAACTAGAGCATCACACGAGCACCTCCAATTTTACAGACACTTAAAACCACATCATCAGCAATGCGTGTATTAAAATTCATCATTCTGCATTTTATCATTCTTTCTTCACAAACAAGCAAAGCAATGCAATGAGAACATGTAGCTGTAGCATCATATAATATTCTTAATTAATCATTTTAATCATAACCAATGTCAGCACCGTTTTATACAAGGCGTGAACTAGCTTATCATTTAATCACTTTTAACCAATTTAACAAAAAAGTTTCTATACTCATTTTATATGCACCTAGGTTCCTTCTATATAAGCAAGCTCAAATTCAATCTTATTCTTCAACACAAACAATGTTTAACAAAAATAGCTTCTGGCTTCTGCTTTTGCTCTATGTTTTCTATCTCAACTTAATCATCATCACACTAGCCTCAGACCCTGATCCAGTTCAAGACTATTGCATACCATTGATACCAACCCAAACATTTGAATCCATCAAAACACACCATACATTTCACACCATTCTCCCATGCAAAAACTCCTCACAAGTCACCACCAATGACTTCATCTTCTCCAACATGAAAACATCCGGAAACTTCTCAGAAACCGGCTTATCTGTAATACCTGCAAACCCTATAAATTTTCCAGGTCTCAACACACTCGGTATGTCATTCGCGAGAACAGATATTGAAGTCGGGGGAATTAATCCACCGCATTTTCATCCAAGAGCTACGGAACTTGTTCATGTGGTTCGAGGAAAAGTTTATGCAGGTTTTGTTGATTCGAACAATATGGTTTTTGCTAGAGTACTTGAAGAAGGCGAGGTTATGGTATTTCCTAGAGGACTTGTTCATTTTATGATGAATGTTGGTGATGAAGCTGTTAGTTTGTTTGGTAGTTTTAATAGCCAGAATCCGGGTTTGATGAAGATACCTTCTGCGGTGTTTGGTTCCGGGATCGACGAGGAGCTTTTGCAGAAGGCTTTTGGTTTGAGTTCTAAACAGATTGGAACAATGAAAAGAAAATTAGATCCAAAACAAGAAAGGTAGAATAGTAGTTTATGGTTGTCATGTCGTCCATTATTACGTTAGAGTTTCTAAGTTTGAGTAATATATTATGTAGCACTGATGCTTCAGATTAAATAGTTTGAGTAATATATTATGTAGCACTGATGCTTCAGATTAAATATATGTATGTATCTGGTGCCAAAGACGTATCAGAGGTTGTTTTTACATGATAGTGTTGTATTGTGTATGTATTAGTGTTTTATAATATAGATCTTGGTGCTTACGCTTGAAAGCTTGGTTTGGAAATTCAAATTAGTTGTACTCACAAATTCATATAATCAATATACTCAAATTTGAATTATTGGATAAAGATCTAACAATTCATAAATTACGCTAATTTAGAATCCACCGCCAAATGCCTTCATGTATGTAATAGTTATAAGCTATTACCAAATACAGATTATTGAAAACAAAACATCACATCTTATGTTAAATCAAAAATCGAAAGAAAATCCTGCATATTTAATCATCAAGAATAACTGTATTCATCTCAATGTTGCTCAAGGTTTATCATATATAAAGTATTATGTATGATCTTCAGTTTCAATTCTCCGAAACGGAGATAATAAATGCCGAAGCTGACTCCGGATAGCCAACAACCAATACAGAAGCCTACTTCACGCCTAAAAGTGATTTAAGGATAGTTTCACTCACACCATCGGCGTGAGGGAAGAGATGGCCGGAACCTGGAAGTTCGTGGTAGTGAATCCACGGAAGGTTTTGCACAATGTATCGTTGTAGCGTAACAGGAACCAACATATCCTCGTCTCCTTGCCAAAGATGAACAGAACCTTCGTTGTTTGGAAACGGATTTTGAATTTCCAAAGGAGTGTATTCCCATCCCCCGAATCCAATGTTTAAGTCGCGGTGGACGCTTTCATATTCGCCTTGCTGTCTTACCTGTGCCTGTGGAAGCCATATAAAAAACACATGTATCATGGTCAAAAACCAATAGAATTTGTGCAGTTGATGCGAGTTCTTCTAATATACGCTAAAACAATCACGAACAAAATTCAAAATAATTTTTTATCAATTTAACCAATACAGACTATCAGCTAAATCACTCTACATATTGCATCTAGAAAATAAAATCCAATTTTGTGACGATCTAAAAGCATGATACTTACCACATAATCATCTTTATCATCCATTAACTTAACTAAAAGCTCTTTGTCTTGTTTCGAAAGGATATCAAGACTACGAGAAATCGCACTACAAACTGGGAACCATTTTTGAGTGTTCCACCAGTACGTTAGCCATGGCGCGTAGTGTGCAACACGAATAGCCCATTGGTCACGTAATTTAAATTGGCTATAGGCTTCAGTAGTCAAGTTTGCAGGAAGATCGTGCCACCAGAAATTGACGACTGGCGCTAAGAGCGCTGCACCTGCTAGCCTGTAGTATTGGAAATGTTTTAATGTCAACAGAAGAAAACTACGAATAAGCTAAACAAGATCGTGTTTGAATAAACAATTTAATCAAGCAACCTGTGAGGTATGTACTTAAGACAGTTCCAAACAACTTGTCCACCCATGGAAACACCGACCACGTAAAATTTAGACCCCAATCCTAGCTGATCAGCGAGCTCTTCTACATCCAAAGCAATGCTCTTTAACGTACGATTTGGATCGGGATCGCTCTCTCCATAACCAGGTCTATCAAAAGATACAATGTAGATCCCCAAGTCCTTAACAAAATCCTGAAAAACCTCGCAATAAATATAGTATAACAAATAACGAAAGGATCTAAGGATACTATAATAGGCAGAAAAAAACGTGATATAGAAAATTACAGTTGATAGGGTGTCGGCAACCACTGTGTCATGCCTGCAACTGGAAAAACCATGAACCGAGATGATTTTAAACTTTGCTTCGTCTTTAGGAACACCGTACTCTTTGTATGCCAAATGCCTTCCATCTCTTAGTTTGATTCTTGGCGCGGTTATAGGTGGTCCATCAGGAGAGCCACATATTCTGGGAGGAGGAGGTTGGGTGACTTGATAAGCCCATGCTAGAAACCCAATAAACAACACTGCTAATGTTGTTTTAAGTATTCCTGAAAGTTTGTAATGCCAAATTTAAAAAACAGATAAGTACAACTTAAAACATCAAATATGGGTTTCAGTCCAATAGGGAGCAATTAAAACAACTTCTCTCGAACAACTTATGTTGATTCCTTCTGATCATTATTTGCTCATATTACCTACTTTTAATGATAATATATTGAATTACAAATATTATTTTGAGATGAAACTTATATATCCAACATTTCCTCTCTTTATAGCTTATGTAAGACTTAATCACTCACACTTGAATTTCAACACTCCCCCACAAAAGTGAGTTCTTAAATCTTATAACAGGATCCAACTCTCACTCCTCCACCAAGCCGAACCAAGCTCTAATACCATATGTTGGGTTGACCGGGGAATGTTACGCCTTCAACACGTCTATGAAAAAGGACACATACACTCATTGTCTTAAAGTTTTGGGTAAATATGTGGTGTCAAGGTCTCTTATAGTCCTCAGTCCCAGCATAGCTCTCGTATTCCCCGGTCTCTCCAATAGATTCAACCTTAACTAAAGTTCATTAATCACTTGAACCCAAGTAAAACTAGCTAAAACCCCACACTAAGGCCAACAAGGATTGATCCAGTTAGTATAGATCAAAAGATTAAAGCACGACACCCCAAACACGACCCCGACACTGGCACAATTATAAAGGTGATGATTTGATCCAGTTGTTTTGTTCTTGACCTCTCCCTAAACATTACCATACCAATAACTAAACAATACTAATAAACAAATCTCAAGCTAAAGGAAAGAAAAAAAACAAACAAATTAAAACTTGGCAAACTAACCTCAATTATATAGCTACACAGCTCAAGCGATAAAAACAAGGCAAAAATCGAAACTTTACCAAAGAAAGAAGAAAAAAAGAGTGAAAGAGCAAAGACCCACCTGAAGGAATCTGAAAAGAGGAGGATTTGTTGGCTCTCCTGGTGTGAGAACGAGCTGATGCTGCAGAAATTTTTCTGTTAACCCCAGTGGCCATTGTGAGAGAAGAGAAGAACAAAGAGAGACAGATCTACGAGTAGGAGAGATGAAGACCATATACATATATACTATTCTACGTTGAACAGAACACGGCGGCGATGTAACATTTTCCTTGTCAAAAAAGGTTGTCGTTTTTGGTAGAATTCAAATTGGATTTGAGTGAAAAATCAAATGGTTATACTGCAAATTCAGATTATTGAAAAATGATTTTGGTGTTTAGCAATTTAAATATTATTTTAAAATATTTTTTTACATTTTGTTCATCCAAATGAAAATTACATTTAAAAATAGTTATAAAAATAACTATTATACATGACATTTATCATAGTATAAATTTTATTTGTTAAAACAATCTGCATTTTAAACATAACATAAGAAGTATTGTTTTTTTTTATTTTTACAGAAAGATTAGTTTACTTATTAATAATAATATTTTATATGCATGTTGTACAAATAATAAAATTATGAAAACCAGTAAAAGATTGAGTCGTCCGCGCCAAAACATGATCAGCTTCATTAGTTTGTCTCTTATTGAATTTAACATAAGAATTCGTAAAAAGCAGAGTCCTAAGACGATTGCATTCACGAGTAACCGCACCAAACTCCAAGTTATTTGGACTTAAGTTGTTTACACTATCCATCACAGTTTGACATCGTGCACCCATTTAATAGCTGTCAAGAGACCCAGAGCTTCTCCAATACCAACCTCAATGATAGGATCGAACCATTATGTCCTAACAACAACAAAATGTCGCTCAGAGTCTATAATACAAACACTAACACCTATTTAATCCTGATTAAAGGAAGCATCAATGTTACATTTAAACAAGTTCATCGAGGGCTTAACCCAATTAGATATAATTCTTGTTAAGACTAGAATTATTGTGTCGAATGTAACACCCCGTATTTTCAATTATTACTAAATTGAAATTTTAATTATTTAATCAATTAAAATTTAATTTTTGGGAATTATTGAAATATTAGAATTATTGGAAAATAAATAAAGAAAAAGAGACTGGGCTTATGTGGTGATTAGTAGAGGAGAGAGGTGTGAGGAGTAAAAGCCTCTAATTATTTTGTTATTATTATTATAATAGAATAATAAGAAAGAAAAAGGAATTGGAAACCAAATTGGGAGAAACAAAGGAATCGTACGAGAAGTGAGAAGAGCAAAGGAAGAGGAAAACTTAAAGTTTGAGGAATTCAAGAAATTGGCTAAGGTAAGGGGTGATTGCTCTAATTATAATGTATTATGAGTTTTGAGAATGGTAGAATAGAGTAAGAGATTAAGAATCCCAATTTAGGATTTTTAGGTTTATGAGTTTTGACCCTAAATGCATGATTTTTGACATTCTTGATGCAATTGTTGTTATAGAGTTGTTGTATGATATTGTGGTGTGTTGTTATGACATTGGAATCATGTAATGGGATGTATTTTGATGTTATTGGTGTATGGGTTCGTAATTGGAACTATTGGATGGATTGGGAATGAAGAATGCTGTCAAAATAGTGATTTTCTGCCACAGGGGTCGTGGAACCCGGTTACCCTGTGGGGGAAACCGGTTACTACTGTGTATTTTACTTGAAAAACTGATTTTTGGGTCTGGGAACCGGTTCTCCTATAGGAGAACCCGGGTTCCCCATACATTTTCCAGCAGCGTGTTTTCACATGACTGTGTGAACCGGTTACTCCCTTGGAGGAACCAGTTACCACTGATACTTTTTGAAAAATACTAAACTTTAAAAATTTGTAACTTTCAAACCGTAAGTCCGTTTTAGTCGCCGTTTTAGACGTTGTTTCTTAAATTGAATACTCTATTTTATAAAATGAAGAAAATAACAGTAACTTGATTTTATTTTGGAAAGTGTTGGTTTTCCGACTTTGTGGTTATTCGTACCTTGTATACTTGGTGGGTAGGCAATGGTGTGTGGTTTTATGATGATGTTTGTGTGTATAATGATGACTATATGTGTATGTTGGTGATAGCATTACTAATTGATGAGTAAGTTCTTGCATGTTTATGCTATTGGTTATGTTCATGATAGTTGATTGATATCATATTTTGGTTGATGATATTGTATGCCTGATGGTGTGCATGTTTATGCTGTTTGATGATGTTCATGATAAATAATGGTTATCATGGTTTGCTGATGATGTTGCAATAATTTCTTGTGCATGTTTATGTTGTTTGATGATGTTCATGATAAATGATGGTTATCATGTTTTAGATTGATGATGGTTTATGATATATGATGTTATCATAACCTGTGTTGAATGTTGCATGCTTTTATGATGTGCATGCATATACATTTGGTGGTAGCTAATTCCCATTGTATGAAATTAGTGATTTGGCCAATAACCGTTGCCGATTTGGAATGGGCGGTGAGGCGTATCTGTGTCCGAGTTGGAATGGAGCAGATGTTGATACTGGGTCCGAGTTGGAATGGAACAATATGGTGAATTTAGTTCACTTTTGGTACCACATGCATAGAGTCTTGCATTGCATTTGTATGGATTATAACATGATAGGATGGTTTCCAGTGTTATAATCTAGTTGTTGTGTATGATGTATGTTTATCATTGTTGTTTTGGAATGAATGAATAAGTCTGATTATGCTTAATAGGGTGGAATAATAGCTTATGAAATTTTGTTGTTTTATGAATTTATAATGTATTTTAATTATGATGTAGTATCACCCTTACTTTGATGATTTCAGATTGAATCTTTAGCGGCTTAGGCGTTGGTGAGGATGGCTCGTAGAGCTATGCTATTTATTTTATCGCGTGTCGGTGTCATGCTCTGGTCTTGTAACATTGGGGAACGCTTGTTTTAGAGTCATCATTAAACTCTGTTGTTTTAATCGATGTTGCTTTGGATAATTGTTTATGAACTAAGGCATTGACCTTATGAAATTTATTTGGTATCTTGAATTATCCAAGTTTGAAAAAATTCCACTGTGTTAAACATGTATTTCTTAATTAATTGAATTATGTTTCCTCAATAAAGCATGACATTGTATTGGAATTTTATCTTTAAATCAATTGTGACGCCCTTGGTGACATGTTAACTAACTCTAAGTTAATTATATTATTCGCGGGGTATTTTAGAAGGGTGTTACATCGAACATCCTGAGCTTCATTTCAACCTGCTAGAAGATGCATAGCTCAGTTACTAATATCAACTGAAGAGTCGATAATATTATTCCAAATATGGTTGTTCCTACACTTCCAAATACTCCATAAAATAGTAGCAAACATAACTTGACGATCATGATTAGAATCTTGTAAGAAGGATAGAGTAATAACTGTGAAACCCCACCATTAATAATCAAAGGATGGAGCTTGGCCCATAACCTACTATTTCCAAACACTCAATACTCTTTGGGTATTGGAGAAAAAGATGGTAATTATTCTCTTCACCTTCCATACAACCTATACAAAAGAAGGGACAATCAATATCGCGGTCTAAAAGCGGCCTTGTGGTCGGAGTGCAATTGCTACATAGCCGCTACACTAAATTCTTAACTATTATAGGATATTTGACGCTCCAAATGAGGTTCTACTTACCATTAACTCTGAGTTGAGATGTATCAATAGCCTCTTGAACGCATAACCTATACATAATACGCACGGTAAAAATTTCATCCTTCTCAAGCCTCCAAATTTTATCCTCTTGAACTGCATCGAATAAAGGAGTGCTAGGGATCTTTTGAGCAACCACATCACCGACAAGAGGATATATCATATCTGGGTTGCACTATTTACCATTAGCCACCATAAGATCTGAAACTTTAAGAGAATCCACTACTTGGTTATTTGACCAAGGATTTGCCAAAAGTACTATCAGAAATCCAATGTTGATTCCAAACTGAAATGTTTTCCCCTGAAACAAAAATCCATCTATTTCCCCCACGCACAACAAACTTAGAGCTCCATATACTCCGCCAAACATAATTGGATTATGCCAAACCACATAATCCATAAAGTCACACTTAAGAAGGCATCTAGCTTTATATAAGCGAGACACAAGGTTGCTAGGATTACTCAGAAGTCTCCATGCTTGCTTACTGAGCATATCACAATTAAACGTATTGATATTCTTGAAACCCATACTTTCTTCAGATTTTGGCATAGCCAACCAATCCCAGGATAACCAATGAATACCTTTATTACTATTATTGTTATGACCCCACCAGAACGAGTTCATCATCTTCTCAATTGCATCACAAAGTGGAGAGGGAAGTAAAAATAAACTCATCATGTAAGTCGGTATAAATTGGAGAACCAACTTAATAAGAGTCTCCTTACCTGCTAGAGAGAGACACTTGTTACTCCATAAATTAATTTTCTTCCAAATTCTATCTTAAATAAACTTGAAAGAAGCTTTCCTATTTCTACTAATCATGGATGAAACACCAAGATATTTTTCAGTACCCAACACTTGCTGGACTACTAAAACATTAGCCAATAAAATTTTTGAAACAGTATCCACATTCTTGCTACAATAGAATTCTGACTTCTAAAAATTTATAGCTTGACCCGAGGCATCCTCATATGTAGCCAAAATATTTTTCATGACATGAGCTTCATTAATATCTTCTCTAAAGACCAGAAAGCAGTCATCAGCAAATAAGATATGAGAGATGATAGGTGCATTCCGACAGATTTTAGTACCACGAATATCACCTCTAGATTCAGCTTACTTAATGAGCGTCGAAAGGCCTTTCGCGCAGAGAATAAATAGATACGTAGAAAGAGTATCTCCCTACCTCAAATCACGACCCAGAACAATCAGACCAACCGTATTACCATTCACCACCATATATAATCTATAGATTCAACACAAAGCATGATCTAAACAATCCTCTTCTGACAAAAACCCAGTTTGGACATGACATTTTCAAATAGTCTCAGTCAATTACTACCTCTGTTCCTATATATAAGAGACAATTCATTTTTTAGATTCATTGAATAACTAATGTATTTAGTTGGTCTATAGATTAATACATTGATTATTCAATGAATTTAAAAAATGAATTGTCTCTTATATAAAGGAACCGAGGTAGTATATCATAAGCTTTACTGATGTCGAGCTTTAGAGCTATATCGCGTAGTTTCCCTCTAGTTTTGGTCTTCATATAATGAACAACTTTAATAGCTGCCATAACATTATCCATAATAGATCTACCTGGAACAAACACCGATTGATTATCAGAGATACACTTACCTAGGATTCTCTTCAAATGATTCGCAAGAACTTTAGAAATCAGTTTATACAACACGTTACAAAGAGAAATCAGTCTCTAATCATTCATGGTAGTTTGAGAATCGCCTTTCGGGATAAGATTAATATTAATCTTATTAAGACTATGAGGAAAAATACAACTCTCAAGCCACATACAACTAGCGTTGAAGACTTCTATACAACAAGAATCCCAAAAAATGATGGTAAAAATCCGGACTATAACCGTCAGGGCCCGAACTTTTGTCAGCTTCCGTAGAAAAATAGCCTCTTTAAACTCATCGATAGAAAACAAAGCTGTCAACATGAAATTATCCTCTTCGGGGACGGAAAGACTCAAAGCCTGAAGAACCTGATCACGCAAGTTTGGTTTTTTCTAAAATAAATCCACAAAATAGTCATGAGCCACTTTACACATTCCTTCCATAGAATTTGTGACTTCACCGTTATTGGTAACAAGAGAAGTAATAGTGTTGATTTTCTTCCTGATTGAAGCCGTAACATGAAAAATTGTGTATTGAGATCTTCATCCTCATTTCAGTGGGCTTTCGCTCTTTGTTTCCAGTAACACTCATCTTTCACAAGCAGATAATTGATCAAGAACAAACTCTTAGAAACCTGCTTCTACAAGCCAAGCATTTTCAAATTTTAAACCTTTACGATGCAAAATCTGAACCGGCTTATTCTCACAATTAAGCAATAACGGATAATGATTGGATGAAGTCGCCGCAAGACACTGTAATTTTGCGATATCTTCAGCATTACCATCTAGCTCGGTAGCCTTCGATTCCTCCATACGAATCCTTTTCTGCTTCCATTCTGCGGAGTCTTGCGACGAGTGTTTGCAATCATAGAAATTATGGAAATGGTTGTTTTTTCAATTGCAGTTAGAGATAAACATCCAGGAGAAACGGTGCTACTGGCTTGTGTAACCTTGTCCGCAGAAATATTCTCATTTGTTGCAAATTTATTCCGTTTGGAGTCCAACAAAATCTTTTCCTTAGCATCAATACCTATGGCTTCAAAGGTTTTGGTACCAACTAAATTAAGACAATTGATAAGCATTGTTTCACCATCATAATCGCCTTCCTTCAGCATTTTGTTCGAGTCATTAGCAAACAGTTGTCCATGTGACACCTCATTGGAAACCACCTTGTTTGACTTGGCTACATCAGAAGCTGTAGCATCCAGACCTTTATGATTTTGGTCATTAAAGTCACCCTTGTATTTTAGGAGTAAATGTTCAGTGGGAACAACATGATTTGCACTATCAATGAAATTGAGAGCACTTTTTGAAATAGATATACTGCATGAACTCATCAAAACACTTGGCAGTAGCAAATTCTTTTGATTGGTCGGCTGCATAATTTGTTGAGAGGATGTCTTGATAATTTCAGCATTTACTGCTTGATGATCCCTTTGGAACCATTTTAGTCATGGATGTAGCCAGCTCCAATTCCGCGCTAGTTTTGATCTTGGTAGCATATAAATCCACCAAGTTTTCTGCCCCAACTTGCATAGTCATAGCAAGATTAAATTGCACCCAATATTTTGTTTTAGACAATTTATCCTCAACAATTTTGAAAAAAATCAACTTCTTGGATGTTACCTCTCTGTCCATCAACACCTTGCCATGCAGTAAATGTTGGTCATCAATGGATTTATAGTTTGTAGTTTTTGAACTCGAAATGTTTCCAGCCGTTTCGCCTTCTTCATTAATGCTGCCTAAGTTGCTTTTCCGGATGCTCTCTCATATACCACGACCTTCACTAATTTTGTTCTGACCATTTCTAATCCATTTTTTATCTGTGCTGATAGCCTTGAAAGCGCCTGGTTCTGCATGCATGCATGAAGTTTCCCTAACCCTTCTCCTCTGGATTGCTATCAAAATAAAGTTTTCAGAACGACCAATGATGCCACACAAAAAACAGAATGTTACAAGTTTTTCATATTTGAAAACCACTTGGAACTTGTCGCCAACCATGTGATTGAACATCATACTTTTCTTCAGAGGCAACTGGACATTAACAGCCACCTTGATACGCATGAACTTCCTCAACTCCGCAAAATTGTTCTGTTCATCATACTTCATGAATTTACCGATATGGTTTTCGATGAGGATACCAACATCTTCACTCATGAAACCGAACGGAAGTTGGTACACGTGAACCCAAATATCAACTACGTTCAATGGAACAGCTAACAGATCCTCTCCAACTTCAAACTTATGTAATGCTAGCATGAAATTATCAAAAATCCATGGCCCTCCTTGGATAACTCTTTCCATATCCAAAGAATGATAAAACTGGAATAGGAATTTGTTATCCTCCAGTTTCGTGATATCCATACTTTTCCCAGGTTGCCAAACCTTAGCAAGCATGTCATCTGGCGCAAAAAACCTAACAGATTTGTTGGTTAACAACAAACCTATCACACAAAGGTCGAGAAGTTCATCCGAAGTTAGATTAACAGGATCAATCTTGATACGACCAGTATCACCATCACCAATTAAACTCGATTGATCCATAACTAGTAACCCAATGAGAAAAAAATCAAGACTGTAGTGATTTTTCTGGTGGCAAGAAACATGAGATGATGGAAAAAGAAATGAGCAACCATGGTATTTAAACTGCAGTTCGATAAACAAGAAATCATTACCATATTTTCAGAGTTATGAATATTGGTGAAGTTTTTACACACATTCATTGGGGGTAAGGATATTCTTTTGACCATATAATCTATATTCGACATGATTTTATCCAAGGTCACTAAGGATGAGAAATATGAGGTCACCAGAATCAGATGACTAAATTTAACCAGAAAGTTAACCTTTTTCTAAAACAGAATAAATCGAACGGCGTTGCTAAACCCCGTCGGCTATATGATCTTACATACCGATAAGTAAATTTAATCTAGCATGTTAAACGACTCATTTATAGCGCAACAGTTATAAATAGACAGTTCAGATAAAACATGCATCTCAGATAAATCAGGCATAAAATAAATAAATAGTTAAATAAGCCAATAAATAAATAAATAAACAAAATTAAATACGCCAATAAATAAATAAATTAAAATAAACCTAAAAATAAAAGGCGAAATATTTAAATGCGATGAAAGAAATTAAAAAGGCGCAATTCTAACGTAAGGTTAGAATTGGCAAAGGTTCAAACCAATTCCCGATGTAAAAATTGCTACGAGAAAAGAAAACAGATAAATTAAATGAATCGAAATTGGAAATAAAATCAATGCTGAAAATAAAATCTAGCAGAGTAACGGTACAAAATTGCAGAAGAAAAGGTGTTCTGAGATTGAAGTTTGGCAGCCTATTTATAGAGAGTGAGGCGTGACTTGAAAACGAAGATGTTGCATTATTCTCGCCTCATATATCTCCTCCATAGCGATCGCTACGGACCGTTGGCTAGGTGTAACACGGTGAACTGACTTTGTAGGTTTTTGTATCGCAAATGTGCGGATAGCAAGAGTCGCCACCGACTTTTCTTTTATCCAATTAAGGGAAGGTAAAAAGTACAGAAAAAGACCTTCGTTAGATTCTGAGTAAGGGAGAAGGTTATGAAAAGGGAAGGTATTAGCACCCCTTTCCATCCGTAGTTATCTACGGGCTCTTAGTTGCTCTTAGATCACTTTAAAATTGTGCTTTCTGTGTGTTTGACAAAAATGTTTTGAAAAGAAGGCATTTCACTTTGACTTTGTAATGATTCATGTAGGAATGTATACAAAGTGTTCGGAAATGTTTTGTTTTGAAAAAAGTTTGAACTTTGACAAAAGTGTGAGGTGTGAAAAGTATTTTGATAGAGCAAGCAACTAAAAGTCTTATTACCTACTCAGAATGGTCGTTTTCGTGTTATTTTACGTTCCTTTAGAATAGCGCTATCCATACCATTAGTTGGTAGGTAACTCCATTCGTTGGATGTAAGCGGGACATTCGAAGGGACGTCGGATGGTCATAGAAAGCAACTTGTAGGAAGTATCCTAGCACATTCGAAGGGACTATCATCATTTTTCGTAGGCGACAATCAAGGGTCAAGATCATGTATTCGTAGGCGACATCGTGGGTCTTATGATCTTTGTATCGAAGGGACTATGATGATTTTTTTTGACGGCAACAATGCTAGAATACCTCTACGTTCGAGGGACTTGACCATTTAAATTCGTAAAGGCAACGAGAGAGAATTACCCTAAGCGGTGCATGTGTGAATGAGTGTGTCAAATTCAGGTATTTTATCTTGAAATTATGAGTGAGCTATGTCCAATTTTATCCTGCCATACACGCCTAATTACTAGCAGTTTATAGGGTGCGGAAATTAAATTGCGGAAATATAAAGTGCGGAAAGATAAATCCTACGCTATTACATGGCTTTGGGGCAGATACATAATTTAAAATGCGGAAAAATAAACGTCCTAATTAAACTATTACATCCCATAGGCAACTACAAAATATGAAAAGAAAGCGATAAAAGAAATCGTCCGAAACGGAATAACCTGTGAAAAGATGAGAAATCGAGAAATACGAGAAAATCGAATAAGAGGAAAATGTTAGTAAAAAATAACAATGTTTGAATGAGAAAAAGATTTCATGCTGGAAATAACATTAATATGCTAAAATAATTTTTTGGGATTTTTCGGAGTTAATTTAATAATTAAAAATCAATTAAAGGTGATTTAAATGATAAATTAACAATTAAATTAAATATGCATGCAAAAATAATATTTTTAATTTTATAAATTAAATAAACATTTTCTGAAAATAATGCAAAAAGAAAAAATATTTTTTGGTGTTTTTTAATGCATGATAAAAATTATGAAAGAAAAATAAAATGCATGGAAAATATTAAAAGAAATAGAAAATAGAAAATAAGAAAAATATGAAGTTTGTAAAAAGGAAAAGGAAAACCGGTCCAGGTGTGGTTCGAACTCATGACCATTAAGGGAATCTTCCACAGCCAACGCCTTAACCACTACGCCAGCGTGCATTACGTGTCATGTAAACGAAACGGAGGCGTTTTAAGGATTTTTGATTTTCTGAAACCCAGAACACGCGCGAAGATCTTCATCTTCTCCATTTGAATTTTTGAAAAGCTAGCGTCGGCTTCCTTCGACGCTATGATCCCTGCAAATTCAAAAATCCAGTACAAGCAATATAAATTCAATTCAAAGGCATGGTTCGATTGGGAACATCATTCTGAACATGATGGTGGTATTTGTTTTGTCCAATTTATCCTATTTCGTGAGATCCCAATTCGAACCATGGAACCCTAGCTATGGTAAGTTTCGATTCCGGTCATGAAAATTCAATCAAACTATGCAGAAAGCTTGCAAACTTCCATCTAAACACAAAACAAACCACAAAACATGTTAAAAGTGCATGAATGATAGAAATCGAAATTTGAAAAAGTGTGACAAACCGAAATCGTGTTCACTCAATTCTTGATGTTTTTCAATGATGTAAAGGTCTGGATCGACTCTAAACAACCCAAGGAACAAGATGGAATGCTCAAAATTGATTGAAACAAGCTAGAACCAAGGCTGCTAGTTGTTTCAAGTGCACGGTTTTTTTTTGAATTAGGTTAGGGTTTCTCCAAGCAATTTTTCTATTCTAATTCATGTGCTATGCCTTGTATATTTATATTGGATGGAATTGGAGCTGATTTGAGGAAGAAATAATCATCAATCAATGCAAAAATTATTTGATTTTGTACAAAATCAAATCTTATCTTTTTTGATCAATTTCAATCAAATTCTTGCCATATCAAGACCAATTTCGAAATTTGCCAGCTTTCTTGGGTTACTTGGATCTCAAGGAAGAGAGAAAAATCAATTTTGCAATTAATTTTGATTTTATACCTTATTTTTGAATTTAATTTGTATTTAAATGAATAAAATCCAAATTAAATAGAAAAATAAAATAAAAATTCGTGGCATTGGGCTTGGATATTCCTAATTGTATAAGGAACAAGTTTGGATAAAGAAAAAGTAAGCCCATTTGTAAAAAGTTTGATTTTTAGAAGTATCTCTCTTTGTGCACTTCTTCAAAATTGCCCAACTTGTGAATGGTGTATCTTGCTCAATTTTCCACATTGTTTAGTGTTCTTGGACTTTTTATAAAGCTCTAAGAGTCCTCTAACCAACCTCTTTGGTTTCATCTCAATTGGAGTTTCCATGCTCAATATATCTTCAAAACAAAAAGTTGACTGTTTGTTGACTTTGAAAAGGACCTGTAATGTTTTGATCCATACTTTCCAAATGAAGCATTTTTTGAACATTCTTGTGAGACATGAAGTTGTAGAGAATTGAATTTCCTTCAAAACAATAGGTGGTGGAAAAATTTCTGAGAAAGTATGAAGAAGTTATGTTCAGTCAAAGTTTGGTTGACTTTCCACTAAGAAACCCTAATTTAGAAAGTTTGACTTTTGAGCAAATCTTGAGTTTTCTTGATGAATCATGATCAACCCTTGATCAAATGATGAATGTAACTTCAAAATGAGGATGTTGACCAAAAATCATGAAGTTTGACTGTATGTTGACCACAGTTGACTTTTTGTTCAATACAACGGATTTTCAACCATCTGAGCAATTGTCCGAGGAAACTTGACTTGTGAGGCTTGAAACTTGACATGGAGAATCTTTGAAGCATATGAGGAGGCATGATGACCATTGGAGGTGTTGGAAGTCCATCTGGATCTGAGAATTGCCAAACCCTAGTTTGGGTTGATTGTCTAGGAGAGGGTTTGTTTGATCAACCCTTAATGAATCTTTGAGTATAGATGTATGAAATGTCTTGAGAAGATGGAGGGCAAATTTTGGGGTATGACACTAGGGCGTGACGGTCGTCACGTTTGCTTCATGAGGAAGTCTTCACTTTCAAGATTGTCGCGACCGTTACAGCTTCTAGGGCTGGCGTGTAACGGTCGTTACACATTGCTGGGCCAGATGGAAGGCGCGTGGTAAATGGGTTGGGCCTTGCTTTTCATTTCATTCTTTCCAGCCTTACTTCTTTTACACCCCCACTTCTTTTCATACACCCATATTTTCTTTATATGCTATTCTTTTGTGGGTTTCGAGTATGATTTATCCGTCTTTTTCTGACATTCTTCGCACATGCCTTACAATTGGTAAAAACCTAAAAACATAGAAAATACCAGCATAATACCAATAAAGAGTAATTTAATTAATTGAAATGCGGATATAATTCATGTAATTGACTCAAATAATCGATACATTTTCGGGTTATCAAACTCCCCTACACTTGAATCTTTGCTTGTCCTCAAACAAATAATAGAATAAAAATCGTTTAGCACAGATTTTCTGACACAACCAGACGATGCAACTCGAATCGTACGTGGTTGAGGGGCGTAACATTTAGAAAAATGGAACTGGGTTCCGACACTAATGATACAAAGATGACACAAAATCATAGAACATGGTCAAAACCTTCCTTCCTATGCAAACCAGTCCGAATCATTTTATCATAGCTCAACCTAATTCTTTTCGTTCTAAATCAACCGCTTTCATTCTTGCGCAATCACATTAAGCCCTTTATCTCTCGCACACACATAGTAGAGTAGTCGGTTAGTAATTTTGGTCATTTATGCATGGGGTTCTGGTACACAAGTTGGTAACCCTTTTTTCCTTTCCAAGTTATAAGTCTTGGGGGATCGAACCGTAGTCCGCCCTATCAAGTTCAGCACCAAATACCACTGAACAGGCTTATAACTGGTTTTCACATTAGTTTTCTAGGTTCCGCAACTGTTGGATTAAATGACCTAGTGAGGGTCACCTAACTTAATTAGCGCTTACCTATTATATTTTGGTGCTTACATTTTTTTCTAATTAGGACCAGTCATTTATATTCATCGGCTCCCTACGTAGTTTGTGGATAAGACGATGCCGAATGCTTGTATAAACTACTCGGGCTTGATCTAAAACTTAAAACTTAAGGTCTTGGTATCATAACTACTCAAACTGATCTGCATGATCTGGAAAATTTAGGTGCCAAGGCGGTATTATATTTGTCGAATCTTGTTAAAAAATTCTAACGAAGCCTAATTGAGTAACCTATTTACTTTTCGAATGTACCGAGCTAATGCGTCGAAAAATAAAAGTTTTCAATTTTTGTTATGGTTCAAGAAAGTTATGGAAGTAAGGATAACTTACGGAAATGAATGCTTAAATGAAATCAATTTGACAAGGAAACTTTTATTGAAGGGAAATAACTAAAATTCTAACCTAACTTACTAGAAATTGAAGATAAAGGTTTCCTCCCCTACACTTAAAATGAGCATTTTCCTTAATGCGACAACTAAATTGAGAAAAGAAAACTAACAGATAACTTAAGGAAATAAAATACAAGGAAAACAAGAAAAATAGATCACTCCTCATTGTTGTCTCTTACATTTCTGCTGCTTGATGCTTTGGCCCGTGCTCTTCCTCCACCACATTTCCTCACTCCACCTCGTGTGGGTCTAGGAGGCTCCTCACCAGTGTTGTAAACATAGGCATGCAGACCTTTAATGCAGAATGATAAGTAGCACATTTCATCAGTCAAGTCAGAAATGTTGCGATGGTTCCAATAGGCGGCGTTACGTTGATCGCGTTGCATCTCTTGCATCATTTGCATCAGTTCATGCTGACTTTAATCTTGAAGTAAAAGCAGTGCATATATAGCGTCAAGTGCGGCTGGCTGAGGATCATTTCCTGGTTGTGCTCGTGGCGGGACATCTGGTTGTGGTGGTTGATGATTTACTTTCGGTATAACGTTATCCACACCTGCTTGATTACTCTGCACGTTTGCTCCAGGGGATGATGCTTGAAGATCGTAAATCCAATTTGCAGCAACATCAATTCTTGTGACATATGGATTTGGCAAAATAAAGCTTGGAACGACTTTGTTGTTCACCATCAGGTTGTATCTCCCGTCCCTTCTTGCTTTGACAATGTGACCAACTTGGCAGTAATCGATATCTAGAAACTCGGCTTGCCAAAAAGGTAGTTCATCAAACCTGTCTTGCAAATCTAGATAATGGGCAATAGTTGCGACCATGCCCCCTATACAAAAAGGTGATGTGTTTTCATTTCTTGATAACAGCGACTGGATGTGGTTGAGAAGGAACGGAGCATCATTTATACTCAAATCGGGATAAAAAACACAGTGTAGAAAGTACATCTCCCTAGCGTTTACCTTGTTGTTGTTTGCTCGCCCGAACACTGTATTGGCAAGGACACGGTGGAAATAGCGGATACAAGGGTTGTGGATGTGAGTGGACAGAAGTTCCTCCTAATTATCAACTCGAGTGTCAGTTAAACGCTCCCACATTTCAAACGACCTTGCCGTCCAATCTTCATCGTGCGCAATTCAATATTCCACACCCTGTCCATGGTGGAAGTGAAGTACTTGACTCAGAGTCTCTTGGTTCATGACATACTCCGTGTTGAATAATTGGAAAGTTGCCGCGCCAATCAAGTACTGGCCGACTTCTGGAATAGGTGGTGTTTGGTATGCAAAAGAACTCAAGAACTCCAACGTGAGGGGTTCATAAGTTGGCATATTCATAGTGGCAATGTGGTGTAAACCAGATGCATGAAGCATGAATTGTACACTATCTAGCAACCCCAAATCAAGTAGACAATCTTCATCAATGTACCTTGTGGAAAGTATGCCTCTATGGTGAAACCTCCGGTAGAGTTGCTCTTGTCGGACTTCGGCTTCTCCATCTCTGAACACCATATATGTAAGGTCTGGTACCGCTTTGTCTTTTTGAGCTCTTATGGCCATTTTTGTGAAAGGTTTTGGAAATGAAATTGTTTAAACGGTAGAAGGGTTGTTGAAGAAAGTTGGTGAAATGGTGAGGTTCTTGTTATACCCCAAAATTTGCCCTCCTTTCTCTCAAGACAATCTATGGCTATATATTCAAGAATTCCACAAGGTGGTCATCATATCTCTCCATATACCTCAGAGAATCCTCATATCAAGCTCCAAGCCTTACAAGTCTAAGTTGCTCATCCAGTGGCCCAGATAGTTGAAAATCAGTTGTAGTGGACAAAAAGTCATCTGTGGTCAACATGCAGTCAAACTTCATAAATTTTGGGCAACATCAATATTTTGAAGTCATATTCATCATTTGATCAAGAGCTGATCACGATTCATCAAGAAAAGTCAAGATCTGATCAAAAGTCAAAGTTTCCAAATTAGGGTTTTTTAGACCAAATTCAACAGAACTTTGACCAACCATAACTTTCACATACTTTATCAGAAATTTCTCCACCAAAGCTCATTTTGAAGAGAATTCAATTCTCTACAACTTCATGTCTCACAAGCTTGGGTTGGAAATGCTTCATTTCGAAGTTATGGATCAAGACATTATAGGTCCTTTTAGAAAAGTCAACAAAAGTCATATTTTTGCAAAGAAGTGTTCATGAGAATGGAAACTTCAATGAAGATGAAACCAAAAGGGCTGCTTAGAAGACATCTTGAGCTTTCTAAAAAGTCCAAGAACACCCAAAGAAGTGAAAAATGGGCAAGATACAAATTGTGCAAGTTGAGCATTTTTGAAGAGGTGCATGAAGAAAAATACTTAGCAAAAGCAAATATTTTTCAAATGGACCTAAGATTTTATGATTCAAACTTATTTCTAACATTATCAAGAGCCTCTAAGCCTAACTACACGTTCTCTTTCCTTTTATTTTATTTATTTTTGAATTTAACCATTAAAATTCAATTTTAACTAAAATAAAATATTAAGACAAGGTACAAGGCATATGTGCTTAATATCCAAGTTCCTAGAGGTCCAAGATTGACAATGTAAGCTGGAAATTTCGTGCAAAAGAGTTTAAGGAAGATTGAGCAAGGAAAAAGAAAGATTTGATTCAAAATTTCCAATCAAATATCTTTCATCCAATGCAAAATATTTTACCAAGTTTGTTGACCTAATTTCTTGTCCTATATATACTTAACATTCTCACAAGACACAAGGACGAATTGACAGCCTCTTACACAGATTGCTAGCCTCTTACAAACCCTAGAAATCTCTCAAATTTTTCTCAAAACTTGCAAAATCGTGTTTTGATTTCCAGGAAGATTCAAGCCATTCTAGCCATTCATTCGTGTTCCTGAAGTTCCCAGGGGTTGATTCACATCATTACACGACCCTAGAACACTCCAGATCATGCATCCCACGCTGCTCCGATTTGGTAAATGTCACAAAATCGTTTCTCTCAATCCATGCATTACTAACTGTTTTTCTATGTTTGTATGATCTCAGGATGTTGTTTAGAACAGGTACAACGTGTTACATGTGAGCTTTAGGGCTTAAATCCCATGATGCCATTGTTAGGGCATAGGAGCTGTGAGTTTTGAACCCACTGATACAAGGACTTTCAGGCTATAAAATACCACCATTGGATTCCTAGGGTTCGAATTAGAGGGGTAGGGTCCTTTATTTGCATTTATCTTGATTATTTTGCAGGATCTAAATTCCAGGTGGCCGGAGAAGACGACCGGAGCTTTGCTCCGGCGCTTCTGAATCAGGGACCAACAACACTTACATGAGTCCAGCAGTATGAATGGATGTATCACTGCCCCAACAGTTTACCTTCCGCGCGCTATGTCACTCTCTATCTCTTAGGTCGTGGGTTCAAACCCCACCTTTTGCTTTTTATTTTCATTATTTTCTTTACAGGTTTTCAGATCTCCAGATGGAATGCCCCCAGAAGCTCCAGCTTCTGGATCTCCCCAACACCAGAAGCTCCAGGTTCTGGGTCCCCCCAGTGCCAGAATCCTCCAGAAGCTCCAGCTTCTGGATGGCCCCAGATGAGAAGTCCCCAGAAACTCCAGTTTCTGGACGTCCCAAATCCAGAATCTCCAGAAGCTCCAGCTTCTGAACACTTTCCAACGCCAGACACCCAGTAGCTCCAACTTCTGGATCTTTCCAGTACCAGAACCCCGAGAAGATCCAGCTTCTGGGCGCCTCCAGCAGTAGAACCTCCAGAAGCTCCAGCTTCTAGACCCCTTCAGATGCAGAAACCACAACTTCTGGACACGCTCAACATGATATCCACCAGAAACTCCAGTTTTTGGATGTCCACAGCACTTCCACTCTCAGAAGCCCCAGCTTCTGTGGCAGCTTCTGCCAGAAGCTCTCTCTTTACTTTTTTTTATTATTATTTTCTGCCTTCCATCTTAATTAATTAATTAATTAATTAATTAATTTAATTAGTAATTAGGTTAACTAATTAGGTTAATTAGATAATTTCACCAATAACTATTTCCATGTTTTTTTAATTAACTTAATTAGTCTAATTTAGGTTAATTCTTTTTCTTAATTAAATTAAAATCAATCAGAATTAGGATTATCACATACACCCTACATTCCAAAACACCAAAATATATTAGAACGTAGCTTCTCTCCTGCTATTTATTTTTCTTGCATTTTTAAATTCTAGAAAGGATGTATAGGTTGCAAGTTTTGTTATCAGGTAATAGCGTAGATTTTATTTTCCGCATTTACTTTCCGCACCTCCTTTTATGTATCTGCCCCAAAGCCATGTAATAGCGTAGGACCTTTACATTTCCGCAATTTACTTTCTGCACCTATTAAACTGCTAGTAACTAGGCGTGTATGGCGAGACAAAAAATCAACATAGATCACTAATCACAAGATAAATATCTGAAAACAAAACACTATTTTCACACATGCACCCCCTAGGGTATCCTCTCTCGTTGCCTTATAAATGGTCAGATCCTCGAACGTGGGGGTATCTTAGCACGGTTGCCTACGAAATATCATCATAGTCCCTTCGACCTAAAAGATCATAGTCCCTCGATGTTGCCAATGAATACATGATCTCGTCGCTCGATTGTCGCCTACGAAAAATGATGATTGTCCCTACGAATGTGCTAGGATATCCCTACAAGTTACTTTCTGTGACCATCAGATTATCCCTTCGAATGTCCCTTTTACATCCAAACCAATAACGTTACCTATTAATCCATGATACGGATGGCCTTATTCTAAAGGAAAGCAAAATAACACGGAAACGACCGTTCTGAGTGGGTAAAATAAGGCTCTTTTGCTTGCTCAAAATATTTTTCACACCTCACACTTTTTTTCAAAATCTTTTCAAACACTTTGTATACATTCCAGCGTGAATCATTACAAAGTCTTTTCCAAAACATAACATTTCCAAACACTTCGTATACATTCCTGCGTGAATCATTACGAAGTCAAAGCGAAATGCCTTTTCAAAACGTCTTCTCAAACACACACACAAAAAAAGCAATTTAAAGTGAGCTAACCAATTAAGAGCCCGTAGATAACTACGGATGGAAAGGGTGCTAACACCTTCCCTTTTCATAACCGCCTCCCTTACTCAGAATCTAACGAAGGTCTTTTCCTGTTCTTTTCGCCTTCCCTTAATTGGATAAAAGAAAAGTCGGTGGAGACTCTTGCTATCCGTAACATTTGCGATCAAACGCAAAACAAACAAGTCAGTTCTCCCACCGTGTTACAGGTCTCTTCAAAGGTTTTTATAGAAAGAAGGTTTTAATGGTGAAGAGAATATGAATGGAGGTATTGAATGGTATTTAGAGTGGTGTTTATTTGTGTGGAATAGAATTGAAATGGATGGGAATATTTTGAAATGGTTTGAATTAATATGAATTGAAATGAATGAAGAATGAATAGGTGTTGGTCGGTTTATAAAGTTTGCATGGTCAAGGGGTGTGTAACGGTCGTTACACATGGCTATATTTTGCAAGCCTAGCTATCACACTTGTAACGGTCGTTACAAGGTGTAGACCCTAGAATCTCGCATGCCTGCAACAAACGGGACAAGGCAGCATGCATGAGATTCCTTCTTGATGACCATCGCATGGAAGGTTGTGTCACTTTAATATCTTAATTGAAAAAAATAAATTGTGCATGGGAGACAATGAATGACTTATTAGGTGTGTTATTCAATGATAATTGCATACTAGGACTACTAGGTTAATATTCATGCATTTTATTTTTTTAGATGAACATAATAATAACACAATAGCATCATATTATAATAGTAACAGAGCACAATGAGAGATATAACACAAATAGATAGAAAAATAAAATGATTAAATAAATAAAATAACTGAAACAAATAAATCCGAAAAATGAATAACCGAAATAAATCTACAGTGATGCTAATGAAAAACTAAAATATGAAATAGAAATCTAAATAGACACTCCTCCCCTACACTTAGAGTGAACAATACCCTCAATGTTCTAAAAACAAAAATCATCCACCTCTAGAATTCAACTGCTAAAAAAGGTGATCTAGATTCGCCGTAACAAGATCCATGAAACCATAAAAGTCAGTGTGGAGCGAAGAAAGATCTGAACAAATAACAGTAAGCTCTGTCGTGAGTGCATCAATGGCAGCAAAATAGTCAAGCTATGGAATTTGGATATCGGTAACAGCAGGGGCTATGGGTGGATCCCAAGCCAAACGATATTCAAGTAGAGGCGGTGTAACAGGATCAACCTCAATCATCTCAATCAACTCGACCATCTCTGGGTCGGACTCGTCCAATCCTGCTGGAGGATCATAATAGTGGGGTGGTGTCAAAGTATCATCATCTTCTTCCTCCATGTCATTCTCAGCTACGCCTTCTAAGTCATAAATCCAATTTTTCTTGTCATGTACACTGGATCGCGCAATGTCAGAAAGTATAAAGTGGTAGATCGACTCATGATGAATCAACAACTGAAACTGGTTCGACTCTAAATATTTTATCTCCCAACATTAAAGCAAAGAGACAAGTCTAGCGGGATGAAGTCAGCAACAGGGGTCAAACGGGACAATGGCTCCCTCAAAAATAGGTCAGTAGTAATCATAGTCACTAAGCCTCCGACACATATCGGGCCATGAGGAGCCTGGGCTATACTCAGCAGACGAGCAAGCTGTTGCACCCCAAAATTTGCCCTCTTATATCGATTTTACCTGGTTTAGGCTTTGCATTCATTTGCATACGTTTCTATTGGGCCACTCGCTTTAGACATTCATTCGCTCATCACATCTGCATCATTAGTTGCATCTAGGGTGATCGAAATTCAAACTTCCATCATTTTGTGTTTGTAAAGTATCCACCATTGAACATTCATGCATTAATGTCATTGATTCAAGGGTTTTAGGCTCGTATTGGCTTGAGGTAATTATTTTACAAGATATGGAAGATGTTTATGCTTTCAATCAACCCAGGAGAGTTGAGAATGACAAGGTTTTAGCAGTAAATCTTATTTTCTCTTATCCATCGGATCTTATGTGTGGGTTTCTGTTTTAGAGGTCACGTTGAATTTTATCTCCTTCCACAAGTGATTTGCTCATCAAAAGGTTTAGAAGGTGAAGTCGAAGAATTATGCTCACATGGGTTACAATTTTCTTTGAGAACTTTCTTGAAGGATTGAGTTTTAAATTAAGATGGCGTCTATCATCCAAATGGGGTCATTTTAATTGCAAGATAACTTGGATTTCAAGGTTTTGGGTTACAAGATTATCAGCTTTTATAGTGCATATTCAATGCATTATTGAGTTTAAAAGAGGATTGAGGAAATTGAAAATGTTTTCAAGATACTATTTTCACAAATATTCAAGTTTTCGTTCTCACTCGTAAGCTTCAAATAGCATGAATACTTCATCAACTTACGTTGGTTTACTTCATGAATATGCAAGGAGAATTCATGTTCTATGACGTTTTTCCAGAATATATTATCCCATGTTTTATTTCCTATGGCCTAGTTATATCTATAACATGTTTTCTTCATCAAGAGCTTTCAAGGAATTTTTTTTGCCAACCATAAGAATCAAGTCTCAATTCAAAGAGCCAACTTTCAAGCAAATGCATTCAAATATTCGAAATTTATCTTTTCCAATCTTGTTATTCGAGGTTCAAAGTTTCATTCAATTCTAAGACGACATTCAAAGAATGCCCATTTACAAAGTAGAATCAAAACTCTAAACTCAGCATTCAATTAAAGTTGGCAAGATTATTTTGTTCAAACTCATTTATTCGCATGATGCAAATTGTCATTCAAATTCACTTCAAGAAACTTTCAAGTTTCGAGTTATTTGTTCAAGGTTACAAACAAAAGTTACAAATTGGCCAAGAGTTCTAAGCATACAAGCTATATGGCCTAAAGTTTCAAACATACAAGCGATATTACATGTTCTATATCCTAATCCTATATTTTCTAACGAAAATCTTCGTTGCTTTCCTGTTTGAATTTCCCTCCAAGATTTCTTGCTCCATCCTCAAGCCTTTCCTTCTCATCCAAGGTTTCTTCTACCATCCATCCTCACCATCGTTGCAATTCATGAAAACAAGAAAGAAAAAAGAATGGTTAGCAAGTAACGGGCAGCAGTGAATATGCAAAGTCTTACACATTTTCTTAATCTCATCATTAGGGATTTGTATTTGGGATCAGTTTTCTTAGGAATTTATTTTCTCAATCATGTTCAATAGAAAACCTTACCTTTTGCAAATCACAACAACTCTTTGTTGTTGGTTCACAAAAGGTAAGTGTGATTCGGACAGCATCATAATCACTAGTTTTGAAAGGTAGCTGCAACAAGTACAAGTACAACAGCTCGTAATCGAAAACAATTTCAAAACAGTTCAATCGAAGCAAATGTTTCAGCCCATTAAGTGACAATATTGCTAAGTCCAAGAAAAAACAAGGTCGGTATAATGCAAAAGCTGCATAACATGTCAAAAACAGAATACCAAAGCCCAATCGTTTTTTCACAAGCAGGCCATGTTCCAAAACATAATCTCAGAGCCAAAACCCTAATTTTGTCACTATAAAGGCATCAAATGCACAAGAACCAAGGAGGCAGCCACTGTTCATTCCAAAACCCTAACCGAAACATAACAAGAACAACATTCAAGAAACCCAGAAAAACATAACAAGAGCAACATTCAAGAAAAACCAGAAAAGTAGTCAGCCACAAACATTCAATAACCGTAAAACCAAATGTAACACTATCTGAGACCCTAAATAGCAAGCTCACATCATTTCCCAAACCAAAAAGCCTTCAGAAATTGTAAAAGCCATAGAAAGAGGAAGTTAGAAAGGTAATACCCGATTTTGTTCAAAGGGAGAGGAGGAGGTTGCGAACTCTATGGCCGCCATCCTTCTTTTTCTCTCCCGTTTCTTCAATTTTTGCACATGAGCATCACCGATTTCGTCACTTTAGGAACTAGGGTTCCCTTTTTCCCCCTTTTACTTTAGGGCTACTTGTAAGAATCAAAAACAAATATGAAATCGAAGCCATTAAAGCAAACAGATCGAGAAAAGAGTGAGGAAGCCCTGTTCGGAGAGGAGCCGCCGCCGTTACCACCTCGAGGGCGATTACCGGCATGGCCATCTTCATCCTTTCCGGTGAATTGCAAACGAGAGAGAGGAGAGAACACGGTGAGATCGAGAGAGAGATGGGTTCTGTGAGGATTCGCGAGCGAGAGAGACGAGAGAACACGGTGAGATCGAGAGAAAGATGAGTTTCAGTGAGAATCGCGTGAGAGAGAGACGAGTTTTCTGGAATCGTGAGTGAGAGACAGATTAGCTTAATGTTTTTTTTGTTGGGTTAATAATTATAAAAAAAAATTAGTATTATTATTAGGTTTAACCATGATTAGTGATTTATTTAGTTAATTAATAAACTAGTAAACCTAGGTTAAGTATCAGGTTTTAAATTATGTTTAGTTTTTTTATTTTTTTATTTTATTTAATATTGAAAACAAGATAATATATTAGTTTAATGGGTTAATTATATTAAGTTTTGTTGTTTAGTCCAGGCGGTGACACGTGTCACCGTCTGTGTGGTCTGTGTGTAATTTGCTGCAGGTACATCCATGATGAGCAATTTTGCTCCTTTTCTCATAGCCATCAGATCTGTTCTAGTTCAAATCTGACGCTCCAGAATGATGATCTATCTTACATTGCCATGGAGCTGTCCATACAAGATCCAGCAAGTTATTGGGCTTGGACTCAGCTTGCTCTTCACACCTCTAGATTTGACTACAACTGCAGGCCCATTTCTAAATTCTTTCTTTAAATTATTTATTATGCAAGTATTTTTTTATTTGATGTATTAAATAATAATTAATATATGATAGTTTTTATTTGCTAAATTATCGATTAAATTATTAGTTGATTTTTTATCAAGTAAAACAAATCCATCCTAATAATTATTTAAATTTCAGTTGTATTGTGTGTTAATTTTTATCCGTTTTTCTTTTATCCTCTTGTATGTTTTATTACGCAATCGTACACTCCACTCACGAAACAACGTCTCCGATCTCTCATTTTGGTTCCCACACCAAATTCTCTAAGGGTCTCATGGTTGGGGATGAGCATGGCCATCCTCACGAGGTTAGTCAAGGCCCTCGTTGCTTTGATTAATCATAACCTGAATAAACATCGGTCCACATACCAATTATCCATGCACCAGGGTCTCATGGTTGGGGATAGGAGCACCTATCCTCACGAGGTTAATCAAGTCCACAGACTTGATTAATCATAACCCGAAACATTACTTCTCTTCGTCCAATATCGAAAATCTTAAAACACTTTCAAATTAAAATAATTAATTGAATTTGTTTTCTTTAAATCAATTTTCTATAAAAAAGAACACTTGGATGAGATTTGTTTCAATTGTTAGATGTTAGCCTAACGATTTAAACAAATTGAAGTTTCTAGGTTGTTAGATGGTAGCCTAATAAACTAAAAACTTCTATCCATGTTCTAAAAACAAAAAAATATAGTGTTATGGCATTTAATTAAATTTAAAGTATTTGGGCCATTAGATGATAGCCTAATGACTTAAATACTTTTATTCCATACACTTAATAAATGTGAACTTTGCTTCACCTCACCCTTTTCATAATAAAGATTTTGGATGAGAGATGATTGGTCAAGCTCACTCACCAATTTCGAGTATTCGAATCGTTAGATGATAGCCTAACGTTTTGGTACTTGTCATCTACAATTAAAATCAATTCAACCCATTCAAATTCTTTTTTTTCCGCTCATATGCGATCATCAAAAACATTTATTCTAAAATCAATACAACCAATTCAAACATTTAGCCTTGTAGAAATTAGCGAATACACACACAAACACTTTTGGAACTAAATGGGTCTCATCGAGTACGATGGACGTAAGAGGTGCTAATACCTTCCTCTTGCGTAACCGACTCCCAAATCCATCCTTTTTGGTCTTGTAGACCGTCTTATCCGACGTCGTAGGTTTTATCTATATTTTCCCGTTCTTTTTTAGAACAAATAAAATTAGGTGGCGATTTCACTGTTTTTTTTTAAAATTTAAATGATTTTTGAAAAATGAGTTGCTTCAGTTAACGACTTCACTGGGGACAATTTTAAAATGATTTTTGGCTAAGCGAGTCAACCCTAGTTTAGTTCTTCGCATGTTTGTGTGTTTGTTTATCGCTTCTTCTTTATGCTTATTTATTGTTTATTGCTTATTATTCTCTTTACGCTTTATATATATTATTCTGTCGATATATTATTGTGATGGGAATTTATGGGTGTTGATGCATAGATAAGCCCACTACCTAGGCTTCTAGGTCACCTTTTTTAGGAATAGAGGAGTTGCGTAGCCTAGGTCCCCCTGACTCCAATGTCTTGTGGACCTAAGCAAAGACTCCGGCATAGAGTTGGTTGTTTTAAGGAGGTTGTTGACCCGCATGATAGTGCAGGACATCAATCTTTAGACAAATGACCTATAACTCTAAGTTTGTTCATGTTATCCTAACCTAGACGAACCGCTCAAATTTTGGATTTCGAGCATCCTATTAAGAGCCATTTTTTGGAGTATACTTTTGCAAATATTATCACTACGTAGATCGTACGCGTGTTGATGATATTTGTAAAAGGGGATCTGAGACCCCAAGAAACATTTAGCCAAAAAACATAGGACTAGCCTTACCCGGGGAATTGTTGGGTAGACGTCAAAACCATGACCGACCAATCCTATGAACCAGATTTATTTAATTAGCAACATACATTACATACATTTGCACAAAACAACTTAGCATATAACTTTTATTTTCAGGGAACCTTGTAGGCTTTGTTGGTGCAGTAAGCAGAAAGAAAGAATGAATCCAACTGTGAAGAACGTTCCACATCTCAAATTCAAAGAGCTGAAGATAGGGAAGCTGATAACTCAAAGCGAGAGAATTCCGCTTGTCAGTAGAGCTTATTTTGGGAAAAGGTTCGGGAATATCCTGGATCTTTTGACTACCAATGTGGACATGGAAGCTTTGATTGCTTTGGCAAAATACTATGATCCTCCTCTTCGATGTTTCACATTCCAAGACTTTCAGCTTGTTCCTACAATTGAGGAGTTCGAGAGAATTCTTAATTGGCCTTTGAAGAATGACATTCCCTTCCTCAACATAGGAGAAGACTTGGATAAGGCCGATATAGCTGCTGCTTTGTCTCTCCCTGTAAGGGAAGTGGCACCTTGGGTTATAGACAAAGGTATTCTTAGGAAAAACTTGGAAGATAAGTTATCAAGTTTGAGTGTTCAAGATGATTGGCCGACTTTCAGTTCCATTCTGGCTTTGCTCATCTTTGGGGTGGTCATGTCCAACCAATGAAATTGGTTACTTGAGCCCGTCTGCTTTTGGTATATTCATGCCAGAGAACCCTATTCCTGCATTGTTGGCTGATGTTCTTTACCATCTCCATGAGAGACATCTGAAAAGGCGAGGGGTGGTTCTGTGTTGTTCTCCGCTGTTGTATTTATGGTTGAAATCTCATATCCCTCAGAGCGGACCATGGGAGAATATCTTGAGAAATTTAACTTGGTCTCAAAAATTGGCTTCGCTTACGGCTGATGGTGTGTTGTGGCATTCTCCAGTTTGGGGATTCGTTGATGTTATCACTGACTGTGGTGGATATTCTAATGTCCCTTTGATTGGGTCTGTGGGCTTGTGGGCTGTATCAACTATAACCCAAGGCTTGCAACAAGGCAGTTAGGATATCCAATGGAAAATGAACCAAGACCTGAACACTTATAAAGCTTCATTATACATAAGCTTGGCCAAAAGGATCGCAATGAAGTAAGAAAGATCCGAAGAGCTTGGGACTCAAATTCATAGGGAAAGCAGAGAGCTGATCAAGAGAGGTGGAATTGATGGAAGATCTTATCGCTAGTGGGTGATAGAAAGAGTACAGGAAATCAAGCTACCTTATTTTGTGGAGGTGCCTTTTGATCATCCAGAACCTGTGACCACTCATGTTCTGATAGAAGAAAATATGAGGCTTCAAGAAATCATTAGGAAGATGGAAGAAGAAAGATTGGAGCTACAAAGCTCAAATTCTCGCATTTCTCTCAAAGTGGAAGATCTGGAAGCTAATCTCAAGGAGGTAAAAGAAGAATTAGCAAGAAGGAGAAGACAAAATGAGGAAGATGAAGAGCTCCTAATAAGATATTCTGAAGACTTGAAAAGTGCTGCTAGTGGGATGAGAGTTCTTCGTCGACAGTTGAGAGCTGCTCAACAACAAAGAAGGAGAGCTTATCAAGATGAAGAAAGGGCTGTTGAAGAGAAAACAACATTGAAAGCACATCTTGAAGCCAAGATTTCAGATTTAGAGGCTTCTCTAGCACAGACCAATAATATGCTAGAAAATGAGATAGCTGCAAAGGAAGAAGTCTACATTGCCCGAGAATTGGAAGTAGTGGAACTAGCTGAGAAAGTTCAAGAGCTGAACATTACAAGAGAAGAAAGGGACAGTAACCGAGATGCTTATGAAGGCCTCAAAGAGCAATGTCAGGGTTGGATAGATGAGATTCATAATCTGAACCGTGTGTTGGATGATAAAGATGAAATTGTGTCCTTTCTAGAAGAGCAGAATGCACATTTCTATGGAAAATATAGTGGTATGGTGGAAATGTGTAACCGTTTGATTGTTGATGTGCCCTGGATACTTTGGTCGGCCTTAGAAGACCTTGAAGGTAATCAGATACCTCCTGCTGTGAGCGAGTTCCTCTTTCTTTGTCAAGATGTGGTGAACCGGTTCAAGGCAGAAACTAGAGATTTGAAGCCTTGTCGCGGACCGCATTTTTAGAAGACTAGCATTTTGTTTTAGTTGAATATTTGAATTTATAATGGTTAATGTAATGATTTAAATTTCAGTATGAATTTTATTGCTCTGTTCGAATTTGATCAGCAATGTAGTTACACCTAACGTTTTGGTTTATATGAGATTTCAGTGATTTGTAGTTTAATCAATCTTTCCTCAAATGCTTATTATTAACTAATGAGTCTTTAAAGAGTCCCTGAAAATAAAATGTACAAAAACATATCATGGGCATGCATACATACCCCATAACATATCATACATAACAGGGTGTTGAGATCAGTCTTCTTACTTCTACCGTTGATTTTTCTTCTACACAGAAGAGAGATTGCAGATTTTTACATTCACCGGTACCAGACAAGAAGCAACCTGAAAAGACTTATGGAGAAGATTGAAGCTGACGTATCCGCCATGGGGACAAGGATGGATGCTCGCGTGGGGCAACTGATGGAGATGATACAAAACATGGCTCTGCAACAAGAGGAGTTAAGAGCTTTGGTTGTGAGGCCTGCCGGAGCTACTTTCGAAGGAGCCGAAGTTGTTCCTCCCCCTCAAGGAAATGTTGTGTCTGGAATTAGCTTGGATGTTAACACCGGTTTTTCTGACCTTATCGGAGAAAATCAGGCTTCTCAAATGAATCACGCTTTGGTGAATTCTCCTCCGCCTACCCCCACACATCGTCAGCATCCAGAGCATGGGGTAATTCCTCCACCAGGCAAGAAGACTGTTCAGATCCCATTTCCTTAGCAGGAGGAACACAACTTTGAATATTGGTTTTCCAATGCTGAAGAACCAACAGACGCTGATCGTAAGTTGCGCATGCTTGAGGAGCGCATGTAAGCCTTTGAGAACCAATGAGTTTTGGGTTTTGACATGTCTAACTTGGGATTGGTGCAAGGAGTGAGGATTCCTTCCAAATTCAAAATCCCTGAGCTTGCAAAGTACAAGGGCAACTCTTGTCCTAAAACTCACTTGAGATACTACTTTAGAAGGATGTCCACTTATACAAAAGATGAGAAACTCCTGATGCATTTCTTTCAGGATAGTTTGACTGATGGACCGCTAGATTGGTATATGGGCCTTGATAGCTCGCAGGTTCGAACATGGAGAGAGTTGATTGAAGCCTTTGTTCAACACTATGGCTTTAACACTGATATGGCACCTACAAGAACCCAGCTACACAACTTAGCCCAGAAGAAAACTGAATCTTTCAAAGAGTACGCGCAAAGGTGGCGCGAAGTAGCTGCTAAAGTTCAACCCCCAATGGTAGAACGTGAGATGGTAGAAATGTTCACCGACACACTAGGGCCTTACTATGCCTCTTGCAGTCTGACCAGTACTTTCGCTGACATGGTGATGTTTGGTGAAAGGGTTGAGATGGGGATCAAGTTGGGAAAGATTCAGGATGTTAGTACTAACAAGAATCAAGTTGGTGGCGCCAAAAAGTCTTTTGGTGGTTACCAGAAGAAGAAGGAAGGGGAGTCAAGCGCACTGTATGAACGAAGAGGGAAAGAGAAGCGCCAGGAATTCAATCGCCAAGTCGCTGCTGTGACTATTCCTACTAGTGTTCCAAAACAAGATGTTGCTCCTAGACAACAACAACCGAGACCCTTGAAGAAGTTTGATCCCTTGCCAATGTCTTATGCAAATGTATTTGCTCACTTGCAAAGCCTGAATATGATTGAATTGCGCAATCTGAAGGTTGACCCTGATAACCTGCCGAAATATTTTAATGCAAATGCTCGTTGTCTCTACCACTCCAATGCACAGGGGCATTCTATTGAGAATTGTATTGCCTTCAAATACAAGGTTCAGAACTTACTTGACACTGAGGCAATCAACTTTGGGCCACCTCCTACTCCTAATATCATTCAGCATCCCTTGCCTCCCCATGGTGGAAACGCTGTTAATGCAATTTGTAAAGAGGGAAGTTTCAATCTGGTAACATATATTGATGCTTTGACCACACCGTTATGGTGGATAAAGAGGCCATTTTTGTTAAAGGGAGACTTCCCAGGTTGTAATGATGGTTGTGAACAATGTTTGATCCAAGCTGAAGGTTATGATGACCTGAAAAACGAAATTCAACGTTTGATTACTGAAGGGACTCTACAATTTATCCAGAAAGAGTTTGATGTGCAGAACAATGAAGATGAGGTTGACGTGGTTAATATCCCCGTCACTTCTAGAAGGACTCCTGTTACGATCCCTGTGCCGACCAAGAAACTTCCTGTGATCATCACTTTGCCCGGACCGGTACCTTACACTAGTGAAAAGGCCATTCCCTGGAATTATGGATCTGAATACTACCGTGACGGAAAGAAGCTGAATACGGAGATTTCTAAAGGAGGAAAGTCTGATGAAAGGGGGATTGAAGGAAGTGAGCCTGAGGTTCATGATATTGTGGGGGAAAGTCGGATTACCCAAAGTGGGCGAATCTTCTCCCCACCCAACCTAGCTGAGAAATGTCTTGAAGCCTTGGCCAAGGCTAAAGCAAAAGGGAAAGGAATTATGATTGGAGATGAGTCGACACCGAAGACTTCAACACCAGTTCTGAGCCCTGAGGTGACTAGAGATGTTGAAGAGTTGATGAGGTACATAAGGAAGAGAGATTATAAGATAATCGACCAGCTCAGCCAGACGCCCGCCAAGATTTCCATTCTAGCCTTGTTGAGAGATTCTGAGCCTCACCGCAATGCTTTGATGCATTTGTTGGGGACATCCTTCATTCCCCAGGAGATCTCTGTTAACCAGTTTGGAGGCATTGTGAACAACATTTCAGCAAGTAATGGTCTCGGTTTTACTGACTTTGATTTACCTCCCGAGGGGAGGAAGCATAACAAAGCGCTGCACATTTCAGTGGAAATAGCAAGAACTACTTTATCCCGTGTGCTGGTTGACACAGGATCATCTCTCAACGTTCTTTCGAAGTCTAGTCTCCTGAAATTGGACTATGAAGGGGTTGTGCTGAGACCCAGTGATTTGGTGGTTAAGGCGTTTGATGGGTCAAAGAGGTCTGTGTTTGACGAGGTGGATTTGCCTATTAAGATAGGCCCGCAGGTTTTTGATGCAACTTTTTTCGTCATGGATATCAATCCCTCCTACTCGTTGCTTGCTTGGATGCCCTTGGATTCATGGGGCTGGCGCTGTGACATCTACCTTGCACCAAAAGCTGAAGTTCTTTATTAATGGGAAGGTGGTCACCATTTATGGTGAAGAGGATTATATCGTCAGTCATTTGAGCAACTTTCGATATGTTGAAATTGAAGGAGAGATCCATGAAACTCCATGTCAGGCTTTTGAAACAGTATCAATCGATAATATTCCTTTGCAAAAGAGTGAGAAGTTGGAAGTCTCCATGGCATCCTATAAGCAAGCTCAGGCTGTTGTTGAGTCCGGACTTCCTGAAGGGTGGGGTAGAGTGCTAGAGCTTCCTACTCAGACAGATAAGAGGGGTTTGGGTTTTGCTCCTGGAATGAAGGTCCTAGTCTCCATCTCAATGAGCAAGGGAGTGTCTCCTCCCGTCAAGTTTGTTAAAGGTGGAGTCCAGATTGAAGATGTTGATGCGATTGATGGTGAAGCCAACAAAGACTGTGATGTGGACAAGTGGATCTACCCAACTCTTCCAGGACGTGAGCTGAAGAGTAAATGTCATGCCATAATTCCTACGTTATGCCCAAGAAGTGATCATGTCAATGTTTTTAACTTTCAAGTTTATCATTAATAAAGGACGCCTTTTGTATTCAAATATTTTGCTCTTTGTTTTCTTCACTTATTCTTTAAAAGGTGGCAATATGAAATTTTGTTTTATAATCATTACTTTCTTTTATATAAAATTTTGTTCTTCAATCTAAAAATAAATAAAATAAATTACCAACCACGCAGATGCAATCCCTATTGATCAATTTTGAATTAAATTTATTCAACGAAGAGGATGAATTCGATCAATTATATGTTGAATAAAAGGTGGCAAATGGAAGATGGTTAAGAAACATGAATAGTCTTTCATGAATATACATCATGGAGATTGAAGTTAAATAATATAAATTGGAATTGGAGAAGCTGGTTCTTAAATATATTGCGAAGATTAAGAAAGCTACAAAGTGATGTTTGGTTTAAAGAAGCAAATCAAATTACTCCTTCATGATATGATGCATAAGGAGATTGAAACGTTGATGATATGATTGCTAAGGATGGAAGAAGAAAGGTTCACTTGTTAAAATTATTCGAAAGATTCAGCCGAGGTTAAACCCAAATAAGTGCACCTTCGAGGTAAGAGGAAATTAGGCTAGAGGGATCGAATCGAGAGAAAGGAAGTAGTGCGTGGTTTCTTGGGAAGATTGAATTACATTGCTAGGTTCATTTCTCATCTTACAACCACGTGAGCCCATTTTCAAGTCTAAGAAAAAATCGATTGTGGAATGATAATTGTCGGACAAAGATAAAGAAGTACCTACAAGAGCCTCCAATTCTCTCACCCGGTGGAAGGCTGCTGATTATTTGAGTTCCATGGGTTGCCTTGGTCGATGAAAGAGCATGCCATATACTATTTGAGTAAGAAGTTCACGGATTGTGAATCAAAATATTCATTATGGAAAAGACTTCTAAAGAAAGATATGTTGACTCACACTACTCTCTTAAAAGTATATCTTTGAGAAACTCACGGAAGAGTAGCCTGGCAAATGGTCTGAGAATATGATACTACTCAAAATGTGTGTGATTATCTTGTTCACCTTTGAGTTCCTGATGAGGATATTATGTATATCATTGTAATATTCACCCTAAAGAGGGACCCGAACCAGCTTGCGATGGACGATGGCATTCGATGGAGCCTCAAAATTAGGAAATGGTGTCGGTGCCGTTATCTTCTCGAGTTCATATTCCATTCTTTGGATATGTTTTGATTGCACCAATATGGCCGAGTAAGCTTGTATTTTGGGATTGAAACTATTGATCCGAGAATCAAAATCTTAGCGGTATCGAGATTCTTTGGTAATTAGTCAAATCAAGAGATTGGGAGACTCGCCACCCAAATTTGATTCCATACCGAGAGCATGTCTTGAAGTTGATCCCTTATTTCGAATAAATTTTTGACCACATCCCAAGGGAAAGCAATGATGTTTAAAGTCGTGAATGATACTATCATGAGGTTGGATGACGCTTGGCTTGGTTCTATGACATCAAAAGGTATCTTGAGACGAAAGAATACCCAAGATGCTTCCATCATCGATAAGAAAGCTCGCAAGTACTCGCAAATTTTTCCTCAATGGGGTGTTTTGTACAAGAGGAACTATGACTGCTTTGCTCGATGCGTGGATAGACACGAAGCAAATAAGATCATAGAAGAAATTCATGAAGGTTCCTTCTGGATGCATTCTAGTGGACACACCATGGCTAAGAAAATCCCGAGAACGGGTTATTATTGGTCTACCATGGAGAATGATTGCTACAACCACGCCAGAACCTATTACAAATGTCAAGTCTACGCTGATAAGATGCATGTGCCGCCTTCTTCGTTGAATGTTTTGACTTCTCCATGGCCTTTTGCGATGTGGGGCATTGATATGATTGGAGAAATCAAGCCTACCGCTTCTAACAGACATCGTTTTATCCTCGTTGCTATTGATTATTTCACCAATTGGGTTGAGGCAACATCTTATGCTTGTGTTACTAGGCAGGTGGTCACACGTTTTATCAAGCATAATATCATTTGTCGTTATAGGGTTCCTGAGAAGATCATCACTGGCAACGGTTCAAATCTCAACAACAAAATGATGAAGGAGCTGTGTGACAGTTTCAAGATAAAACATCATAATTCTTCTCCATATCGTCCAAAAATGAATGGTGTTGTGGAGGCGGCAAATAAAAATATCAAAAAGATTATACAGAAGATGGTTGTCACTTACAAAGATTGGCACGAGATGCTGCCATATGCCTTGCACGGCTATCGTACCTCGGTGCACACTTCAACAGGGGCAACTCCCTTCTCTTTGGTATACGGTATGGAAGAAGTCCTTCCCGTAGAATTTGAAATTCCTTCCTTAAGGATTTTGACAGATGTGCAACTCGATGAAGTTGAATGGGTTCAGAATAGACTTGATCAGTTGAATCTCATTGACGAGAAGAGATTGACAGCTATTTGTCATAGACAGTTATACCAGAAGCGAATGAAAAAGGCTTTCGACAAGAGAGTGTGTCCTCGGAGTTTTCAAGCTGGTGACCTTGTGCTGAAGAGAATTTTGCCTCCTAACAATACGGATGCTCGGGGCAAGTGGGCTCCAAATTATGAAGGACCATATGTCGTGAAGAAATTTTTCTCTGGAGGAGCTATGTTGCTCACAACTATGGACGGAGAGGATTTTCCTCACCCTATCAATGCAGACGTAGTCAAAAAATACTTCACATAAAAAGAGACCCGTTAGGTTGACTGGCCTAAGCAAAAATAAGGGCATCCCGACGAATCAAAAGGGTTCGGGCAAAAGTTAGGGATAAAAATAAAAGATTGTACACCTGACAAGTCGAAAACCTGAAAAGGCGGCTTGGGAAAAAAAGGGTATCCCGGTGGATCAAAAACCCAAAAGGGCGGTCCAGGCAAAAATTAGGGATTCAAAGCGAACGATTATGATCTGCACGGCACCCGTTTTGTCGCTTTTACAACAACTTGATAATTCGGAAAGATGGAAAATCAGTCTAATCGGAGCATTTTGGATAGCTCGATATTAAGGAATGTTGAAGTTGTGAAGAGCACGGAGGATTCGGGGTTCGATAAAAATCCATGATTTTGTTGCCACCTTTGTTTTCTTTTAACTTTGATATGTACGCAATTGCCTCTTTTCAGGAATTGCTTCTTGATGTAAATGCTCATTTACGGGCTAGTCAATCAATAAAATTACTTTTATCCAAATCGTGTTTCCTTTTCATTTGTCTTATTTTCATATTTTTAACTGTTTTGTTTGTAAAAATAACGTCCAATATTTTTAATAAACTTCGCATATAAAAAATCAGAGCCCTACAACACATGACATAATTTTTAAAATTACTCGGAATTTCGGGTACACACGCTAACGGCTGAAACTTTTGATCCCTGTAGCAGAAATATTGTTATGTTTCGCAATTGGTTTTGCAGATTTTGTTATCCAAAGATTTTAGAATAAAAGGGCATGATACACCTGAGCTTTGGTCACCGACAAAGTTTATTTCTCTCTAACAAGAGTTATCTATGACATATGTGTGCCCTCGAATGTTATCACTCTTTCCTCGACGCGAAAATCGCAAAGAGCGGTTTACACCAGCAGGATCATTTTCAAAGGCTCACTTGTTCCAGAAGATGTTGTCGACCCCTCTTATGCAAGAACTCGTAATCCAGGGTTATTGAAATCAAGAACTCTGCGCAACATAATTGTCATCCCAGATGAATGTTAATCTCTAGGAGTTACTTCCCCATTGATGTCGATCATTGAAAGTTGACACTTCTATTCTGCAATCCCCCTGTCAGGGTCCAAACTATCATTTCTTGGATAAAGACCAGATGATTTATATTCAATTCATGGATGGTTGTTGCTTCCTCGGCAGCTCACAATTGCCTTAGTCCTAGATAGAATATTAAAACATGCATCATTGCATTGCATGGAATCCTCAAAGATGCGTAGCATTTCCATGGATATGGAACATTACGCTAAAAAATAATAATCTCAAACATGCATATAAGCATAAGCCAGATTGAAGTCTTTCGCGAGTACCTTTTGCGTCTCCGAGGAGAAGTTTATCCATAAAAATCCCCAAGTGGTATTCCCAGTCAGGTTTCCTTAGGACATATCCTCTTGTTGTTGCTATCTACATCTTTGACCCTGTGTCGGTCTCTTATATCTTTCAAATTCAATTAATTTACCAAGCGTCTTTCTTTTTGTAAATTCTTATTTTGGTATCCTTACCCGTGTTTACCTCTGTCGTTAGAGTGCGAGTAAGAGTTGGTGTCTAACCTTTCTTGCTTCTTAATTGTTTGAGTATCCACACTTGGTGTGTGGTAATTCATATAATTTCCACTCTTGAAGAATTACACCCCGCCTTTGGCCTGAGGGATATTGTATTTCTTGCACATTTGCAACCTTAAGGCCAACATAGTTGGGCGATCCTTGTTAGGATCCCCTTTGTTTGGCATTTTTCCCCGTGAATTTGTCTTCGATCGACGATTTTACCATTCCATATATCTTTTCCCCAGTGAGTCTGCTCCAGTCGGTCTCATTCTTGCGTATGTCTAATATCTTTACCTGACATATGCTCCCTATATGTGTTCAATATCCTTACCGAACATGTATATTCGATCTTTATGTGTCCAATATCCTTACCGGGCATGTATATTTTGAAACCTTTGTTAGAGTCGTCTTCGGTCGGTCTCTTTCTGGTGTATGTGTAATATCCTTACCTGACATATGCTCCCTATATGTGTTCAATATCCTTACCGTACATGTATATTCGATCTTTATGTGTCCAACATCCTTACCAGGCATGTATATTTTGAAACCTTTGTTAGAATCGTCTTCGGTCGGTCTCTTTCCGGTGTATGTCTAATATCCTTACCTGACATATGCTCCCTATTGTCATACCCCAAAATATTCCCTCCATGTTCTCAAGATATTCCATACATCCATGCTCAAGGATTCTTCAAGGGTTGATCAGACAAACCCTCTCCTAGACAATCAACCCAAACTAGGGTTTGGTATTTCTCAGATCAAGATGGACTTCCAACATCTCCAATGGTCATCATGCCTCCTCATATGCTTCAAAGATTCTCCATGTCAAGTTTTAAGCCTCACAAGTCAAGTTTCCTCAGACAATTGCTCAGATGGTTGAAAATCAGTTGTATTGGACAAAAAGTCAACTGTGGTCAACATACAGTCAAACTTCATAATTTGTGGTCAACATCCTCATTTTTAAGTTACATTCATCATCTGATCAAGGGTTGATCATGATTCATCAAGAAAACTCAAGATTTGCTCAAAAGTCAAACTTTCTAAATTAGGGTTTCTGAGTGAAAAGTCAACCAAACTTTGACTGAGCATAACTTCTTCATAATTTCTCAGAAATTTTTCCACCACCTCTTGTTTTGAAGGAAATTCAATTCTCTACAACTTCATGTCTCACAAGAATGTTCAAAAAATGCTTCATTCGGAAGGTATGGATCAAAACATTACAGGTCCTTTTCAAAGTCAACAAAAAGTCAACATTTTGTTTTGAAGATTTATTGAGCATGGAAACTCCAATTGAGATGAAACCAAAGAGGTTGGTTAGAGGACTCCTAGAGCTTTCCAAAAAGTCCAAGAACACTAAAAAATGTGGAAAATTGAGCAAGATACACCATTCACAAGTTGGGCAATTTTGAAGAAGTGCACAAAGAGAGATACTTCTAAAAATCAAACTTTTTACAAATGGGCTTACTTTTTCTTTATCCAAACTTGTTCCTTATACAATTAGGAATATCCAAGCCCAATGCCACGAATTTTTATTTTATTTTTCTATTTAATTTGGATTTTATTCATTTAAATACAAATTAAATTCAAAAATAAAGTATAAAATCAAAATTAATTGCAAATTTGATTTTTCTCTCTTCCTTGAGATCCAAGCAACCCAATAAAGCCAGCAAATTTCGAAATTTGATTGGATATGGCAAGAATTTGATTGAAATTGATCAAAAAAGAGAAAATTTGATTTGGTACAAAATCAAATATATTTTGCATTGATTGATGATTGATTCTTTCTCAAATCAGCTCCAATTCCATGTACTATATATATACAATACATGCCACACGAATTAGGGTAGAAAAATTGGCTTGAGGAACCCTAACCTAGTTCAAGAAAACCGTGCACTTGAAGCAACTAGCAACCATCGATCCAGCTTGTTTCAATCGTTTCTAAGGATTCAAACACATTCCTTGACATCCCTGGAAGCATTCCAGACCTTTACATTGTCCAAAAGCATCAAGAATTGAGAAATCACGATTTGGTTTGTTCTTGCTTTTTCAAAAATCGAATTCTGTTTATCATGCATTATTAATGTGTTTTGATGATTGTTTTGTGTTTAGAACAAAGTTTGCAAGCTATATGGACAATCGAATTGAGTTTCCATGGCCTGAATCGAAATATGCCATTGTTAGGGTTTTCTGAACCGAATTAGGGTTTCCTTAAATCGGTTAAATTGGACCAAAAGACCATTACCATTGCGTTTAGAATGTGATTTCCAATTGATTCGTGTACTCACAACTCATTTATATTATGTGTATGAGATTTTGAGAATTGCAGGGACTATAGCGTCGCACTGAGGCCGACGCAAAATTCCCAGAATTCAAATGAGAACGATGAAGTTCTTGGCGCGTGATTCTGGGCAATCATGGAGTGACACCCGTTTACAATTCATTCGTTCCGGATTTCAAACACGTGTGCGCGTTGGTTCAGATGGTCAAGGCATGGGGTTGTGAAGCCAAGGTCTCCAATTCGATCCCTGGCAAGACCAAACATTTTTCCTCTTCTTACAAACTAACTATTTTCTTATTTTTCATATTTTCTTTTTCTTTAATATTTTCATGCATTTTAATTTAATTTCAATAATTTTTATCATGCATTTAAAAACACCAAAAAATATTTTTCTTTTTGCATTATTTTCAGAAAATGTTTATTTAATTTATAAAATTAAAAAATATAATTTTGCATGCATATTTAATTTTATTTCTAATTTATCATTTAAATCACTTTTAATTAGTTTTTAATTGTTTACCTCCAAAAATCCCAAAAAAATTATTTTAGCATATTAATGTTATTCCCAGCATGAAATATTTTTCTCATTTAAAAATTATCATTTTTGCTAACATTTTCCTCTTATTCGATTTCCTCGTATTTTCCGATTGCTCATCTTTTCACAGGTTATCTCGTTTCGGACGATTTCTTTTTACCGTTTTCATTTTTCAAATTATGTAATTGCTTATGGGATGTAATAGTTTTAATTAGGATTTTTATTTTCCGCAAGTTTAAATTATGTATCTGCCCCAAAGCCATGTAATAGCGTAGGATTTATCTTTCCGCACTTTACCTTTCCGCATTTTAATTTACGCACCCTATAAACTGCTAGTAATTAGGCGTGTATGGCAAGATAAAATTGAACAATAGCTCACTCTAATTTCCAAGATAAAATACCTGAAATCAACACACTCTTTCACACATGCACCCCTTAGGGTAATTCTCTCTCGTTGCGTTTACGAATCCAAATATGGTCAAGTCCCTCGAATGTAGAGGTATTCTAGCACCGTTGCCTTCAAAACAAATCATCAAAGTCCCTTCGATACAAAGATCATAAGACCCACGATGTCGCCTCCGAATACATGATCTTGACCCTCGATTGTCGCCTACGAAAAATGATGATAGTCCCTTCGAATGTGCTAGGATACTTCCTACAAGTTGCTTTCTATGACCATCCGATGTCCCTTCGAATGTCCCGCTTACATCCAACGAATGGAGTTACCTACCAACTAATGGTATGGATAGCGCTATTCTAAAGGAACGTAAAAACACAAAAAACGATCAATTCTGAGTAGGTAATAAGACTTTTAGTTGCTTGCTCAATCAAATACTTTTCACACCACACACTTTTGTCAAAGTTCAAACTCTTTTCAAAAACGAAATATTTACAAACACTTTGTATACATTCCTACATGAATCATTGCAAGGTCAAAGCGAAATGCCTTTTCAAAACATTTTTGTCAAACACACAGAAAGCACAATTTTAAAGTGATCTAAGAGCAACTAAGAGCCCGTAGATAACTACGGATGAAAAGGGGTGCTAATACCTTCCCTTTTCATAACCTTCTCCCTTACTCAGAATCTAACGAAGGTCTTTTTCTGTACTTTTTACCTTCCCTTAATTGGATAAAAGAAAAGTCGGTGGCGACTCTTGCTATCCGCACATTTGCGATACAAAAACCTACAAAGTCAGTTCACCGTGTAACACCTATATGTGTTCAATATCCTTACCGAACATGTATATTCGATCTTTATGTGTCCAATATCCTTACCGGGCATGTATGTTTCGAAACCTTTGTTAGAATCGTCTTCAGTCGGTCTCTTTCCTGTGTATGTCTAATATCCTTACCTGACATATGCTCCCTATATGTGTTCAATATCCTTATCGAACATGTATATAGGATCTTTATGTGTCCAATATCCTTACCGGGCATGTATATTTCGAAACCTCTGTTAGAATCGTCTTCGGTCGGTCTCTTTCTGGTGTATGTCTAATATCCTTACCTGACATATGCTCCCTATATGTGTTAAATATCCTTACCGAACATGTATATTCGATCTTTATGTGTCCAATATCCTTACCGGGCATGTATATTTCGAAACCTTTGTTAGAATCGTCTTCGGTCGGTCTCTTTCCAGTGTATGTCTAATATCCTTACCTGACATATGCTCCCTATATGTGTTCAATATCCTTACCGAACATGTATATTCGATCTTTATGTTTCCAATATCCTTACCGGACATGTATATTTCGAAACCTTTGTTAGAGTCGTCTTTGGTCAGTCTCTTTCCGGTGTATGTCTAATATCCTTACCTGACATATGCTCCCTATATGTGTTCAATATCCTAACCGAACATGTATATTCGATCTTTATGTGTCCAATATCCTTACCGGGCATGTATATTTAGAAACCTTTGTTAGAGTCGTCTTCGGTCGGTCTCTTTCCGGTGTATGTCTAATATCCTTACCTGACATATGCTCCCTATATGTGTTCAATATCCTTACCGAACATGTATATTTGATCTTTATGTGTCCAATATCCTTACCAGGCATGTATATTTCGAAACCTTTGTTAGAGTCGTCTTCGGTCGGTCTCTTTCCGGTGTATGTCTAATATCCTTACCTGACATACTAGAACTTTTGTTCCCAATCCTACTTTTTACAAAAAAAAAAACACAAAAATTGAAAATACAGAAAACAACAATCATTGATGTTCTTTTCTTCAGAGCGCAAATTTTAGGGTTCTTTTAGTATTTAATGTCCTTATACATTGAAAGTTCAAAAGGCTATCGCAAATTTCACTTTCAGGTTTAAGACGATTAAATAAGGGCAGCTGTTGCACCCCAAAATTTTCCCTCCTATATCGATTTTACGTGGTTTAGGCTTTGCATTCATTTGCATACGTTTCCATTGGGCCACTCGCTTTAGACATTCATTCGCTCATCACATCTGCATCATTAGTTGCATCTAGGGTGATCGAAATTCAAACTCGCATCATTTTGTGTTTGTAAAGTATCCACCATTGCACATTCATGCATTAATGTCATTTATTCTAGGGTTTTAGGCTCGTATTGGCTTGAGGTAATTATTTTACAAGATATGGAAGATGTTTATGCTTTCAATCAACCCAGGAGAGTTGAGAATGACAAGGTTTTAGCAGTAAATCTTATTTTCTCTTATCCATCGGATCTTATGTGTGGGTTTCTGTTTTAGAGGTCACGTTGAATTTTATCTCCTTCCACAAGTAATTTTCTCATCAAAAGGTTTAGAAGGTGAAGTCGAAGAATTATGCTCACATGGGTTACAATTTTCTTTGAGAACTTTCTTGAAGGATTGAGTTTTAAATTAAGATGGCGTCTATCATCCAAATGGGGTCATTTTAATTGCAAGATAACTTGGATTTCAAGGTTTTGGGTTACAAGATTATCAGCTTTTATAGTGCATATTCAATGCATGATTGAGTTTGAAAGAGGATTGAGGAAATTGAAAATGTTTTCAAGATACTATTTTCACAAATATTCAAGTTTTCGTTCTCACCCGTAAGCTTCAAATAGCATGAATACTTCATCAACTTACGTTGGTTTACTTCATGAATATGCAACGAGAATTCATGTTCTATGATGTTTTTCCAGAATATATTATCCCATGTTTTATTTCCTATGGCCTAGTTATATCTATAACATGTTTTCTTCATCAAGAGCTTTCAAGGAATTATTTTTGCCAACCATAAGAATCAAGTCTCAATTCAAAGAGCCAAATTTCAAGCAAATGCAGTCAAATATTCGAAATTTATCTTTTCCAATCTTGTCATTCGAGGTTCAAAGTTTTATTCAATTCTATGACGACATTCAAAGAATGCCCATTTACAAAGTAGAATCAAAATTCTAAACTCAACATTCAATTAAAGTTGGCAAGATTATTTTGTCCAAAATCATTTATTCATATGATGCAAATTGTCATTCAAATTCACTTCAAGAAACTTTCAAGTTTCGAGTTATTTGTTCAAGGTTACAAACACAAGTTACAAATTGGCCAAGAGTTCTAAGCATACAAGCTATATGACCTAAAGTTTCAAACATACAAGCGATATTACATGTTCTATATCCTAATCCTATATTTTCTAACGGAAATCTTCGTTGCTTTCTTGTTTGAATTTCCCTCCAAGCTTTCTTGCTCCATCGTCAAGCCTTTCCTTCTCATCCAAGGTTTCTTCTACCATCCATCCTCACCATCATTGTAATTCATGAAAACAAGAAAGAAAAAAGAATGGTTAGCAAGTAACGGGCAACAGTGAATATGCAAAGTCTTACACATTTTCTTAATCTCATCATTAGGGATTTGTATTTGGGATCAGTTTTCTTAGGAATTTATTTTCTCAATCATGTTCAATAGAAAACCATACCTTTTGCAAATCACAACAACTCTTTGTTGTTGGTTCACAAAAGGTAAGTGTGATTCAGACAACATCATAATCACTAGTTTTGAAAGGCAGCTGCAACAAGTACAAGTACAACAGGCTCAGAATCAGAAAACAACAGCAACCCAAAACAGGTTCAGAATCAGAAAGCAAATGTTTCAGCCCATTAAGTGACAATATTGCTAAGTCCAGTACAGAAAACAAGGCTGGCATAACAGACCAATGCTGGCATAACATGTGAAAAACAGAATATCAAAGCCCAATCGTTGTTTTCACAAGCAGGCCATGTTCCAAAACATAATCTCAGAGCCAAAACCCTAATTCTGTCACTATAAAGGCATCAAATGCACAAGAACCAAGGAGGCAACTACTGTTCATTCCAAAACCCTAACCGAAACATAACAAGAACAACATTTAAGAAACCCAGAAAAACATAACAAGAGCAACATTCAAGAAAAACCAGAAAACTAGTTAGCCACAAACATTCAATAACCAGAAAAACCAGAAACAAAACACGATTCAGAGACCCTAAATAGCAAGCTCACATCATTTCCCAAACCAAAAACCCTTCAAAAATTGTAAAAGCCACAGAAAGAGGTAGTTAGAAAGGTAATACCCGATTTTTTTTCAAAGGGAGAGGAGGAGGTTGCGAACTCTATGGCCGCCATCCTTCTCCTTCTCTCCCGTTTCTTCCATTTTTGCACATGAGCATCACCGATTTCGTCACTTTAGGAACTAGGGTTCCCTTTTTCCCCCTTTCAGTTTAGGGCTACCTGTAAGAATCAAAAACAAATATGAAATCTAAGCCATAAAATCAAACAGATCGAGAAAAGAGTGAGGAAGCCCTGTTCGGAGAGGAGTCGCCGCTGTTACCGCCACGAGGGCGATTACCGGCGCGGCCATCTTCATCCTTTCTGGTGAATCGCGAACGAGAGAGACGAGAGAACACGGTGAGATCGAGAGAGAGATGGGTTCTGTGAGGATTTGTAACGCCCGTTCTTAATTAATATTATATTATATTAATATTTTTGAATTACTGATTGATATTTATTTTGCGACGAGAATATTTATATTAATCGATATATATGATAATATATTTGGCGACGTTCCGTTCGATCTGGTAATATATTATTCAGATCCGATATTTAATTTCCCAGAATTATTTTAATTGAGTGAATTAATAATATTGGTAGATATTATTAGTGTGTTAATTAATAAGAATAGATGGGGGTGTAAGGATTAATTGTTGAGGATTGAGTTTTCACCCTTGGCTTACTAGTAGAAATACTTTTATAAACCATTTCTCCTCATTTTCCTTCCATTCAAAATACCAAAACCAAACATGGGAACTTGGAAGCTAGTAAGAAAACATAGTTATAAAAACCATTTTCTTTCCCTTTTCCTTCCATTTTTCCTACACCACGAAACATAGAGGCATGGAGAGAAAATAGAGGGTTTTGGAAAGAAGAAAAAGAAGAGCAAGAGAGCAAGAGAGGAAGCTTGAGGTTGGAGTTGTGGAATCATCTTGGATCATCCAATCTCTAGAGGTATGGGGTTTGATTTCTCTATCTCATATGATTAGGTTTTGATAGTTGTATTTTGAATTTGGGGAAAAATTGATAATGGGGTTATAGGGTTTTGGTTGATTGTTGATTGAAATAGATTAGAAGAGTTGGAATAGGAGTATGGATTATGGGTTTTGAAGATCATTAAAACGAATCGAATCATTAGGAATCTCGAATGGGAATGGAAAAGTGAAGTTTCCACACAGGTCCATCAACACGGGCCGTGTTGATTAACACGGGTTCCCGTGTTGGTCTTCTAAATCAAGGGTTCGTGCCAGGTCCATCAACACGAGCCGTGTTGATTAACACGGGTACCCGTGTTGATTCTCTGACTTTGGGTTTTTTGTATTTTCTAAGGGCTTTTCAACACGGGCCGTGTTGATTAACATGGGGGCCCGTGTTGATGTATCTGTAGCCTCCCATATTCTGATTTTTTTACTTCTTTTGCCCGATTATGTTCTGATTTTTCGATTTCGGTAAATTCGACGACGGAGCAAGTTGCTCTGAATTCAACGAAAATTGACGTGCTAGCTAAGTTCGACGTGTTGAACGTAGTGGTGAGGTTAGCTTTTTAGAAATTACGAGTTTTTAAGAGATGACTCGAAATAGGCCAAAATACAGTTAAATTGAACCGGATTGCGTTTTAGTAGATTTAAGGAACGTATGGACAATCCGATTTCAATGTGACAATTATGATTAATGCCGGTTATTAGAAATGGCTTTCGCGACGATTATAGGTGTTTGACTAATTTTCCGTTTTTAGGATTTGGTAAATTAATTGATAACGATGCGGTGTGAATAAACATAATGTTTGCGATGGTGTAGTTACTAAGGAATACTTATTGATTATGCGATGTGAGGTTATATGTCTTTGTACATGATGATGTGATGATTATATTGATGTTGTTAATAAATGCTTCCGATTTGTGAATGCATGATTTTTGATGATAATGAATTATTGGTGATGTTTTGCATAATGCAAATATGAGGCGATGATATATATTTATCTTGTTTTGGATGAATTGTGGCGATGTGGGCTTTATGCCAATTTTGATGAGCGACGATGATGTTTTTGTGTTGTGTTGTTTTATTGTCGAGTCACATACATTGCATTGGCGACGATGGGATTTTATGCCAAGCGACGAGGCTTTTATGCCAAGTGTTCCTATTTATGGACAAAGCGACGGGTACCACATGCATAACATAGTCGTGTCTCATGGAGTCGATTATGTTTATGTTTGAGTTGTTTGGCGTTGGGTTTTAATTAAATTGACGATGTTAAATTGCGATGATATATGATGTTTTGTTTGGTGAGGATCTTTATGATAAACATGAAATGAATAGAACTTGATAATTTCATGATAACTAGGCGATGAATATAAATGATGAACTTTGTGACGATTTAATTTAGATGAAATGCTTAATGCAAATATGATGTGATGATGTTTGCGATGATGGGCTTTTATGCCAAAAGCGACGATGGGCTTTAGCCAATTTGTGATGATTTGTTTATATTGCTTATGTTATTAGCATTATTTAATGTTGTTGGTTGATGTTGTTGTTTAAGACTGCCGTGTTAATTAGTGATGTATTAGCTTGTGACGATTTTGTGGTGATGGAGGTTTATGTGTTGTCGTGATGGTTTGTGCCGATGAGGTTAAGGCGATTAAGTGTAGATTATACACTTAGAATGGTGATCAAAGTAAGTGAGATTTAGATAGGTGTTGGAATGCACTCACTAACCTATATCTTTTATAATTCCAAAACTATATATATATACTTATCATGCCTTTAATTATATGTTTTGGAGTATCTCACCCTTTACTTGTTTCGCCGTTACCTTTACATTGGTAACATGCAGGTTATGAAGACGGAGTTTATAGCTGCTATTAGTCGAGTCGGTGTCGCTCTGATACGTAGCACTCGGGGGGAATTATTATGTTGTCTTGTTGTTGTTCTTTTGTTGTTTTCCTTTGTAAATAAGAATCATAACTTATGAAAACATGATTTTCATGAGGAAGTTTAATAAATGAGATGTTTTATTTTTATGAATCAATTTATGATTTGCGACGAGGCTATGTATCCGAGATTTATACTTTAAAGTGAATTGTTTAAAGTGATTTGGTTTTGAAGGTGTGATGCCTCAGTATTTAATTTATGAAATTTTAAATTACTCTGATATTTTTGTATATAAAACCTTGGGTAATATTGGGGTGTTACATTAGTGGTATCAGAGCAGGTCGGTCTGTCGACCAGGTTATTAGTGTGTTTAACCCTTTTGTATGCGACATGTGTGTGAAACACTGTCGGTACTTGCTTGTTTCTATTTGTTGTCTGCAGAGATGAGTTTGAAACAAGTGGGGGAGAAGTTTTACTTCTTGGTGGCGCTTGTGGCCTAGAGATGGGGCCTCAAGCAGTGTTACACTTTGGTAGCTTGAAGTGTAAGTTTGAAGACGCTGTTGTAGTTGGGTAAAGATGGTTTATGTCACCATCATGATTGTCGACTGTCTATTGACAAATTGAGGAACTGATCACCCTTAATCTCTTGTTGATAGTAGTCGGGAATTGTGTTGGTTGGGATAGACTTGTCTTGCCATCTTAATAGTGTGTAAAGCAGATGTGTTTGCATAAGGAGATGCATGGTTACTTGAGTTATGAGAGAATTTGGATTTTGGTGAAAAACAAGATTTTGGCAAGCGAGCTTCTTGTTGTGATTCTTCTGAAGCCTTTGATGGAGATGTGAGTGAATTACCGTTGTAGTGCGAGGTGAAGTTTTGATGGATTTAGTTCCTGGAACTAGTTGTGATTCGAAGTATCCTTAGGGGATGTTTGCTTCTGAATTAGAGTTGAAAAGTCAACTTGAGGATTGGTTTGAGCAGAGTTGTTTATTCGAGCAGGTCACCGTGGAGTGCTACCATTGTGTTGTTCCAGAAGAGCAAAGGTTACCCGAGTTGGTGTGTCGTTAGTAGTCAAGGAACGAAGTGGATATTGAGAGAAAGTATCTACTTCCAAGGACTGATGTTGGATAGATCAGTCATTTGGAGCTTTTGTGTTTAGTGGAACCGATGTAAAGTCTGGTTGTCTACGGGTTAGTGTGAGAACTGAAGATGTTTAGACAATGATTTTCAAGGTAGCGTATGGTCCTGGCGAGTGTTTGTTGATGTCATTAGTGTGACTGATGGTTCAGGTGTGATTTTGGAGTGTTCAGACAGTACTCTCATGAGTAGCTGTAAGAGTTGTTTCGTGTTCATGGATATTATTTGGTTCACATCAAGTTAAGGAATCGTAGCAAGCATCCAAGCTTTGCGTTGTTGGTAGTGAAGTTAGATCAGTGCATGTCGAGTATTCTAGAGAAGGAGTTTTGAACTGTTGGACGTGAGTGTCTTAAGTAAGCGACTTGGACGGTGATATTTTGGACAGTTCCGCGAAGATTTATTTTATATCTTGTAGCAGTTCCGCTTGTATGTTTTATTACGCAATCGTACACTCCACTCACAAAATAATATAAAAGAAACAACTTCTCCGATCTCTCATTTTGGTTCCCACACCAAATTCTCTAAGGGTCTCATGGTTAGGGATGGGCATGGCCATCCTCACGAGGTTAGTCAAGGCCCTCGTTGCTTTGATTAATCATAAGCCGAATAAACATTGGTCCACATACCAATTATCCATGCACCAGGGTCTCATGTTTGGGGATAGGAGCACCTATCCTCACAAGGTTAATCAAGTCCACATACTTGATTAATCATAACCCGAAACATTACTTCTCTTCGTCCAATATCGAAACTCTTAAAACACTTTCAAATTAAAATAATTAATTGAATTTGTTTTCTTTAAATCAATTTTCTATAAAAAAGAACACTTGGATGGGATTTGTTTCAATTGTTAGATGTTAGCCTAACGATTTAAACAAATTGAAGTTTCTAGGTTGTTAGATGGTAGCCTAATAAACTAAAAACTTCTATCCATGTTCTAAAAACAAAAAAAAATAGTGTTATGGCATTTAATTAAATTTTTGGATGATAGCCAGACGATTTAATTAAATTTAAAGTATTTGGGCCATTAGATGATAGCCTAATGACTTAAATACTTTTATTCCATACACTTAATAAATGTGAACTTTTCTTCACCTCACCCTTTTCATAATAAAGATTTTGGATGAGAGATGATTGGTCGAGCTCACTCACCAATTTCGAGTATTCGAATCGTTAGATGATAGCCTAACATTTTGGTACTTGTCATCTACAATTAAAATCAATTCAACCCATTCAAATTCTTTTTTTCCGCTCATATGCGATCATCAAAAACATTTATTCTAAAATCAATACAACCAATTCAAACATTTTCAACAAGAACTACGGAGTTTTGACTTTCCCATTGCACGATGGAATACGTAGGCACACGGTTTCGAAACCGTGTCAAACTCAAAATAATAATAAACAAATCCCGTTTTCTTCTTTCTTATTTCTTGATAATAATTTAGAAATTAGCGAATACACACACAAACACTTTTGGAACTAAATGGGTCCCATCGAGTACGATGGACGTAAGAGGTGCTAATACCTTCATCTTGCGTAACCGACTCCCGAATCCATCCTTTTTGGTCTTGTAGACCGTCTTATCCGACGTCGTGGGTTTTATCTATATTTTCCCGTTCTTTTTTAGAACAAATAAAATTAGGTGGCAATTTCACTGTTTTTTTGAAAATTTAAATGATTTTTGAAAAACGAGTTGCTTCACAAGCATAAAAGAAACACCAACTACTGGTCTGGATCGAAACGCACAGAACATAATTCACAGCTCTTCCTTAGACACTGAGGTACCGTTATGAGGTTTTCCAAATAAGGTAAACGCCAGAATCATATGGAAATATCTAATAGATGGGTTATGGATCTCGGACGAGTACCTAGGAATATAGCTCTTCCATCGCAGGTCAGATATCTCTCCCCAAAAGTATTCAAGCTGGCTGTCCAAATACTCGTCATCGAGAATCTCAATGGCAGCATCAGCGTCAACCGAGAAATCCATAAGTGCAGCAAGTTCACGGGTGGTGAACCTGTGAGTAAAACTAAATAAGTTGAACGAGACCAACCCTCTAGCCAACCCTAAACCAATGTTAGGGCTGTAGTGCAAAGAACTAAGAAACTCCAGTGTCAGGTTGCGGTAGGTAGAATGCTGTTGATGAATAAAGTAGTCCACCTAATCTGGTTAAACATGAAGCAAACACTCTCCCTAATGCCCAAAGCGGACAATGTGGGATCATGCACATAGATGGTGGGACACATCTCTCTCTGAGAAAACATCTCATAACATCTCTACTGAGCATCGCTCACGAATGTGACAGGCATAGTGTCAGAAAAATCCATAGCAAAAATAAGTAAAGAAAAAGAAATGTGAGTCTTGTAAATAGTCAAAAATAGTTTTAAATTAGCATCGGCCTAATGCCTAAAAATAGAAAAGAAGAACATAAAATTTTATAAAAACTTTTAAGAAAAATATTTAACAAAAATAGATAAGAAAAATTTCAATAAATTCTTTTTTTTAATAAAATAAAATTGGTGGGTTGCCTCCCACAAAACTCTTTATTTAACGTCGGAAGCTCGACCTATTTTGAAAATTGAAAACTATTTTCGTGACTCAGCCGACAATTGTATAAGTGTTAGACTATCCGAGTAGTCTTTATTCTCGATACAATGGTAGTGCTTCAAATGATGTCCGTTTACAATGAACGGATCACTAGCTTTTCCTTTAATTTCAACAGCGCCACTCGGGAGTACTTTAATAACTTCAAAAGGTCCTGACCATCGGGAACAAAGTTTTCCTGGAAACAGTTTAAGCGTGGAGTTAAATAAGAGTACTACATCACCTTCTTTGAATTCTTTCCTAGAGATGCGTTTGTCGTTCCACCTCTTAGTTCGTTCCTTATAGATCTTGGCATTTTCGTATGCATCTTGCCTAAGTTCTTCCAATTCGTGGATGTCTAGAATTCTCTTTTCTCCAGTAGCTTTGTAATTCAGATTCAGGGTTTTAATAGCCCAATAGGCTTTATGTTCGAGTTCTATAGGTAAATGGCATGACTTACCATAGATTAGTTTGAAAGGTGTGGTTCCGATGGGTGTCTTGTATGCTGTTCTATATGCCCACGGTGCTTCATGTAGCTTAGACGACCAATCTCTCCTAGATGTAGCAACAATTTTCTCAAGTATTTGCTTAATCTCCATGTTAGCGACTTCCACTTACCCTCTTGTTTGTGGGTGGTAAGGTGTTGCTACGCGGTGTCAGACTCCATATTTTGCTAAAAGTTTATAAAAAATTCTAGAAATTAAATGGGAGCCACCATCGTTGATGATTAGTCTCAGCACACCGAATCTCGGAAAAATTATATTTTTGAATAATCTAATCACTACTTGCGCATCGTTTGTTGAGGAGGATATTGCCTCTATCCATTTAGATACATAATCTACTGCAACTAGTATGTAATTATTGCCAAAATAAGATGGGAAAGGTCCCATGAAGTCAATTCCCCACACGTTAAAGACCTCTACTTCTAGGATACCCTTTTGAGGCATCTCATTGCGCCTAGATATGTTGCCAGTGCGTTGGTATTTTATGATTGCAGCGTGAACATCTTTCCATAAACTTGGCCAATAAAGGCCAACTTGTAAAATCTTTGCGTAGGTCTTCGAAGTGCTAGCATGGCCAGCATAAGGGGCTTCATGACAATGAGAAATTACATTCTCTATTTCACTTTCTGGAACGCATCGATGGAAGATACTGTTGGGACCTCGCTTGAATAGTAAGGGCTCGTCCCAATAATAATGTTTAAGATCATGAAAGAATTTCTTCTTTTGTTGGTAAGTTAAATCGGGTGGAAGAACTCTCGCTGCTTAGTAGTTGACATAGTCAGCGTACCAAGGCAGTGATATTTGAGTAGACATTGCTTCCACTTCTTTAGTTGTATCGTTACTGTTGCAAATTTTAGGGCATATATTAGCTGGGTTTTCGGATTCCATTCAGGCCACTAAGTGTTCATATCGGAAATCGTCAATAATGTGTACATCTTGAAGTTTAAGGTTCTCCATTATGGATAAGTGGTCGGCTACAAGGTTCTCGAATCCTGGTTTATCATTAATCTCCAGATCAAATTCTTGTAGAAGTAAGATCCATCTTAATAAGCTTGGTTTGACATCCTGCTTAGCTAATAGGTATCTGATAGTTGCGTGGTCAGTGTAAATGATAATCTTGGCGTCCACTAGATAGGAACGAAATTTGTCTAATGCAAAAACTACAACTAAAATTTCCTTTTCTGTAGTGGCGTAATTTATCTGTGCAAAATCCAAAGTTCTACTTGCATAGTATATGGCATGGAGCTTTTTGTCTCTCCTTTGTCCTAGGACTGCCCTACCGCGTAATCGCTTGCGTCACACATTATCTCAAATGGCATACTCCAATCAGGTGGTTGTATGATAGGTGCGGAAATGAGAGCTGTTTTTAACTGTTCAAACGCCTTTAAGAAATCATCATCAAAGATGAATTCAACTTCTTTCATTAAGAGGTTGGTGAGCGGTTTAGAAATCTTCGAGAAATCTTTAATAAAACGTCGGTAGAAACCGGCGTGGCCTAAGAAACTTCGTATTTCTCTTACTGTCTTAGGGGGGTTGGAGATTTTCTATTACTTCGATCTTTGCCTTGTCTTCTTCGATCCCCTTCTCGGAAACTATGTGTCCAAGCACGATTCCTTGTTTCACCATAAAATGGCATTTTTCCCAGTTCAATACCAAGTTTACTTGTACACATCTCTCCAGTACCTTCTCTAGGTTTGACAAGCATCCTTCAAAGCTTTGCCCACATACAGAGAAGTCATCCATAAAGACTTCCATGATATCATCTATGAAATCGGCAAAGATGGACATCATACATATTTGGAATGTTGCAGGCGCATTACATAATCCAAACGACATTCACTGATAAGCAAATGTTCCATAAGGACACGTAAACGTTGTTTTCTCTTGGTCATTAGGGTGGATAGGAATTTAAAAGAATCCAGAGTAACCGTCCAAATAATAGTAGTAAGAATGCTTAGCCAATCTTTCAAGCATTTGGTCAATAAAGGGTAGAGGGAAATGGGATTTTCGAGTGGCTTTGTTTAGCTTTCTATAATCAATGCACATTCTAGCTCCACTCACGACTCTCTCTACTATATGCTCTCCAGCTTTGTTTGTCGTGACAGTGATTCCTCCCTTTTTGGGTACGCAGTGGACTGGACTAACCCACTGACTATCATAGATCGGGTATATGATTCCTGCATTTAAAATTTTAGTTACTTCGTCTTTCACTATAGTGCTAATGATTGGGTTGATCCTTCTCTGATGTTCTCTAGATGACTTACATTCATCTTCTAGCATGATGTGATGCATGCAAATGGAAGGACTTATTCCCTTTAAATCAGCAATGTTGTATCCTAAGGCATATGGGTATTTTTGCAAAACATGCAACAGTTTCTCTGTCTCGAGTTGTCCTAAGTCTGGGTTTATTATTACTGGGTTTTTGAGTTCAGAATCTAGGAATTCGTATCTTAGGGTTTTTGGTAAAACCTTGAGTTCCAAATCAGGTTTCTTGGGACAGGGCATATGATTTGGTGTTAGTGCTAAACATTCACTTAGGTTATCATCTCGATATTTGGGACACCAATTATCATCCTAAAAAATTAGGGGCATTGGGATCTTCAGGGTTTCGAAATGGGGTTTTTCTTCTGATTCTATCTCCCTGACACATTCATCAATTACGTCTAAAAGATAGCACGTATCATCGATAGTTGGGGCTTGTAGGAATTGTGTCAGGATAAATTTGACTTTCTCTTCTCCAACTTCAAAGGTTAATTTTCCTTTCTTAACGTCTATTGTGGCTCCGACAGTGACTAGAAATGTCCTTCCTAGTATGAAGGGGGTAACTCTGTCTTCTCTAATGTCCATAATGATGAAGTCTGTAGGGATATAAAACTAACCTATTCGCACCAGAACATTTTCAAGAATTTCTACTGGATATTTGACTGAACAATCGACAAGTTGTACAAACATCTTGGTCGGTCTTAATTCTCCCATATCAAGCTTCTTAGATATCGACAAGGGCATAACACTGATATTAGCGCCTAAGTTGCATAGAGCCTTGTCTATGAAAAACTTACCTATATTACATGGTATCGAGAAGCTTCTAGGATCCTTCAGCTTCTACAACATCTTGTTCTGAATGATTGTGCTACACTATACAGTGAGTGTAACTGTCTCATTATACTATATCTTTTTCTTGTTAGATAGTATTTCTTTAAGGAACTTAGCGTATAAGGGCACTGAGTGATAGCTTCTGTGAATGGAATGGTGATATTGAGTTGTTTCAGAAGTTTAACAAATTTCTTGAATTGCCCTGTGCTCCTAGACTGAGTCAGTCTTTAAGGATAAGGGATCGGTGGTTTATAAGGTGGCGAAGGAACATAGGGTTTTTCCTTTTCTACTGGTTCTCCATCACCTAATTTCTCTTTATCTTTCAGATCATCTTCCTTCTCAGTTTTTTTCCAGAGCTTTGGGACATGACTGGATTCTTAAGTCTAGGATCAGGTTGAGGTTGAGGTTGCCCTGGAAAAGTGTCGGCAGGTGCAGCAGTAGGTGCTTGTTGTTGGGTCACTTGTGAAATCTGAGCTTCTAGCATTTTGTTATGGGTGGCTAAAGCATCTACTTTATTAACTAACTGCTTAATTTGTTCACTAGTGTGAATGTTTTGGTTTAGGAAATCTTTGTTGGTTTGAGCTTGTGAAGCTATAAAATTTTCCATCTTTAGTTCGAGGTTAGATTTCCTAGGAATATTAGGAGCAGCTGCGGGTGCTTTTTGATATCCAGGTGGCATGGCAGGTGCTTGTCCTAGCGCATAAAATGCATTGGTGTTTTTATATGAGTAATTGGGATGATTCTTCCATCTAGGGTTGTATGTGTTTGAATAAAGGTTTCCTTGAGCATAATGCACTTGGTCGATGGGAGTTCCTGCTAAGAGTTTACATTAAGCAGCAACGTGTCCAAGTACTCCTTATATCTCGTAGTTTGGAGTTATGGAAGCCACGGTGGCTGGAGGTATTGCAGTTAAGCTTTCTATTTTCTTAGTGAGAGCATCTACCTTAGCATGGACGCTGTCGAGACTGCTAATCTCGTGCATCCCACTTTTAGTTGGTGCTTTCTCTCTAGAAGCCTTCTCTACTTGTCCTCTCTCACTTCCCCACTGATTGTGTTTCTGGGCCATAATCTCTATGAGTTCATAGGCTACATCATAGGATTTATCCATAAGTGCACCACCTGCGGCGACATCTATTGTTAATCTCGTGTTATACAGGAGACCATTGTAGAAGTTATGGATAATTAACTATTCTTCCAGGCCCTGATGCGGACAAAGACTCAACATGTCTTTATATCTTTCCCAAGCGTCAAAAAGAGACTCGTTGTCTTTTTGTCGAAAATCGCTTATTTGGGATCTGAGCATAGCTGTCTTACTTGGTGGAAAATATCGCGCAAGAAAGACTTTCTTCAACTCGTTCCAAGAGGTAACTGAGTTAGCAGGTAGAGATTGGAGCCAAGCTCGGGCTCTATCTCTTAATGAAAAAGGGAAAAGACGAAGTCTTATCGCCTCCTGACTAACCCCATTGGTTTTGACTGTATCTGCGTATTGCAGAAACATGGATAGATGTAGATTAGGGTCGTCCATTGAACCACTAGAAAATTGATTTTGTTGTACAACGTACAACAGATAAGCTTTGAGTTCGAAGTTGTTAGCCTCTATGGCTGGAGCAGTAATGCTATTATGCGGTTCTTCTTGCAAAGGAATAACATAAGATTTGGGCGGACGTGGCTGATCACCTATGTCTGGTCCTTCAACTAGTTCAGTAGAAATAGAAGATTGAGAAAGAGATTGATATGTACGAGGTACTCATACGTGGCGTCTTCTAATAATAGAGCGCCCAGGTTCGGGAATTGGTAGCACTAAGTCTTCGCCTCTAGAGCAAGTACTTGGCATACAATTGGGAATGGTGCCTTAGTCTCTACAGTGTAACTATAAGAGTTATGATATCGACTTGTTAGTCCCCGACAACAGCGCCATAAACTTAATCACGACTTTATACGTCTTATAAAATCTAGACCGCAAGTACACAGTCCTATCGTGTGTAGCTTTAAAGATTATCGAATCCCAAGGGACTAAATATCGACATATCGTTATCTAAGGTTACTACGTAAATCTAAGGCTAATTATGTAAATAATTGGGGTTTTAGGGAACCTAACTGATTGTAATCTAGTTTAGATTCAGGGGAAAAATATCGGTATGTAATGGTCAGACTTCGGGGATTTAGCAACTCATTGACTCAAGCTCGTATTGTCAAAACAAGTTTCAGTAGGAAATATTTATTTGAAAACCCTCTTCTCACACTCTCGTGTTTATTGATTCAGCTCCTATAATCAAACCTAAGTGAGTGCTCTCGCTGTTTCAATTGAAGTTTAAAAATAGTTTTTGAAAATAAATAAAACCTAATCAACTTAAAAGCGCTCTCGCTGTATTTTAAGTTGATGCTCAATTACTAATGTCCAGTTATTTTTACGACTTTCTTCACACTTGTCTTATAATTGGTAAAAACCTGAAAACATAGAAAATACCGACATAGTACGAATAAAAAGTAATTTAATTAATTGAAATGCAGATATAATTCATGTAAATTGACTCAAATAATCAATACATTTCTGGGTTATCAATATATTAAAAATAGTCTAAATAAGTTGGTCTATATATACATATATTAGATAAAAGGCTACATAGACTAACACACACGCACACGCACGCGCGCGCGCGCACACACAAACACACATATATATATATATGTGAAAAAAATATATAAGTCTGCTAGGTCGAAAAACTTGAAAGAGCGACCTAGGCAAAAATAGGCGTCTCGGTGGATTGAAAAACCCACAAAGGGCGGTCCAGACAAAAATTAGGGGCATATAAAAAATATATAACCATCCCAGTGGATTGAAAACCCATAAAGGGCAATCTAGGAAAAAGTTAGGGATTTTATTCAAAATGACAAAAACAAGCAAAGCAAAAAAAAAACTACGATCCGAGGACTCCTTCCTTGACAGCAACTGACGAGGGGATGAATCAAGCCAATCACTATCCATCAAAGCAAAGTATCTGAGTTATCAGGGACATGAGAAAGATAGAGGTATTGAAACCCAATTACATTGCCATTCTTTATTTTTGTTTTGTAATTACCTATTTTAGGGGATTGCATCTTATACAAACTACCTATTTTTACGAGCCTCATTCTTAACAAGAGTTCATCTTCTAACAATTCGAATTTGGTGCATTTTTATTTATTGTTAATCTTCTATCACTTCCGCTTGTCTGCAAATATAGCAATTATTTTTATAAATGATGCCTTAAAACTACGTGGGCTAAATAAACAAAAGTGTTGAAAACAATAAATGTGTTTTAAAATCGAAGGAAAATTGAAGGGAGATCCATGATTCCCAATGCCCCCAACGTTTCATTAGAGCATAACGAGCATTCAAACTTTGGTTCAGGTTTTACAAAAGAAGTCAATATACAAAATTTTAAATCAAATTTCAAAACGACAAGGAGCAAAATTTAAAATTAACCTACAAAGAATACTTGTCGAAAGGGCAACTTCTAAATGGCCCACACTCAAAAATCAACTTCAAGGATCAATTTGAAAATTATCAAACCACGGATCAAGCAAGAATACACAGGAGCGCTCATTTCCTCTGAACAAAAGATCCAATGATCCAACGAGGAAATTTTAAAAATAAAGAGCACTTGGTGTATTTATTCATGTATGCATCTTTTCATAAACATTTCAATATCCAAGCATAACAAAAACTCAGGTTTATTATTACAGTATCAAACTAGGTTGAGAACAGACACAACCGTCACAAAGGTAGTTACACTAGACATCATACCTGCAGTCTAGCTATTCAATTTTCAAAGTCAAACTTGTTCGAATTTAAACCTTAATGCATATTCAACAAATACCTTAGTTGAGAACATACACAACTGGCATATCTACGATTTACACCTTTGGTTCAAAATTCTAAACATTTGGTTATCATATTCAAATTCAAAACCTCCAAAACCTGTATTATTTATCCCCTTGGTTGTGATAAGTATACATTTTTGCGATATAATTCACTGCGGTAATGAATTATCAACTTTCTTTACCCCCTAGGTTGCGGTAAATCTAAAAATCTACAATAGCTTACTATATTAGTCTCACTCCAAGTGTTAGTAAGTTCTTCTTCAAAGCTTGTGCCTGTATTATCTATCCCCTAGGTTGTGATAGTTATATGAATCTCTGATTTTTCCTATCCCCTAGGTTGTGATAGATACACAAATCTGCAGTATAGTTCGTTGTGTCAGTCTCGAAGCAACAACGAACGATTTAACCTGTATCATTTACTTCCTTGAATGTAGTCGATGTACGGAATCTACGATGTGACTTAGCGCGTCAGTCCAAATTGCTTAAGCCTATTCTAAGTCCATCTCATGTTTGTCTAAAAAATAAAAAAGGATTCTTTTTTTTTTAATTTACTATGATTATCTGTTAATTTCGCTATTAATTAAAAAAAAATTTAATTATTATTTTAAACTATTATTAATATCATTTTATAATTATTATTATTTAGTTATTACACGTCTTCTTATCGTAGGTCAGGCTCAGGCCTTATAAAGCCTAACCTAGCCTATTTCCACCCGTACAGACAACCACAATAAGTCTGATTAACCCTATTGGAACCCCTAATAATTTTCTTGATCCTTATTGCCAACCACTATAACCTCAACTAAAGTCTTCTTGAGAATCCAGACTACATAGTCTTTCAACGAACCTATCAACAATAGTTGATTACATAGATGCTTCTACACAAGTAGATTACACAATGTTTAAGTATATCAACATAAATAAAATTTTGACATTAAGTATCATGTTGGAGTTGAACTTATACTGTAACCATTAAATTACTTTGCTTTGGTGGATCTATTAGAAAGTTATGGATGCAATATATCAGTAATATATCTGTTGTGAATTTGATGCTTTGGAACAAAATATAAATTTGTTGTTTAATGTTAAGAAACAAACAAGGGTAGAATATATGAGGAACATGATGAACACAAGGATTGGTTATTAACTGTTATTCTTTCCTTTATGTTAAATCAAGATTACAGGTATACAAGAATAACAAATAACCCTCTCACCCTAAATTTTGATTTGCAGTATGCAATGATGAGAGACTGATATGCTATTTATAATAAACCTAACATACTAAACTAATGCACTTTTATCACAAATACCAATTGCAAGCTAACTTAGGGTACAAGCTAACTTAACCAATTGGACATAACAAACAAGTCCACTTCGATGCTAACAATCCTAGCATCCTCCGACACTACAAGTTAGAACACATTTCGAATACAGCTTGTAACACTTCGACAACAACATGTGAACAACCTTTAAATGCATGCTAAACTCTGTCGAATTGTCGAACCAAGATACTACCTTCGACCCAATAGAGTTCGATCCAATATCTCACAAATCTCCACCTTGGAACAAACTCTATTATCAAATAACAAACTAGTTTTCTTCATGTAGCTTTATCAACTGCATACAATGGAAAAACTTGCAACTAGGCAATGTCTTGGTGATCATATCAGCAGCATTGTGTTCTGTCGAAACCTTCAGCACTTGGACTTCTCCACTCTCGATTACCCTTCTAAAAAAATGCAGCCTCACATCAATGTGCTTGATTCGCTCATGATAGGCTGAATTCTTCGACAGGTGTATTGCACTTTGACTATCACATTTAACAGTGATAACTTCACCTTGAATTTTCAGCTCCTTAGCAAAACCTTCAAGCCACAATGCTTCTTTCACAGCTTCAATTAAAGCAATGTATTCTGCTTCAGTGGTTGATAATGCAACAACCTTCTGAAGTGTTGCTTTCTAACTAATTTTTGTACCAAACAAAGTGAAAACATATCCATAAATAGATTTTCTGGAACCCATACAACCTGCATAATCAGAGTCGACATATCCTTCAATTACTGCTTTACTATCTTCACCCAAGGCTCCACCATAAATTAAGACTCTGTTCAGAGACCTATTTATGAACCTTAGAATCCACTTCAATGCTTGCCAGTGAGCCTTTCCAGGATTCACCATGTACCCGCTTACAAGACTTACTGCATATGCTATGTCGGACCTAGTACAAATCATAACATACATCAAAGAACCTACTATGTTAGCATATGGTAGCTATTCATATAAGCTCTTTCGACCTCAGTACTGGAACAATGATCAATACTCAACTTGAATTGAGGGCTTGTTGGACTCACAACAGGCTTCGAATTCGACATACCAAACTTTTCGAGAATCTTCCATAAATATGCCAATATGCCTCTTGAGATAAGCATAATTTCGACTGCTTTCTATCTCTGCGAATATCAATCCCAAGAATCATGGAAGCTGCTTCCAGATCCTTCATTTAGAACTCCTTATTGAGTTCAGCCTTCACCCTCATTACCTCTTCGACATTGTTACTTTCTATGAGATTATCATCAACATAAAGCAACAAAATAAAAAATGAATTACCAGGACAAAATCTGAAGTAAACACAGTGGTCGAACTGACTTCTAACGAAACTTATACGTGCCATGAATTTGTCGAATCTCCTATTCCACTGTCGAGGAGATTGTTTCAGACCATATAAAGATTTATTAAATTTGCACATATAATCTTCCTTTCCCTTTTCGACATACCCTTCAGGTTGCCTCACCAGGATTGTTTCATCTAGATCACCATACAAGAACGCAGTCTTCACATCCATTTGTTCCAATTCAATATCTAATTGTGCCACCATGGAAAGCAACATTCGGATGGACCCATGCTTCATAATAGAAGAAAATACATCATTGAAGTCTACACCTTCTTTCGGAGTGAAACCCCTTGCAACCAATCTTGCCTTGTATCTTTTCGATGCCACTCCTTCGATTTCTTCCTTAACTTTGAAAATCCATTTACAGCTGACTAACCTGGCTCCAAAAGGTTTCTTGATCAATTCCCAAGTGTTATTATCATGAAGATACTTCATCTCATTATCCATGGCCTTCAGACATTCAGTCCTATTTCAACTCCTCATAACTTCCTTATGGTCTCTTGGTTCTTCATCTAGAACCTCACTTGCGGAGATTAAGGCATAAGCTATAATATCTGCATACCCAAATCTTTGAGGTGGCTTGATGACTCTCTGTGTCCTATCTCTTGCCAATAGATAGTAATCAGCATTTTCCTCAACTTCATCAGCATCCTCTACTTCTTCGACTTTATCTGGGATATGCAATTCAGCATCAACATGCTCCACCTCAACATGATTCTCTTCCTGTTCCAACTCTTCGTCAAATACTTCTGCACTTCGACCAACATCATCAGTTTTCTTGAAAGCCATTTCAGCTTCATTGAAAACAACATCTCGACTAGTGATAATGTTTCTGTGACCTGACTCTAGGAACCATAGCCTATAAGCTTTGACTCCTTCAGGGTATCCCATGAACATGCATTTAAGAGCTCTAGGTTCGACCTTGTCTTGCCTAATGTGAGCATAGGCTACGCAGCCAAATACTCTCAATTTTTCGAGATTTGGTGGATGTCCCAACCAAACTTCTTCAGGTGTCTTCATATCTAACACAGTCGAAAGACATCTATTTATCAGATATTTTGCCGTCGAAATAGCCTCAGCCAAAAACACCTTCTTTAACCCAACACTAGTCAACATGCATCTAACTCTCTCCAAGATGGTTCGATTAAACCTTTCAGTCAAACTATTTTGTTGTGGAGTGCCTGCAGTAGTTCTGTGCCTTGCAATACCTGAGGCATCACAAAATCTGTCGAATGCCTCATTGAAAAATTCAAGACCATTGTCTATTCTCAACCTCTTGACCTTTCTGCCAGTTTGATTTTCGACTAGAGTCTTCCAACCTTTGAAATTCTCAAAAGTTTCATCCATAGTCTTCTGAATGAATACCCATAACTTTTTGGAATAGCCATCTACTATGGATAAAGATGTCTTACTCATGAATGTGATGGACACCTTGCAGGCCCCTAAAGATCAACATGGATGTAATCAAGGGATCCATGTGTTCTTTGTTTACCTTTGTTGAACTTCCCTCTGCAACATTTTCCAAGTACACAGGGTTCACAAAACTTCATCTTTTCGACTTTTTCTCCACCAAGCAAATTTTGTTTCCCCAATTCGACTAGACCCCTTTCACTGACATGACCCAATCTCATGTGCCAAATTTCTATCTTCGACAAAGGTTTCGTGGATGCAACATTTGTCGAACCACTTACAACTTCAGCCTCAAGGGTATACAAGCCTTGTTTCTTCACGCCTCTCAAGACTTCCTTCGACCCCTTCATGACTCTCAGGATACTTTTCTCTCCTTGAAAAACATATCCTTTCTTGTCGAATTCACCAAGAGAGATCAAATTTCTCTTCAAATCAAGTACATACCTGACTTCAGTCAATAACCTTATTGACTCATCATGGAATTTGAATCTCACAGATCCAACACCTACAATTTTGCAAGCTTTGTTGTTTCCCAGCAATACAGATCCACCATCTTGATCACATAATTTCTCGAACAAGTCTTTGTTTGGAGTCATGTGCCAAGTGCACCTAAAATCCATAATCTACTCCTTCGACGGGTTGCTGCTCGAAACCACAAGAACATCAGATGAGTCAAAATCATCTTGAACAATAGCTGCATTGCCATTATCCTTTCCTCCATGATCTTTCAGGCGTTCAGGGCACACTTTTCTTGTGTGACCCTCCTTCTTACAATGATAACATCGAATACCAGATGCTTCACCACTATAAAACTTTTGATGACTTTTACCTTTCTTCTTGTCAAACTTACTATCCTTTCGCAAGAATTTTCTTTTAACGGCCAAACCTTCACCAACCGTCAAAGGTTTATACTCATTTCATTCGCTCAAGTCCTTCAAATACAAGGCTGATTGAACTTCTTCAAAGCTCAGGGACTCCCTTCCATACAAGAGAGTTTCTTTGAAGTGAGCATGTGATCTAGGCAACGCGCACAACAACAACGATGCTTGATCTTCATCATCGATCTTCACATCAATATTTTCAAGATCAAGAATCAGCTTGTTGAACATATCCAACTGCTCAGCCAACACTTTATCTTCAATCATCTTGAATGAATACAAATCTTGCTTCAGGTAGAGTTGATTCACCAACGATTTGGTCATGTACAAACTTTCAATTTTCACCCATAAACCTACCATCGTTGTCTCTTTTGATACCTTTCGAAGAACCTTGTCACCAAGGCTCAACAAAATTGCGCTATGGGACTTCTCTATCATCGCTGTCTTCTCTTCTGTAGTTAACGCAACATTCATGGTTGCTTCTCCCTTCAATGCTTCCAAACAACCCTGCTGAACCAGTAGGGATTTCATCTTCAAGCGCCATAGACCGAAATCATTCACTCCGGTGAACTTTTCAATCTCATATTTTTTTAAGGCATCTTCTCCACGCTCACCGCACCAATTTTTTGTGAATCTGATGCCTTGGAACAAAATATAAACTTGTTGCTTAATGTTAAGAAACAAATAAGGGTAGAATATATGAGGAACATGATGAACACAAGGATTGATTATTAACTACTATTCTTTCCTGTATCTTAAATCAAGATTACAAGTATACAAGAATAACAAATAACCCTCTCATCCTAAATTAGAATTTGCAGTATGCAATGATGTGAGACTAGTATGTTATTTATAATAAACCTAACATACTAAACTAATGGGCTTTTATCACAAATACCCATTACAAGCTAACTTAGGGTACAAGCTAGCTCAACCAATTGGACATAACAAACAAGCTCAATTCGATGCTAACAATCCTAGCATCCTTCGACACTACAAGCTAGAACACACTTCAAATACAGCTTGTAACACTTCGACAACAACATGTGAGCAACCTTCGACTGCATGCTAAACTCTGTTGACCCAATAGAGTTCTATCTAATATCTCACAATAATGAAAATGAGTCGTAAATACCATTGTCGCAGCTCCACCAGTAAGAAATATCATATTGAGCTCTTTTTAGAATTTTGCTAAAGCTTGACGTCATTTTGCCCATGTAGTTGCCGAGTCTGGTGTTTAATTTCTTATTTTTGTAGCCAATGTATTGTTATTACTACATTATTAATTTATGTTAATATTATTTATGAGTGGTATTGATATGACAAGTATTGGATATATCTTGGTCATACATGCAGTAGGTATGTAGGGTCTTCTTCTCTCTTTCCATACGTGCATATTTTCCACATGAGAAAGTAACTGTTGCATGTTCTATATGAGAAAGTAAAAGAACACATTGTAGAGCTACAAAAAGTCATTGGAACAAACTAAAGTCCCACATCGCAATATTTTTGTCAATTAGAAGAGTTTATAAACCTCTTATCAGCACCATATTTCAAATGTTTCAGTATTGGGCTTCTTGAAATCATATTGGGCTTAAGCTATAAATTGAATTTTAATAATTAATTTATAAATATAAAAAATGAAGAAAAAAATTAATAAAAAAAGTGTAAAAACAATTAATTGTACGAAAATTAATTCTTGGGTTAAAAGGTTTTTTTTATGGAATCTATTATTGTTGAGGGGCGAAAAGAATTTTTTTTAAAAGGGGGTACACCAAATCTTGCTACTATTGCAGGGGGTAAAAGACTATTAACCCTAATTAGTATCTTCCAGAACCTAAGTCATTAGAACCTTTCTGGGCTTGTTTAGAGAACTCTTGCCTTCTCAGTCTTCAACACTTGGTCTTCAGAAGAATGTCTTCAGATCTTCATAACTCGTTCAATAGAACCTTATCATCAGCATGTTTAGAACTTAGACACAAAAGTAAAGATTTAGAAGGCCTCCAAAGCTTCCTTGAATAAGTCACAATCATAAGCTCTTTTACTAACGTTCCTTAGAACTGTTGCATAAGACACATTGCTTAATCTTGAATTAACTTGTAACACACAAAAGGTATTGTTCCAGAGTATTGAGTTTAGAACTTGATGACGTTATAAACCTTCTTACCACAATCAGAACCTGTATAGAAAAATCCACACACTAGACAAAAACTTGTTAGGGTACACAATTATTCTTAAAGATGACATGTAAGGTTATCATAAAAATATAAGACTAGGTGTAGAACCAACTTTGAGCTTTCATCCGAGACCTTGGGATTTCCTTTGATACTTTGGAATTTCATCTGATATATTAAGATTTATCTAATACATGAAGTTTCATATGACATTATGGATTTCATTTGATGATTCTAAATTCATCTACTAGTGTGATTTTTCCTTTGTTATGCTTTACTTGTGGCTAAATCCAAAGGGAAATGAATGCTCATTTTGACCAATGTTATATGCTTGCTCTTCTTATGGTTAATTCACTTGAACACACAAAGGCTTTCTCTTGGGCTACCTTACAATGAGACCTTTTATTTCATATCTTTTACTTTATGCTTTAGGATTGTCTCTTCATCTCATTCCCTTCTATAATTTTAAAAATCTTCTTCCTATTTTAAAAACTTCTTGTTTTCAAACTTCTTCTGTTCTTAAAACAAACATTGACTTTTGTCAAGTGATCCATAAAATCTTTTTTTTAATAAATGCTAAAATACCTAAGCATATTCAAGCTCTTTTTTTCCATAAACTTCTAAAAAAGAAAAACCTCATCAAACTTCTTTTTGATACTTAGTTCACATTTTTTTCAAACCAGTCCTTTTCTGAAAGAAAGGATATGCGTATATTCTCGAAGTGATGCAAACTCATATACTTCTATAGTATATTGTGAAATTGATTAATATTTTCCGCTTTAATGTTGAGATACACTTGTTGAGTAAATCCGAGTAAAATTCTCCATATCAAGATGATCCAAATATTCATTTCCTCATACTTGTGGATAGTAGGTTGAGTTTTCCACTCAATTACGACAACATGTCTTTTTCACCTAAAATCAAACAACAACAAAAAGCACTTTTATAAAAAAAAATGAAAGTGGTTTATATGGGATAAGATAGATGTGAGGGGTGCTAATACTTTCCCCTTGAGTAACCAACCCCCGTGCCTAAATCTCTCTTTTGTTTTGGTTTTCAAAACTTTGTGTGGGTTTTTTTCAACCTTTTCCCTTTTACCTTTGGAAACAATAAAATTTGGTGGCGACTCTTTCTTTTTCTAAGTTAAGTTAAACAATCACTTAATTTGAATTTTCCCGACGTGATATCGAATAAGCAAATTAATCATCTCCTGGTTACTTTTATCCATTTGTCACCTCAACATATTCACATAACTCGTGGTGAAAGTAGGCATCACTTTGGAAGAAATGTCATTCTTAAAGGCTGGGTGTTTTGACCAGGGTTGTTTATTGACGATCCCGATCCTTGTAGTGGTGAATATATAGTCATTGCATTATGCACAGATGTTGATACATTCATATGTAAGCCTGACATTATCGAAGTTGGTATGCCATAAGGTTGTTTTTGACCATTCATAGTGTAGCGAAAAAAACTACGAGTGTACGCCATTGAATTGACTCAACTCGAAAAAATAACAATGAAGTCGCCACTGCGCTTTTATTTTATCCAAAGGACTAGGAAAAAAAGTGAATAAAATCCTAAAAAATAGGCATTCTAGATCCGGGGGTTAGTTATGCTAAGGGAAGGTGTTAGGCACCCAAAGCATCCCTGGTACTCCGTAGAAACCTTTTTGAAAATTTTTATATGTGTGCTAAAAGAGTATATGTATAAAATGGATGGTGGGGGTGAGAAAAGAAGTATTTTTTTTACAATTTTTGATTTGATGGATCTTCCAATGAGTTCTAGGCCTATATACCAACAATATGCAATGTTGAAATCAAAACCCATGTAGTTCGGGTAAAAAAGAATAAAATTTTGTGTGTTGGTTGATTTTAAGAAAATGGTTTTTTAAGAAAAGCCATAAATGGATCAAACAATTTGAATGAGTTTATGTGTTTTTTAGTCTTATAAAAAATGGTCAAAGTATTGTTAAATGAATTGGAAGTTTATTAAGAAAAGAAGTTTGAAAATGCATGGACCTAAGTCCAAGTTTTTTATGAAAACGGTTCGAGTTTTGAAAAATAAGAATCCTTTGAAAAAGAGGGAAGATTTTGAAAATTAAAGAATAGGGGAGTAGATGAAGAGGCTAACCTATGTGCATAAAGTAAAAGGTAACGGTAAAGAAAGATCTAACCGGGTGAAAAAATAAGTACTTGATATCAAGAAGACAATAAAACATTCTCATCCTTTGGAGTACCACACAAGCAAAAAATAACCAGATCAAAAAAACTAAGCTTAAGATAAATCAATGCCTCAAATGAATTCATGTCTCAAGTAAAACAGGTAGAGTAACGGTTGTATTTGAAGGAAATCCACTCATGATCGAGTATAAACGGAATAGCCTTCATACAAGATAATAAACCAAGCAAGACAAAATAACACCAAGATCTCATAAATCTCCAAGCTGAGGTAGAGGTCCTAATCCTAAGTCCAAAGGTCAAACTCCGAGCATAGGGATATTAACCAAGTCCAATCAAAAGTCTTTGATGTTTAGGTTGAATTATTAGGTATCTTTCAAAAGGAAAAATAAAGCACAAATGAGCAAATTCAAAATAACAGGAAAATAAAATGTTCAAGTGAGCAAAGAGAAAACATGACATGAAATGTAAATGCTCAAAGTAAAGTACATAAAGTAAAGAGCATAAAAATAAAAGCGGAAAAATAAAAATAAAAGCGAAATGTAAAAACGTAAAATAAAGTTAATTGTTAGTAATTAGTCGTTAGCAGGATGATCATCTTGAAGCTTGTACATGAAGACTTGCCAGAAGCTTGATAGAATCATAGCGATCACACGACAAGATTCAATTGCTTTTTGTCAAGTATATCATCCGTTTTGGAACAATTAAATATCTCAACACTTGATCAAAGATGGTTGAGAATTTCAATTGAACCAAGTTAGTGAAAACTTGCCAGAAGCTTGATTAAAAAATCATAGCGACCACACGACAAGTATCACAGGTGTTGAACCAATATCAAAGCTCAAACAATATTTTGGGGCTTTTTGCAAAACATAAAGTTTATGCCACCAATTAATCATCTTCTGATTCGGGACAAAAGAAAAAGAAAGAGAATGTGGTAAGATGAAGAGGGAAGGGATGTGTCACAAAAATCATTCATGCGTCAGATGAATTCATTCGGTCTAACTTCGTCAAAATCAACCAACTATCTTGGTGGATTTGGTCTTAAGACCTATCAACATCCAAGTTCCATTGATGTTGAGGAAATTTATGACTAAGAATAAATCCAAAATCAGCAATGAATATTTAATAATAAAATCTATAAAAAATTATTTGAAAATAAATTATTTAATTGGATTTTAATTGATGAAATACATAATGGTACCCAAACACCAAAATAAAATTCCATGAAAATTATCCAATGTCAAACAAAGGTCAACAAGTAATGACAAAAATTTCCAGAATTTTAAAAAGACAGAAAGTATTTTTTAAAAATAAAAGAAAATGGTAAAACAAACCAAAAATTGTCAAAAATAGAAAAATCAGAAATAAAAATAAAATGAGGTCACCAATATCTGTCAAATGAATATTGGATCCTTCCATAATTTTTTCAGAATTTTTTAATGTCAAAAAGTATTTTAAAACATTTAAATATATTAAATAAAAGAGAAAAATCATAAAAATATTAAATATGAAAATAAAATTATAAAAAAATAAAAAATCAGAAAGAGAATATTTAAAAATATTTTTGTGAATTTTTTCATAATTTTTAAATTAAAAATGAATTTTCTATGATTTTTTGAAGTTTAAAACAATAAAAATATAAAATCAGAAAATAAAGTAAAAGCCAAAAAAATATGGACCATTAGATCATAGTCAAAACGCGTTAGTAATCACATCGAATGGACATGACGTGCTGTACTTGATATGGACCTCCTTGGCTTTCACACCGGATCAGAATTTAAAAATTAAAATAAAACGAAATAATATGGACCATCAAATAATGTCAAAACACGTTAGTAAGCGAATCCAATGGATCAACCGCGCGGTGCATATTTTGGACCTCCTGAAATATAACACACAATCACTTATTTCAGAAACTTGAAAAAAATGCGTGACAAATTGTCATTAGTTGTGACGAGACATGTCATCGTCTTCAACCTCCAGCTAACGCGAAAACCAGACTCCTCAAATGGAAAAAAAATCAATGTACATGAGTTGTATCCTTGGAATCGTCTCTTCAAGACAATCTCAACCACATGCTCGTGAAAAATTTATTTACATTAGGTGAAGACAAGTTTGGAAAAAACCAGAATAATAGCGAGCTTTTGTTTTTGAAATTACACAGTCAATTCTCAATGAAAATACAAATGGTGAAGACCACGAGGATTAGGGAGATGGGGAGAATAAATTAGTACTTGATTTGAAATGATTTGGTGAGGATTCCTACTTGAACGAAGTTCACTTTCAGAGCTCTGAAACTTGACTTGGATAGCACGATTCGGGGGATCTCAAGGCACGATTCTTGTTCTGTTAGCTTTAGAGAAGTTCAAGGAAGAAGAATAAATAATCAATTTCGAACTAGAAGGGCTTTAAGAGTGAAAACGAATTTGCAAAAATGTGAGGCGTGGAGTGAGTTTGACAGCGAATTTATGGCTCTCAAAACTTGAGTAAATGCGTGAGGAATGATCCTCTATTTATAGAGAAGAGAATGGTGATGACATTTGAGAGAATTAGTGAGATTTGGAGCGAAATCGTGCAAGGTGTGTGCACGAGGGAAGTGTGACCTCAAGTGCATCAAAACTCAGCCAAAACTTGTGTTTCAAGGTGCTAATTAATTCTGGGCAACTTCTAATCATGATTAGTCACGAAAATAAGGCTTAATTTGTCTTAAAAAATGAATGGTAGCACAAATGCACAAACTGGTGGTGAGCTTGAAACAGGTTTTGACACGACTTTCACACCAAGGACAAACCAAATTCACTCGTGCGTTTTCTAATTTTCTTTGAGCCAAATGAAGTACTCAAAGAGTAGAACATAATTCACAAATAATCATCTCCAATAGATGCTTGAGTTGAGAGATACAACCTTTAGGATTTATGAAAAACACTGAAAATCAGGCTGACCTTGGTCAAGCATGCCATACTTTCTAAAAAATGACCTATAATGTTTTCTCTTCAAACATGGCCTTCCTCTCAAAAAAATTTCTTGGTCATAAAAGATGATATGAAGTAGACCTCTTAAAGAGCATTTTGCAATAAGAACCACTAAAAACTCCAAAAATTGAGAGAGTTATGGTCTTGTAACGTTGATGGAAATTCATGAAATTCACAATTGGGGATGGCATTCACCTCTTCAAGATTGTTGTGCAAAAAGAATGACCTCAATCATTTATAAATGATGATCATGTTATGATCTCTTGAAGTTGATTGATAAAAAATTGAGAAACCCATCAATGACTTGTAATCTTTTAACTTCTTAGGCAAATTTCCAAGCATTTACTCTTCCTAACAAGTGAACTAAGTTGTATTAGACATTCTTAGGTTAATTGTGAAAAAATAATGAGCTCAGGGAAACAAGGGATGACCAAGTTATGGTCCTTTGAAGTCATACAAGATAGATGAAGTGTCAATCTAGAGAACATGCAATCATAGACCTTCAAAATAATCTTATAATCAATTAAAATCCTTGGGCCAAAGATTATACATATTAGAAGTCCTTTTAAGAATCCAATGGCTTTAGAATCATCCACAAACTTCACACAAAAACCAATATATAGTTCTTAGAAGCCTAAAACCCTAATTTCAAGATAGATGACCATGGCATGGAGAATTCTTCAACTTTGATGATCTTTATCACATATGGAGCATACACTCAAAATGATAGACTATAATAGATGACAAGAGAATCCCATAATGAGAACAAACATTTCAAAGCATTGAGAGTTAAGGAAAGAAGACATGGAAATAAACTCATGAACCTATATACTTCTTGCATTAGAAACCTTTGCATCATCCACCTACATCACAACATCTAGAGAGAAAATGATATACATATCATAATTATTCAAGTATCAATCATTATATACAAAAGCATATACATTCAAGGTGCTCGGTGATCTCCCAAGGGAAAACCCAAAGACAAGAGATAAACCTAATTTGTAATCTTTGTACAATGCAATGGCATGAGAAATTAGGGAATCTTAGGGGAAAAATTTAGGGTACAATAGTTTCCCTTATTTAAGTGTCTTCTATCCGGAGATAAGAAGGAAACCTTCGCCTCAATAGGATAGAAGATACTTAAATATAACACAAACCCTATTTTTGGCCCTAAGATGCTATGCAATGCTTAATGGTTATGGGATGCAACGTGATAGGTTTCACAGGGGAAACAGGACACCACTGGGGAAGAAAAAATAATAAAGACGTACTAAGAATGACAGCTTATCCAAGGACACGAATTAATAGGGGAAGAAACTCGATCTCATGGGAGGAAACCCAACTCCACTGGGAAATGGGAACTCAACTTTATTGGGTTAAGGCCCAAAGAAGAGACAGAATAACATCAATTCAATAAATGAGGTGAAAGAAAAGGAAGTAATAGCAATGATCCATAGATAGACATCAAACTATCTCTTCACAGAGGAGTTAGCAAAAATGAGGGGATTGTGCCGACTTTCTAAAGATGATAAACTACCAATTTCAAAGTAAACACCAAAGAACTTCTGACTGAAGGTGGTCAAGAGAACAACATTGGTAATGGACTAAGTTTCCCAAGAGTTTTGGAGATTCATCGAGAACGGGTCTCAACTTCCTCTTTAACCAACACATTTCATATGGAAAGGGTAACAACACAATCATTCAACCACGAGCTAAAATCTTGCCTATTGGAGCATTCAAACAAATCTTCGACAAACTACCTCCCATAATGACGAGGCTACCATTCATCGGCATATCAAACTTAATCATGAACATCTATCAGAGTCGTTCAACAATGAGCTTGTAATTCACCCATCAGATCATTCAACAATGAGCTTGTAATTCATCAACCGGATCATTCTTCGGCCATTCAACAATGAGCTTGTAATTCACCCATCAGAGTATCAAAAAGAAACATTCATCAATGAGTTTTTAATTCACCCAAAGTAACATTCATCAATGAGCTTGTAATTCACCCAAAGAAACGTTCATCAATGAGCTTGTAAATCACCCATTGGAGAATAAACGACTAATAAATAATGAGCTTGTAATTTACCCATCGGAATACCAAAAAGAAACGTTCATCAATGAGCTTGTAATTCACCCATTGGGAATAAACGGCTAATCAACAATGAGCTTATAATTCACCCATCGGAATACCGAAAAGAAACATTCATCAATAAGCTTGTAATTCACCCAAAGAAATGTTCATCAATGATCTTGTAAATCACCCATTGGAGAATTTCACAACAAGTTTTCAACCTGCTGGAGAGATACGGTCAATCAACAATGAGAGATTCCCCGTCGGGGTACTGGAAAGAAATCAACTTGGAATTACCAGAGTCGTTGGGGAATATTGGCTGCTCAAATAAAGAGACCGCCGCCTGCTGTTAGGAAAGAGAAGATTGTAATAATACTGCTGGAGGATGAAAACAGGCTTCTTGGGTAAAATCAAGTTCACTCCTGCTGAAGAGATAAATGCACTCTCTATCTAGAACTCACAGTCTAGAGAGATCAAAATAATAATGCTTCTTGGAGACCAGAATTCACACCACGACCACACTAGGGAAAAATATTTGAATAGGCAGAGAGTTGGGTAAGAGGGTTAACACTCTATTCTTCGACGAGGGATAACTTAGTGGGACAGATGAAAGGGGGAAACACTTTCTGCCTAATGTTGACTTTCTAATAGAGAGGATACACAAAACATTAATGAATGCAAATAAGAAAAGAATTGTAATTCATCTATGTATGATGTATGTATGAATGTATGTATGAGCGTGTGTATATATGTATACTAACAAAACAGACACACTGCTCTAGGGATAATCACGTAGGGCCAACTTGGTAAGGATAACACTTGGCCAAAGCTCATAACAAACCACCAACTTGAGGGACAACGTCCTACTTCAAGGCTCAACTTATCTTAGAAAGGAAACATGGCTTGAAAAATGGTCAAATCTTTATCACATAGCAACAAAACCCGAGAATGGCAGGGATGCGACAAACTTCTCCAGACTTCACCGGGGATAAAAATGTCACATGCGATGAGGAGGAAACACTAATATGCTTAAATAACCGGGACAATGGTTGTACAGATTTCTATGGGAAGATTCAAGAAACTTCACGGGGATATCCAACTCTACATTAGCACCTCATGTTCGAGAGAATTTATCTCGGGGACCCTGTTGGGGAACGATTGGGACCTTCTTCGAACATCAACAATCTCTTTTGTTATTAGGACCATGTTATTCTATTCTTTTGATTCAAGTATAAAGTAAACACACTTAATTGCAAAAAAAATTCACAAGTATGTTCTATTGAATCTATTTGTTTTGAAATGTATTTTTAATAATAAAAGAATATTTTTATAAGCTGAATAAGATAAGATTGCAAAGAAATTAGATAAAAGCTTAAATTTTATTGATAGAATGGTAGCCTGCCAATAACATGACTCCATGGATGACTACAAAGTTTTGAAAAATGGTAAATACATGGAAAAGGTACATTGGAAAATAATGATCACTATCCTCCATAACAACTTCGAACTCGTGTACTATATGCTTCAGTTGAGGTGTGAAGAAGATTCATGTAGATTGTTGATTCTATGATCAAGTCTTGTCTGATGTAGTTACTTGTCATAAAGGTCCCTAACTTTTTCCTAAACTGCCCTTTTGGGTTTTCACTCTACCGGGAAATTTATTCTGTTTATGTCTCTAACTTTTGCCTAGATCGCCCTTTCGGGTTTTCAGCCTACCAAGACGCTCTTTTTTGCCTAAGCCGCCCTTTCGGGTTTTCAACTTAGCGAGCTATTCTTTTATTTATTTAGGCAAAGTATTTCTTAACTACATCAGCATTCAAAGGACGTGGGAACTCCTCTTCATCCATAGTTTCAAGAATTAATGCACAACCAGAGAAGGCTTTCTTGACAACATATGAGCCTTCAGAGCCTAAAGACATGATCTTTCTAAGCACGAGGTCACCTTCTCTAAATACACGAGGTTTGACCTTCTTATCAAAAGCTTTCTTCATTATTTTCTGGTACAGTTGACTGTGACACAAAGCAGTCATTCTCTTTTCCTCAATCAAATTCAACTGATCAAACCGATTCTAAATCCATTCAACATCTAAGGATTCAGCTTCCATAATCACACGCAAATATGGAATCTCAACTTCAATGGGGAGCACTGCTTCTATACCATAAACAAGAGATAAAGGAGTGGCCCCTGTTGAAGTTCGAACCGAGGTCCGATACCCATGCAAAGCAAAAGGCAGCATCTCATGCCAATCCTTATAGGTAACAACCATCTTCTGGATAATCTTCTTGATGTTTTTATTAGCAGATTCAACTGCCCCATTCATCTTGGGTGTGTAAGGAGAAGAGTTGTGATGGAAAATATTGAACTCTTCGTAAAGCTCCATCATCGTCTTATTATTTAGATTCGAGCCATTGTCAATGACGATCCTACTTGGCACACCATACCGACAAATGAGATTATTTTTGATAAACCGAACCACCACTTGCTTGGTAATGTTGGCATAAGAAGCTGCTTCAACCCATTTGGTGAAGTAATCAATTGCTACCAAGATGCAACGATGTCCATTATAAGCCTTGGGTTCAATCATTATGATTATGTCAATACTCCACATAGAGAAAAGACGTGGGGAATAAATAACATTGAGAAGTGTAGGAGGCACATGAATCTTATCAGCATAAATCTGACACTTATGGCACTTCTTCACATATTTTTAGCAATCAGATTCCATCGTTAACCAATAGTAACCTACCCTTAGCATCTTCTTATCCATGGAGTGTCCATTGGCATGGGTACCAAAAGAACCCTCATCAATCTCATGCATCAACATGTGTGCCTCGTGTATATCTATGCATCTTAGCAAGACCATATCATGATTTCTCTTGTATAATACACCCCCATCGAGGAAGAAGCTACCATAGAATCGCCTCAATGTCTTTATGTCTTTGCTTATCGCATCAACCGGATACTCTTGAGTCATCAGGAAGTGCTTGATATCATAATACCAGGGTTTATCATCCTTTTCCAAATCCATGGAAAATATGTAAGTTGGGCTTTCCAGGAACTCAATGGTGATCTGAGGTACATCATTCCATCGATTTACCTTTTACATGGAAGCCAAAGTATCTAGAACATCTGCCATCTGATTTTCACCCCGAGGAATATGGTGAAGCTCCACCTTATTAAGCCAGGGTGACGAGTCTCCCAATCTCCTTTAGTCTGATTTATTACCAAAGCTGAATCACCATACACATCAAGAATTTTGATTCTGAGATCCATGGCTTCTTCAAGACTCATGATACAAGCTTCATTTTCTTCCATATTATTAGTACATCGAACATCAACCTTGTTTTGAAAGGGATGTGAGACTCTTGGGGAGTAATGATTACAACACCAATTCCTTTTCCATAATCATTCACGGCTCCATCAAACACCATAACTTAGGATCTGGGACTTCTTCAGGTAAAGGTTGATCACAATCTTGCATTTTCAAATACATCATATCTTCATCAGGGAAACCAAATCCAACAGATTGATCATCTTCAATTGGCTGATGAGCCAGGTATTTAGCTAGCACATTGATTTTGATAGCTTTCTGGGAGCCATATTCAATATCATATTCAGATAGCAACATCTACCAACGAGAAATTCTTCCTGTAAGAACAGATTTTTCCAAGATGTAATTGATTGGATCCATTCGAGAGATCAACCAAGTAGTATGGTTCAACATATATTATCGCAGACGCTTCACATCCCAGGCTAAAGCACAACAAGTATTTTCCAACATAGAATACCATGACTCACAGTCAGTGAATTTCTTGCTCCGATAATAAATGGCATACTCTTTTCTTAAGATTTCATCTTGTTGTCCCAAAATACAACCCATGGAGCTATCCAACACATTCAGATATATAACCAATGGTCTTCCTTCAACAGGAGGAAGCAGGATAAGAGGCTCAAGTAAGTACTCCTTGATACATTCAAATGTTATTTGGAAATCATCCGTCCATACGCAAACTTGATCTTTCTTCAACAGTTTGAAGATTGGTTCACATGTCGCAGTCATATAGGAAATGAACCTGGAGATGTAATTCAAACGTCCAAGGAAGCCTCTGACTTGCTTTTTAGTTCTTGGTGTAGGCATCTCTTGAATTTCCCTAACTTTATCAAGATCAACTTCAATTCCTTTTTGTAACACCCTGACTTCCCCGTTGCATAATTATACAAAATCAGAGTAACTTTTAAATTTAAAACAACATAAATCAGGATGTCACATGCTTCAAAACCACAACAACTTATTCAATTTGATACATAGCACATGATTAGAATAAACGTACCATAGTATGAATCAAAACTTTATTGAAATAGCGAAAATATTTCAATTCTCAACGAAACAACATCAACAAAATATTCCGAAGTTCAAACTACTCCAATCGAAATAAACAACAGAAAACCAAATCAAAATAAACATTTAAACGTTTATCCCCAACCCGAGTGTTACGTATTAGAGCATAACATCGACTCGATCTAAAAAGAAGAGCAACCTCTTCGACTCCTGCTACTCGAGCTACTCTTGAGTATCTGCACGTTACCCATGAAAAGGCAACATAACAACAAAAGAGGTGAGATATCACAACAATATAAAGAACAGTATAATCATAGATATATGAAATTTTCATGCATAATTATCAGTGTTCAAGCATTTCATCACCCCAACACAATTGTCATAAATCGTACAATAAAACAATTCACAATCAACATCAATAACGATTATGGAATGCAACTCAACCTAGACACAATGCATGCGGTACCAAGATTTCCACCGAATCCACTCCATCTAGGATCGGGGTCACCATTTTCGTGAACAATTGGTTCACCTAACGACTAATCCACTCCATCTAGGATTAAAGCCATCAACAAAAGGGAATAAATGTATTCACCTCGCTCGTATCCACTCCATATAGGATTTGAGCCAACAAAAACAACAATGATGCAATATGGATGCATGAGACATAATCATGAAACTCAACAACATAATACATTATTTTCAGTCATCCTCAATATCTTATCGTTTCCAGCCACCTGATGTAAGCCAACAACAACAATACAACACAACACGATCATCAATTTCCACACAATTCTTTATAACACACAATTAAGAACTTTCGCAAAAGAGGTTAACTTCATAAAATAATTAAATACTGTGCTGAAATCCATTTTTACATAATAGACAACGTTCTCAACTTTACGGCAATTCAAACGGTGCGTCAAACAGACACCCGAGTGCAAAGTTATGTATTTTCAAAGTTTTGAAAAATTGTCAGCTTTAGTGAAGTAACGGGTTACCTCAGGATGATAACCGGTTACTTCAACCATGATATGCTTCTATTATGAAATTTTTGCCTGAGGTAACCAGTTACTTCAGAATGGTAACCGGTTACTTCACTAAAACAGTAACCAATAACTATAAATTTTGATCGAGGTAACTAGTTACCTTAGAATGGTAACTGGTAACTTCACTGAACCAATAACTAAAATCCCCAATATTTTTTGAGTTAACCTGTTACCATCCTGAAGTAACTGGTTACTTCACTATTGCAGAGTCAAAAGCCATAATTTTCATCTGCTACGAGATTGCCCTATTTCCATCCAAAAATCAGTTTTTTCCCATACATTAAAACATGTTAATTCACAAGATCATTAACCCAAATTATACACAACAATTCAAATCACCATGTTACACCAATTTCATCAATTCACAAATCACCATAGAATAAATTCACCATTCAACACTATCACACAAAACAACCATACAACAAACCCCATATACCTAAGATTATACTACCCTTTAGAAAGTTGGAACCCCACCCTTACCTTGGATTGAAGGTTACTCTAAGACCTCTAACAATAGAGTTATTCCTCTTCTTGCCTTAATCCTCTTGCCTTTTCTCCTTATCTTCTCTTCCTCTTCTACTTTTTCTTGTTTTTACGATGCAACTAATGGGGATTATAATTCTTATTTCACCTTATAGTCATATCTACCCTTAGGACCCCTAATGTTGGTTTCTCTTTTCTATCTTCACTTATTCCACTAAATTACCACATTGCCCTTATCATTTCTCTACTAACTATTTTATTTAAATTATTTAAATAAAAATTAACTTATTAGTAAAAAAAAATTCAAATTCTATTATTTCTAAATTTAATAATTCACCAACAAATTAATAAATCTAGATTTCTCCCAACAACATTAAATCTGACACTACCCATACCAAGCAATATCAAAACACACCATCCAACACACCAATTATCAAATAATTTCTAACTACATAATTAAATAATTAATAAATTAATCGGGGCATTACAACTCTCCCCCACTTAGAATATTTTCGTCCTCGAAAATTACCTAATACAAACATCTCCGGATACGACTCTCGCATCTTGCTCTCCAATTTCCATGTCGCGTTTTCACCGGTAACTCCTCTCCAAACCACTTTCACTAAAGTTTTCTCTTTTCCGCTTAGCTTCTTGATCTCGTGACTTTCGATCCTTACAGGTGCAATTTCCACAGTAAGATCATCCCGCACTTGTACATCATCCATCGGAATCTCATGAGACGGATCTAGATTATACTTTCGGAATTGCGACACATGAAACACATCGTGAAAATTGGATAGATTAGGTGGCGAGGCCACTCTATATGCAACAATCCCTACTTTCTTAGAAACCTGATACGGACCAATAAATTGATGAGTCAACTTCCTAGATTTCAACGCACGACCAACACCAGATATCCGAGATACTCTTAAGAACGCATGGTCTTCTTCTTCAAACTCAAGCTCACTTCTCCTTTTTTCATGGTAACTCTTTTGCCTACATTGAGAAATCATCCTTTCTCGAAACAATTTCAACTTCTCGGTAGTTTCTCGCACCATTTCCGGTCCAAGCACTACACTTTCACTAGTCTCATACCAACATAAAGGTGTCCTACACCTCCGACCATACAATGAATCTAAGGGTGCCATACCAATGCTAGAATAGAAACTATTGTTTTAAGTGAACTCAAATAATGGAGGATGACTACCCAATGCACCTACACTCCGGGTCACTCGACCAGCTTCCGCAATATTTTCCACATGAGAAAAAGGTCGATTAGGGATCTCAACATCTCCTTCCAAAATGGTGGCATTGTACTTGTATAGCACAACTTTTTTGGAACTATATGGGACAGGACCATTCAAGCTAATAACCAAAGGAGCGACAGGCGGTTTGCTGTAGTAAGTCACCTCCACAGGAGTGGGTATATCAAAGTGTGGCATAATAACATTCACATCCGCTTCTTCACCCAACTCAGACTCATCGGCGGAGAAATATTCATCAGCAGAAACATATTCATCATCAAATTCTTCAAACAATTCCTCAATCATATTGACGCCATTGTTGAAACCAACTCTACTTACTACATTTTGAATGGTTCCTTTATTAATCAATCATTGGATTCCTCTTCTAACAAGTTCACAACCACAACGATCTCTACTGCATATAGGAAAATCATTGTAATTATGTGCTTCTTGACCTTCCAAAAATAAAAATGCAGCATGCAAATTGACCAGATCGGCATTAGTTTTATTCACATCACAAATTTGAATTTCTCTAGGAGGGCCATAAACGACATTCACTTCATTCTCAGGCTCATATTTCAACCTAATAACCTGAATAAGGTTCCTATCCATCATATCTTGAAGATCACTCTTTATATTATCACAATCACGAGTACCCTCGCTGCACACATTACAAGCAACATAATCATGAATGCAATAGTCAACTTTACAGAGAGCAACGTGCATCTTTACGAAATCTCCAATGATCAAATTCACATCATAAACCCTGTTTTCTCCGTCAATCATATTCACAGCATTTCCATGTTTGGGCAATGGATTCTCTTACACATTAGAACCCATGTCTTTGAAAGATAAGAGACAAGATCTGACCATCTTTTGCACTTCTGACTTTAATGGATAGCAATTCTCAATATTATACCCTAGAGCTCCTTGACGATAAGCACAAGTATCGGCCTTGTAATACCAAGGCAAAGGATTTGGAATAGCTGGAGGAGCCCTTGGTTGCACCAAGTGCCTCTGTATCAATGTTGGGTACAACTCCGTATAAGTCATCGGAATTGGATCAAACGGTTCTCTTTTTAGGCCTTTCCCTTGCTGATATGCTTTGTGATAAAGGATGGTAGTTGGAGCAACAACCGGAGTTACAACAACAACAACTTATTGATTCCGAGGACGTCTTCTAGGAAGTTTAGTTCTCCTTTCTCGAACAACAACATTAACATCTTCCTTCTTTTTAGGGAAACCAAAGGATGGATTTTTGGCTCCACTCGATCCTTCTTCTTTCGTCAATCGTCCCTCTTAGACATATTCTTCTAGACGAGCTCCCATGCTCACCATTTCAGCAAAATCATTAGGTGCACTGGCTACCATCTTTCTGTAATAGGATGGACCCAAAGTTTTCAAGAAAACCTTGGTCATTTCCTATTCACTTAATGGAGGAATAACCTATGCAGCAAGCTCATGCCATCGCTGAGCATACTCTTTGAATGATTCTTTATCCTTCTGAACCATCACCCTTAATTGATCACGGTTGGGCGCCATATACATGTTGTAGTTGTAATGCTTTACAAAAGCTTCACCCAAATCATTGAATGTATGGATGTCACTGCTGTCTAGATTCATATACCATCTTAAAGAAGCACCAGTCAAGCTATCTTGAAAGAAATGAATGAGCAAACACTGATCTTCAGTATGAGGGGACATCCTTCTCAAGTACATCATTAAATGATCACAGGGACAAGAATTTCCCTTGTACTTCTCGAACTCTAGAAATTTGAATTTAGCAGCACTTTCACATTAGAAACTAAGCACAGATCATTGACATTGTCACCAAAAAGCTCTTTCCCTTTAAGGGCTTTCAACTCTTATAGCATCTTGTCAAACTATTCCCAAAATCTGTCTATCCGATCATAGAATTCAAAACTTTCACTCTGAGGAGGAAGAGGATTATCAAACTCTTTGTTGAAAACAGGAGTAGCATGCACCACAGGAGGTGCGGAAACAACAGCAGGTTGGGCCAAGGAGGTTACTTGAGCAGTAGGGTTGTAACCTTCAGGCATGAAATTCTTTTGCATTCCCCAAGGATAACCGGGAGGCATACGGTGCTGCACGGTAGTGTAACACGGTGAACTGACTTTTAGTGATTTTGTATCGCAAATGTGCGGATAGCAAGAGTCGTTACCGACTTTTATTTTTATCCAATTAAGGGAAGGTAAAAGTATAGAAAAAGACCTTCGTTTAGATTCTGAGTACGGGAGAAGGTTATGAAAAGGGAAGGTATTAGCACCCCTTTTCATCCGCAGTTTATTCTACGGGCTCTTAGTTGCTCTAGATCACTTTTTTAAAATTGCTTTCTGTGTGTTTGAAAAAAATGTTTTGAAAAGGCATTTCGCTTTGACTTTGTAATGACTCATGTAGGAGTGTATACAAAGTGTTTGGAAATGTTTCGTTTTGAAAAGAGTTTGAACTTTGAAAAAGAGTGTGTGGTGTGAATAGAATTTGGTTTAGAGCAAGCAACTAAAAGACTTATTACCCACTCGGAATTGGTCATTTTCGTACTTCTACGTTCCTTTAGAATAGCGCTACCCATACCATTGGTTGGTTGGTAACTCCATTCATTGGATGTAAGCGGGACATTCGAAGGGACATCGGATGGTCATTGAAGGCAACTTGTAGGAAGTATCCTAGCATATTCGAAGGGACTATCATCATTTTTCGTAGGCGACAATCGAGGGTCAAGATCATGTATTCGGAGGCGACATCGCGGGTCTTATGATCTTTGTATTGAAGGGACTATGATGATTTGTTTGTAGGCAACGGTGCTAGGATACCTCTACGTTCGAGGGACATGACCATTTGTGATTCGCAAAGGCAACGAGAGAGAATTACCCTAAGGGGTGCATGTGTGAAAGAAGTGTGTTGATTTCATATATTTTATCTTGAAAATTAGTGGGCTAAGTTCATTATTATCTTGCCATACACGCCTAGTTACTAGCAATTGATAGGGTGCGGAAAGTAAAATGCGGAATGTAAAGATGCGGAAAGGTAAATCCTACGCTATTACAAGGCTTTGGGGCAGATACATAATTTAAAATGCGGAAAATATAGACCTAATTTTAAACTATTACATCCCATATACAGTTACATTATTGAAAAAAAATAAAATGATAAAGCAAGAATCGTCTGAATCGGATCAACCTGTAAAAGAACGAGAAATCGGAAAATGCGAGATGAATCGAATAAGAGAAAAAATGTTAGAAAAATGCAAATTTTTATATGAGAAAATTATTACATGCTGGAAATAATATAAATATGCTAAAATAAATTTTTGGGATTTTTTGGATGCAATTTAATAATCAAAAATGAATTTAAAATGATTTAAATGCAAAATTATGAATAAAAATAAATATGCATGCAAAATTGTATTTTTTAATTTATTAAATTAAATAAAGATTTTCAGAAAACAAATGTGAAAGGAAAATAATTTTTGACAATTTTTTAATGCATAAATAAAAATATGAAAATAATTAAAACAATGCAAAAATATTAAATAATGAAAATATGAAAAATATGAGATTTGCAAACTTGTAAAAAGAAATGTCATGGCGAGGATCGAATCGAGACATGTGAGAGCATCTACCAACAGTACACGCCTTTACCACTACGCCATGTGTGCTTCACTGTTTGAGATCCGAAGGGAGTGGGTTATAACACGCGTCGCTTCCTGACTTGCCTCGTCTTCGCGCCATCCATCGTCTTCCTCGTTATGAATATTTGAAAACTTCGGCGTCGGCCATTGCTCGATGCTACAGGCCCCGCAAAATCAAAAACGCAGCATACATAATATAAATAACATCTAAGACCATGGTTCGATTGGAAACATCATTCCGAATGCAATGGTATTGGTCTTGAGGTCCAATTTTTCCTGTTTCATGAAACCCTAAATCGATCTCAGAAACCCTAGCAATGGCATAACTCGATCCAGGCACTCAAAACGCAATTAAACCGTCCAGATAGCTTGCATACTTGATTCTAAACATGAACAAACAATCAAAACAAGTTAATAATGCATGAATGATGAAAATCGATTTTTGAAAATTCAAGAACAAACCAAATTCGGTTTTCACGATTCTTGATGATTTTTGGCAAAGTAAAGGTCTGATTCGATTCTGGAGATGTCAAGGAATGTGTTGGACACCTTAAAATTGATTGAAAACGGCTGGAAGTGTGATTGCCAATAGCTTGAAGGTCACGGTTTTTTGAGCTTTGGAATAGGGTTTCTAGGGCAATTTTTCTGTTCTCTCTTGATAGGTATGCATCACACATTTATACTGGATGAATTTGGCATGGTTTTTGGAAAGAATCAATCAACATTCAATGTAAATCAAAATTGATTTTTGTAAAAAAATTAAATTTTCAAAATTTGATTAATTTCCAATCCAATCTTGCCATATTGATCAATTTTCGAAAATTGCTGGCCTTTGTGAGTTACTTGAGTCTCAAGGAAAGAATAAAAATCAATCTTTCAATTAATTTTGATTTTATACTTTATTTTTAAATTTAATTTGTATTTAAATGAATAAATTCCAAATTAAATAGAAAAATAAAATAAAAATTCATGGAATTGGGCTTGGATATTCCTAATTGTATGAGGAATAAGTTTGGATGAAGAAAAAGCAAGCCCGTTTGCAAAAAATTTGATTTTTAGAAGCATCTCTCTTTGTGCATTCCTTCAAAATTGCCCAACTTGTGAATGGTGCATCTTGCTCAATTTTTCACATTTTTGAGTGTTCTTGGACTTTTTGGAAAGCTCTAAGAGTCCTCTAACCAACCGTTTTGGTCTCATCTCAATTGGAGTTATCATGCTCAATATATCTTCAAAACAAAAAGTTGACTTTTTGTTGACTTTGAAAATGACCTGTAATGTTTTGAGCTATACCTCTCAAATGAAGCATTTTTGGACATTCTTGTGAGACATGAAGTTGTAGAGAATTGAATTTCCTTCAAAACAAGAGGTGGTGGAAAAATTTCTGAGAAAGTATGAGAAAGTTATGATCATCAAAGTTCATTGACTTTTCACCTAGAAACCCTAATTTAGAAAGTTGGACTTTTGAGCAAATCTTGAGTTTTCTTGATGAATCATGTTCAACCCTTGATCAAATGATGAATGTAACTTCAAAATGAGGATGTTGACCAAAAATTATGAAGTTTGACTGTATGTTGACCACAGTTGACTTTTTGTCCAATACAACTGATTTTCAACCATCTGAGCAATTGTCTGAGGAAACTTGACTTGTGAGGCTTGAAACTTGACATGGAGAATCTTTGAAACATATGAGGAGGCTTGAAGACCATTGGAGATATTGGAAGTCCATCTTGACCTAAGAGATACCAAACCCTAGTTTGGGTTGATTGTCTAGGAGAGAGTTTGTCTGATCAACTCTTGAGGAATCTTTGAGTATAGATGTATGAAATCTCTTGAGTGGATGGAGGGAAAATTTTGGGGTATGACACTCAAGAGCATCAAGATTTTTTTGTTTTCAAAAAGAAATGAAAGGGGTTAAGCTTTCATATTTGCATATATCTGTTTTCCTTTTATTGTGTGTTTTCGCGATTTCATTTGATGGAAAGAAATCCTAACTCGGATTTAAGAAACATTTTAAGATCTAGGTGGGGGTATTAACCTGTGAGAAGTCTCAGTACTTATGAAGTTAGTATCCGTCTCTCAATGGAGGTTGTCTTGGGGGTATTTGTGTTCAGCAAGTATTTGCGAAGACATTTTGCTTTCAAGGGAACTTACGAAGCTGAGTGGTTGTAGAACACATAACCCATCCTGGCCATTTAGGATGTAGTGCAGAGATTATTCAGGCGTAAGCCTAGAGTAATTGTCATGCGAGACTACGATCAGGCGAGTTTCTCTTGAAAAATATTATTAGACCATCGAGTCTTCAACAAATCCGATAATATTTCAAAGAGGAGTGTTGAGCCTGTATTATTAGTAGAACCCGTTTCACAGATGAATAAGCCCTTAGAACTTACCCACGTTTGATTCTTATCGTTGGCTTCATGCTCGTGACTTCGAACGCTTGACCGTGTATAACTACTAACCATGTTTGCCGCATTCATGCATTCATTCATTCAAAAAAAAAACTTCATTTCTCTTCCCATTTCCAAAGAATTTAGAGATTTTTTCTTTGTAAAATATTTTAGGTTAGAGTGATGGACGTCAGAGGAAGATTCACCAAGAGATACAATTTTAGAATTCCTGATGTAGGAAAGTTGAAAGAGTTAGCATCCTTGGTATAAGATCCCTCGGATTTCAGAAAACGCTATGGAACTCTTTTAACTATTCTGAACACTAACGTTGATGAAGGACTTCTCAAAACTTTTGTTCAGTTTTACGATCCAGTCTATCGCTGTTTCACTTTCCCTGACTATCAGTTGATGCCTACTTTAGAAGAGTACGCGCATATCTTAGGTATCTCAGTATCAGACAAAGTACCTTTCAATGGTTTGGAAGCTATTCCTAAGTCACCAGTCATTGCAACGATGACTCACTTAAAGAAATCTGAGATAGACAAAAACCTAACTACCAGAGGAAAACTCTTAGGACTAACTTCAAAGTTCCTAATGGAGAAGGCTCTTAAATTTTCTGAAGCCGGTAGTATGGTAGCCTTTGAAGCTATTTTAGCTTTACTCCTCTATGGATTGGTGTTGTTTCCCAATGTCCCAAATTTCGTTGATATCAACGCCATGAGGATCTTTCTGATTGGAAATCCCGTTCCCACTCTACTTGGTGACACCTACGTCTCTATTCATCATAGGAATCGTCAAGGAGATGGAACTATCGTGTGTTGTGTACCTCTATTTTTCAAATGGATTGTCTCACACTTGCCTAAATCTCCTATCTTCCGCGAAAACAAAGATGAATGGCATTGGTCAAGAAGACTCATGTCTCTTACAAACGACGATATCCATTGGTATACCTTGGCAGACAATGAGATGTAAATCATTGAGAGCTGTGGAGAATTTGCCAACGTACCTCTCATCGGTACAAAAGGAGGAATCAACTACAACCCATTCTTGGCGAGACGTCAACTCGGATATGCAAACTCTAGTATACCTCTTGGTTTTACAGTAGAGAGTTATTTCTATCACGAAGGAGAAGATTCCCAAGGATTGAAGGCTAGAATGGTCAGAGCTTGGCATCACATCCGAAAGAAAGAAAAAGGTAAGGCGAAGAATTGTGTAGCCATGGAAACCTACACTTCTTGGGTAAAAAAAAGAGCAAAGGAATTTTGAATGCCTTACCCTTATGAAGAACCCATGTTCTCAACCGCTTCCAAATTAACAATTTTTCCCATCGAAACTATGGGAGAATACCAAGATGCTTTGGCCAAAATGAGGTTTGAAAAAGAGGCTTTGGAAAACAAGTTCCTTAAGACTAATCTTGAGAATGAGAAGCTCAAGAAGCAAGTCAAAGATCATGAAAAGACGCTTTATTTCCAGGATGAATGGCTCATGGAGAAAGATGAGAAGATTTAACGCAATCCAGAGATACGTCAAAGAAAGGAAAAGAAAGTTTGAGGAAATGACAACCAGCGATCCTGCTCCCGACAAGTGGAAGAAAGTCATTAGCAAACTAAAAGCCGAGAAAGCTGAGTTGAAAGCTCACTATGGAAAGGAAATCCTGAAGTTGAAGCTGCATCAAGCCTTTGGATCTTCATCCGACGAAGGCATTTAATTAATTTAGTTGTAATTTTATCATTTATTTTATCATTTGTGTGAGCAATGCTCCAAAAAACAATATTGTTGTAATCTTCTTCCAATAATCAATAAATGTGTGTTTTCCATCTAAATATTTGCCAGAAATTTCTCTTTTAGTATAAATTCTTTGGAAATCTTTCTTTACAATCATAATCATGCATCATACTTTGCATTTAAGTCTATTGTCTAGAGTCTGATCTTTAAACAGATTGAACAGATAGGAAAAGATCGCCAAGCTGTCGCGTCTTAGAGTTTCTCGACCGCGTCCACATCCAACTCGAACATACGATACACGTTGAAAAAGAAGAAAAGTAATGGAAGGTTTTGAACAAGAGAATGTTGAACTTCGTAGTACAGTAACAACACTGCAAGAAGAAGTGGAGAGACTCACATCTTTGGTCAACTCATTGGCTGCAGCGCAAAGTCAACAAGCAGCATCGAGCAGTCAAAACCAAGCAGTGACTTCAGAGGATACTACTACTCCAGTTTCAGCTGTCGCAGTCAGTAGTTCACCTTTCAGCATGCCAGAAGGCTATCCATGGGGCATTCCTTTCAACTTTGGCATCGGATTTCGCCAACCGACTTCTCAAGTGCAAACAACCACGCTTGAAATACCTACTTTGCAGCAAAACTCTACATTTACTCCGCAACGTGGAGTAACTCTTCCACAAGTAACAATGCCAGTTTCTCAACCGATCATGACAAACTCAGCTTCCGTAGTGCACACTACCATAGACGAAGAAGTTCACCATACTCCAGGAAATAACATGAATTCCCGTGGCTCGATGGAGAATCTCCAGGAACAACTCCTCAAAATGCAGCTTGAGATAAAAACAATCCGTGGAAAAGAATTGTTTTGGAAAAACGCCCAGGATCTGTGCTTAGTTCCTCGCATAAGGATACCTGCAAAACTCAAAGTCCCTGACTTTGAAAAGTACAAAGGAAACTCCTGTCCACAAAGTCATCTCACGATGTATGCCAGGAAAATGTCTACATACAACGACGATCACCAGTTGTTAATCCACTACTTCCAAGATAGTCTTACCGATGCCGCACTGAAGTGGTACATGGGATTAGACAGCGCAAGTATCCAAACATTCAATGACTTAGGTGAAGCCTTCGTACAACAATATAAGTTCAACTTGGATATGGCTCCCGATAGGGATCAACTCCGCTCCATGTCTCAAAAGGAAAGAGAGACATTCAAAGAATATGCGCAACGATGGAGGGAAATTGCTGCCCAAGTAAACCCACCACTGGAAGAGAAGGAGATGACTAAGGTATTCTTAAACACTCTTGGCTCATTCTACTACGAGCGAATGATCGCTAGCGCTCCCGGAGATTTCACCGAGATGGTGAGCATGGGAATGCGATTAGAAGAGGGGGTTCGAACCGGACGCCTAACCAAGGAAGCAGGATCTTCTAGTCGAACAAAGAAGGTTGGAACCAGTTTTCCAAGGAAAAAGGAACATGACATAGGAGTGGTATCCCAAGGGAAATCGCGTAAGAATGTCATTCAACAACGACAGGTAGTTGCCATAGCACCCGCCGTCAACACAAGTCTGAACACAGGAATTGCTCCGCAATTTCAACAAAATCAACAAACTCAACAGCCTCGTCAACAGGCTCAGCAGTTTAACAATCAAAGCCGTGCACCTCGGGTCACGCAATTCGACCCAATTCCAATGACGTACACAAAACTATACCCTGCGCTAATAGAAAAGAATCTGATACAGACAAGGTCACCACCTCCGGTCCCCGAAAAATTGCCGTGGTGGTACAAAACAGACGTATCTTGCCCTTTCCACCAAGGGGCACCAGGCCATGACCTTGAGCATTGCATAGCGTTGAAAGCAGAAGTGCAGAGGTTAGTGAAATCTAATCTTCTTTCTTTTAGAAATACAAATCCAAATGTGCAAGCAAATCCACTTCCCAGTCATAGTGGACATGCGGTGAATCTGATGCTAAGAAATACGGATAGGTATCTTGTCACAGATGTGAACCTGATCAGAGGAAACTTAGTACATCTCCATGAAGCATACTGCAATGGGCGCTTTCACTAACACGATTATGCAGCTTGCAACGTTTGCTACAAGAATATTCAAGGATGTCCCACCATAGAGCGGACATTCACGATTGTTAGATATCGATGACCTCTGATCTTGAAAGAGATGACCATGACGTAAATAGGGCATTTTCCGTATGAGCTTTTAGTCTCAGATATCAACTCGGAAAATCCCGAAGTAAACGTTATCATCCCCTGTTTCAATGTACCCAAGCATGTGGAGATTGAATACAACGGTTCCAGCATCCCAGAGTCTCCCGTGGTGATTTGCCTACCCGGTCCTGTTTCATACAGTTCTACCAAAGAAATTCCTTACCAATACAATGCAACCCTGATAGAGGATGGGAGGGAGAAACCCATGCCTACTCTTCCAGCTAATGTCAATATAACAGAGATAGGACGAGTAACACGAAGTGGACGAGTGCACACTCCATTGCCACCAAGACCGCTTGCAGCTCCTGTTGTCAGACAAAATCCAGTTAACATATCTTCCGAGAATCCTACAACGATTCCCGCTGTTAACCCAAGCACAAATGTTGATCCTCCTGATAGAGCCGATGTCAACACAGATTTTGATGAAATACTGAAATTAATCAAGAAAAGCGAATACCGAGTCGTGGATCAACTGATGCAGACTCCTTCCAAGATTTCAATACTGTCTCTACTCCTCAACTCCGAAGCTCACCGAGAGGCTTTAATGAAGGTATTAGACCAAGCCTATGTAGACCATGATGTAACTACAGACCAGTTTAGAGGTATTTTCGCCAATATAACAGCTTGTAATAATCTAAGTTTTAGTGATGAGGAACTTCCAGAAGAAGGGAAAGATCACAACTTGGCCTTGCACATCTCGATGATTTGCCAATCAGATTCCCTGTCCAACGTATTGGTAGATATTGGTTCATCTTTGAACGTCATGCCAAAGACGACACTCGCTCGTTTAACTTACAAAGGGACACCAATGAAGTTCAATGACATAGTAGTAAGAGCTTTCGATGGGTCAAGAAAGTCAGTTATTGGGGAAGTTGATATCCCGATGACAATCGGTCCGCACACTTTTCAAATCACTTTCCAAGTCATGGACGTGCCAGCTGCTTATAGTTGTCTTCTAGGAAGACCATGGATCCATGAGGCGGGAGCAGTAACTTCCACTCTCCACCAGAAATTAAAATTCACAGTAAATGGAAAGCTGGTGACCATCATCGGTGAACAAGCTTTGCTTGTAAGTCATTTGTCCAGTTTCTCTTTCATCACAGCTAATGACGTTGAAGGGACACATCTCCCAGAACATCCGTTAGAAGATGAATCTACCAGCAAAAACAGATCATCTATCTCTTCGTATAAAGAAGCAGCACGGATAGTAAAAGAGGGCAATGCTGAAGGTTGGGGACAAGTAATCAAACCTGTCAACAACGAAACAAAAGCCAGACTCGGGTTCACACCCGTATTCTCCAAAGACAAGAAAAAGGATGAAGCACTTCGTCCAATTAAAGAAGTATTCAACAGTGGGGGTTTCTTAAACCCTGTTCTCCAAGAGGTTAGCGTTGTAAACATTGAAGATGATGAAGATGATCCCTCTGAATCTGAAGTGTGGAGCACTTATTTAAACAGCCCTGAATATGTGTCTCAAGAGGAATTGTACGCGCCGACTGATCAATTCAAAGACATGTCCCTGCAGCGACATGAAAATCCACCTGTCCCTTCTGAAGTTTGGGATACCTTGGGAGAACCCAGTGGTAAATTTGACTACATGGTGAAATATACTGCGCCAGAAAGCTCGAGAATCAGAATTGAAGATATCCAGCCCACTGGATGGGGTGATTCTTTTGAGTACCCTAGTCAACCAGAGGAGGTGTACTCATCTTCCCGATCTAATCAACCAATTGAAGTTCCTAACGAAGACTTCTGCTTTGACGCACCTGTGGAAATTGTTAAACCAGATCTGGATTATCACTATGTCAACATGATCACTGAAGATCAGGAATGCGATTCGGGATACGATTTGGAAAGTGTCGCTGACAACGAGTCTCTTCACTTAGAAGATTGGAGGGTACATCCCCAGAATTCAACGCAAAGGTCAACATGAAGCACATATGTTGTATCCCATACTTCCCGATCTGTTAATCAAACTGAAGAAGACTGCTTTAGCGGCACGAAAGGCAAAGTCCGTCGTTCAGAGTCTTCAAAACCTGCTCAACCAACGACCAAGGTCTACTCAAGGGTTAAACCAAGTGGAAAATTACCCGAGTACCTCGACTTCCAAGGAATTCGTCACTACTGGAAGCCTGTTGAAGTTCGGACTAACGCTCCTAGTTCTAAGTAGTTTATCTTTGCTTTTGTTTTGAACTCTCACTTCGCCCAAAGTGAAGAGATGTTTTATAGGGTTTAGCTTTTAAATAATTTCTCTTTGTCTTGCCCAAGACAAATGAGTTTGTATTTTAGGGCCCTGTTTCATATTGTGAATCATAAATAAAATGCGTTGTTTTGATTCCACACTTTGTGTTTATTTTCATTTTTTACCCTTTCTTGGAAATGATAATCCTAAAAAAACACAATAAAAAAAAAATCAATCAATAAAAAAAAAAAATTAATCTGCATACACTTTCACATTAACTTTTTCAAAAAAAAAATGATGATGAAAAAAAAGTTAATTAATCAAACATAAATCAACTATGCAGATTAACAGATGGACAAATCCATTGAAAGTAATAACTCTATGCTCTCTCCCAACTTTGAAATCCCCTGTGAAGTCGCCGAGGAAGAAGTTGAAGAAGAGATCCCAGATAAAATTTCTAGACTGCTAAAGCACGAGGAAATGATCATTCATCCTCACAAAGAACCTCTAGAAGCAATCAACTTGGGTTCTGAAGAAGACAAAAAATAAGTAAATATCGGAGCTTCACTCGACAACAACGTCAAGAGCAAACTGATAGATCTTCTCAAAGAATATGTTGATGTGTTCGCTTGGTCCTACCAGACATGCCGGTTAGATACCAAGATCGTGGAGCATCATTTGCCATTAAAGCGGAGTGTCCACCGTTAAGCAAGGCGAGAAGAGTTCACCCGATATGGTGATAAAATCAAAAGGAAGTCCAAAACAGCGACGCAGTTTCCTCGTCATACGAATATCCTCAATGGCTAGACAACATAGTACCTGTCTCTAAGAAAGATGGAAAAGTCGAATGTGTGTTGACCGGATCCGAACAAAGCAAGCCCAAAGACGATTTCCCACTACCGCATATCGACATGCTAGTGGATAGTACTGCAAATTTCAACGTCTTTTCCTTCATGGACGGTTTCTCTGGTTACAATCAGATCAGAATGGCTCCCGAAGACATGGAGAAGACATCCTTCATCACGCCATGGGGCACTTTTTGCTACAAAGTAATGCCGTTTGGATTAAAGAATGCAGGTGCAACTTACCAAAGGGCTATGACTACAATCTTTCACGATATGATGCACAAAGAGATCGAAGTCTATGTGGACGACATGATAGCAAAGTCAGATACTGAAGAAGAGCATATAAAGTATCTTTTAAAGTTGTTTCAACGACTAAGGAAATTTCAGCTTCGCCTGAATCCTAACAAATGCACCTTTGGGGTAAGATCTGGAAAACTCCTAGGTTTCATCGTCAATCAAATGGGTATTGAAGTTGACCCTGACAAAGTCAAGGCTATTCAAGAAACTCATACATACGAAAAGCAAGTAAGAGGATTTCTTGGACGGTCAATTACATCTCCGTTTATCTCTCAAATGATCGCTGCGGGCGATATTCAAACTTCTCCGCAAAGATCAAAAGGTTGTGTGGATAGAAGATTGCCAAAAAGCATTCGACAGTGTCAAAGGATACCTGTCAAAACCACCAATATTGATTCCTCCAGTCGAAGGAAGACCATTAATCATGTATCTTACCGTGCTAGAAGATTCCATGGGTTGCGTGCTTGGACAGCAAGATGAAACTGGTAAGAAGGAGCATGCCATTTACTACTTGAGTAAAAAGTTCACAGACTGTGAAACGCGTTACTCCATTCTCGAGAAAACCTGTTGTGCTTTGGTATGGACTTCAAAACGTCTCCGCCAGTACATGATCAATCATACGACTTGGTTAATCTCCAAAATGGATCCGATCAAGTATGTATTTGAAAAGCCTGCTTTAACGGGAAGAATTGCTCGATGGCAGATGCTGCTATCTGAATATGATATCCAGTACCGCGCTCAAAAAGCGATCAAAGGAACCATTCTCGCCGATCACTTGGCTTATCAGCCGCTTAACGAATACCAATCTCTCAAATTTGACTTCCCAGACGAAGACGTTATGTACTTAAAGATGAAAGATTACGACGAACCACCACTCGAAGAAGGCCCAGACCCAGAATCTAGATGGGGCCTAATTTTTGATGGAGCCGTTAATGTTTATGGCAATGGAATTGGGGCAGTCATCATCACTCCCAAAGGTTCTCATATCCCGTTTTCCGCCAGATTGCTATTTGATTGTACCAACAACATTGCAGAATACGAAGCTTGCATCATGGGTATCGAAGAAGCCATCGACTTGAGGATCAAGATCCTTGACATATATGGAGATTCACCCCTTGTGATCAACCAAATCAAAGACAAGTATGAAACTCATCATCTTGGTCTAATTCCTTACAAAGATTATGCAAGAAGTTTGTTGACTTTCTTCAACAAAGTTGAACTGCATCATATCCCTCGAGGTTGGAATGATATGCCTAAGATCCGCATCAGACGCCTTGAAAGACCTGCATATGTATTTGCAACTGAAGCAGTCTTCGAGGATAAATCGTGGTTTCACGACATCAAACGTTTCCTTCAAACACGAGAGTACCCACTTGGGGCATCGTACAAGGATAAGAAAACTCTAAGGAGGCTTTCAAGAAACTTCTTCCTCAACAAAGATGTTCTATACAAAAGAAACTTCGACATGGTTCTGCTCAGATGCGTCGACAGACAAGAAGCAGACACGATTATCCATGAAGTACATGAAGGATCTTTTGGAACCCATTCAAATGGGCATGCAATGTCCAGAAAGATCCTAAGAGCAGGATACTATTGGATAACGATGGAATCCGATTGCTGTAAACACGTCAAGAGATGTCACAAGTGCCAGATCTACGCAGATAAGATCCATGTGCCTCCGACTCTACTCAACATTCTCTCTCTCCGTGGCCTTTCTCCATGTGGGCATTGACATGATCGGGATGATCGAAAAAGCGTCCAACGGACATCGCTTCATTCTAGTGGCTATTGATTACTTCACCAAATGGGTCGAAGCAGCATCTTACGCCAACGTTACAAGACAAGTGGTCGTGAGGTTCATCAAGAACAACCTCATTTGTCGATATGGAATTCCAAGCAAGATCATTACAGACAATGGATCGAACTTGAACAACAAAATGATGAAAGAACTGTGTGAGGAATTCAAGATCGAGCATCATAACTCATCTCCTTACCGGCCAAAGATGAACGGTGCCGTTGAAGCTGCCAACAAAAACATCAAGAAGATCGTCCAGAAGATGGTCATCACTTACAAAGACTGGCACGAAATGCTGCCATTTGCTCTGCATGGGTATCGTACTTTAGTACGCACTTCAACAGGGGCAACTCCTTTTTCTCTAGTATACGGCATGGAAGCAGTGCTCCCCGTAGAAGTTGAGATTCCGTCAATGAGGGTTCTCATGGAAACCAAATTATCTGAGGCTGAATGGTGTCAAAGCAGATACGACCAGCTGAACTTAATCGAAGAAAAGCACATGACCGCTCTGTGTCATGGACAACTATATCAAAGAAAAATGAAAAAAGCCTTCGACAAAAAGGTCCGACCTCGTGAATTCCAAGAAGGCGACCTCGTGCTTAAAAAGATTCTATCTTTTCAACCAGATTCTAGGGGCAAATGGACTCCTAATTACGAAGGCCCATACATCATCAAAAGAAGCTTTTCTGGCGGTGCTATGACTCTCACAACCATGGACGGTGATGAACTCCCGCATCCTGTGAATGCTAATGCAGTCAAGAAATACTTTGTCTAAAAAAAAAAAAAAGAACAGCTCGGTAAGTCGAAAACCAAAAGGCGGCTTAGGCAAAAAGAGCGTCTCGGTGGATTGAAAACCTGAAAAGGCGATCCAGGCAAAAATTAGAGACAATAAACAGAAATTATCCTGATAGATTGAAAACCTGAAAAGGCAATCTAGGCAAAAATAAGGATACAAAAAAAAATGACAAAGTAGCTGCAATCCGTCTGTACTTCGTCAATCTGAAGAATCTTCCATCAACGGATCTTCAATCAAATCTTCTGAAACAACCAGCACAGTTGGAATTCAAAGTTGTTAGGGATAATAGCGGCTATTTGCTTTCAATGTAGCCTTTTCCCAATAAATTATCATTTCCAACTTTTGTAAATAGCTCATGGAATCACGCCTTTGGTCGATTACCATTCTACCAATAAATTTGAGCCTTTGTGCGCTTTTGTTTGCAAATTCCTGCTTTATTCCATTTTGCAAAATAACGTTTTTTATTGTGAAAATTGCTTTTTGAAACTAAAAAGTTTTTAAATGAATTTTTACTTCAAAATCTTGAAACAAAAGCGAAAATTCTCCTTTGAACTCTGAACACAGAAAGAATTTCAACAGTTTTCTCCATAAGTGTTTCGATCTCTGAAAGATAGAATGACTGCTACAGAAGTCTTCTCCTCAGCAGAAATTATCAAAGGATGGTATTCTTATCCAAAAAGAATTCCCAACAAAGTTGCCAATGAAATGCCTTTCTCCGAAAGTTTAAAGCATGCAACTCAGATCCTTCATCAACAACGTCTACACCATTGCTGCGGATATTGTAAAGTATTTGTTCGAATTGTGACGTGGTCCTTTTCCCAAATACCTCTTTAGTGTTCTGTCAACTATTGTTAGCATGCATATAACATTCATGACATTCATACATAATAACAACATTCATGCATTTTGCATTCCTCAAAAATGTATGCTTCCATATCACTGGTTTAAATCACGCTTATTCATGTAGGTTTGATCATATCCCCAGTAGATTATCCCAAAGCAGAGAAATACATCTTTTTTCTCTCTCCTGTTCCCCAACTGAGATCATTCCTCATCAGGAACAAAGTCTTGATTGACCCTTTTCTTTCCAGTTCATTCTTGGATAGAACCTTGTCTATAATCAACAAAGCAAATAAGCAATAGCCTCATCATTTGAGCCGCTTATTTCTTTTTCATTCCTAAACTTGTCATGAAAGTTTGTTCTTCTCAACAAGGTCAAATCACGGCTATACGAGAAATTCCCCAGCAGTTGTCTTTCTGTCTAAAAAAGGAAAACCCGTGTCTTTCGATCAAAATGCTCGCGTCTTCTTAAAAGAGAGATCCTCGGCAAGATTGTATCCAAGAAAATAGAAACTCATTTGAGATCTGTTTCCATTACTATTTGTTATTCACAATGCTGAATACTCAGTAAAGTTTTCAAAGATTTACCTTGTTATAGTTATCACTTTGCTGATAATTGGTAATATCTTCAAAACCCATTTGAAATCTGTTTCCATCATTTGTCTGATATTCACAAGGTTGAATACTCAGAAAACTTTTCAAAGATTTACCTTGTTATAGTTATCACATTACTGATAATTGGTAATATCTTTAAAATTCATTACCATAAACTATCACAAGGCTGATAATTGGTAATGTCATCTTCACTTACCTTAAACATTGTCACAAGGCTGACAGAAGGTGATCTCTTTGTTTCCCAAAACGAAACAGATATTCACATGTTTTGTGAATCTCTTTTCCCCAGCGAGACATATTGCTTGTTTCCCAACAAACAGGATCCTCTTTTCTTAAACAGATCGAGTCATCCTCACAAATTTTTCCCCACCATGTCATTTCTTCGATATCATCTGGGCAAAAATTTTTACAATCATTTTGCATCACTCGCATCTTTTGGTATCTTAGGTCCAAAATTTGCGTATTTTGATATTTAAGTCTCTTTACACCTATCAAAACAAAGATATTCATCTTCATCTTTCAGGTTAAAGAAAATTAAATAGGGGCATCTATCATACCCCAATTTTTGACCTAATATACCACCTCACATTTGCATCATTGCATCACTAACAGTTCAGAACAGCATTAATCGGGTGTAGCATTCACAGGTCAAATTTAGGGTTTCATCAAATTTTCATCTGATTCAAGAGGCAACCAACTAGGGTTTGAGTTTTACTCACTTTATTTGACCTATCTTGATCAAAACATCAACCTTTGATCCTCAGATATCCAACTTTTCTCATTAATCAATCGAGGATCGACCAATTAGGGTTTTGGTCGAGCATGAGTATTCTCTGATTTTTTGAGCAAGGAATGACTTTTTTTGGTTAGAGATTGATCATTATATCTTAGATACAACATGTTGACCTAATTTCTGGATTCAAAACATCACAGAAGTTCACAGACTTCATCAGTCAATTTCTGGATCATCTGATGAAAATTCATCTGCACTGAAAAGTCAAACTTTGACTTTTGGTCAAATTTTTCAAAACCAAACTTTTTCAATCATCAAAATACTTCAAATGATCCATCATGATCATAAAAAATCAAAGAATTTGGAAAAGTCAAAAGTTCCAACACAGAAAAATTTTCAAGTGTTGAAATTTCTTACTTTTTCCAAACTTCATGGCATTTTTTCACATAGTTCCACTTTGATTTGGCAAAAACTCAAAACATGAAAGTTGTAGCTCTTGAAACAAGCTTTCCAAAATGTCCAAGAACTCTCAAATCCATGGAGTCTAGCTATACTTTTGAAATTGAAACATAAGGCTCCATAACCATGGTTTTCAAAGTTCAAAACTTCAAATTATAGGTCATTTTGTGATTTCTTCTTCTAGAAGCAAAGACACCTTGCCAAATTGAAGATAGAACTAATAAATATCAGCTAGAGGTAATAATTGAAAGATATGGATCAAGTTGTATTTTTAACACATGGTGAAAAAAGGAAGTTTCCTTTTAAGGCAAAATGTCTTTCTTGCCCTTTAAGGAAACTTTGAATAACACAATGCCATGTACTTGTGCCTAACATTTCAGATTCCATGGCCTATAAATAGAGGTATTCTTTTCAAGTTCAAACACACCAAAGTAATGCCAAGTCATGCTTTCATGCTTCTTTCTTAAAAATCAAGAAACTTAGTAAATTTTGAGAACTTGTGCATTTTTGAAAATTGATGAAAAACTTTGGTCAAATTGGTGTCTAATATGTTTTAACATCAACATGAAACTTGTTGGAACACTAAAATCAACATAAGCTAAGCTAGAAACCAGAATCACATCTCATGATCATAAGCTTGCTAAAACTGCCATAACACTCGAATTCCATCTTTGGCTTGAGCAACTTGAGATTTTTTCATCCAAACACTATCCACAAACATCATATACATGATCCAGATCAATAACAACTAACTGTAACAACTCTAACCCATAAATCGAAGCTCCATTTTTAGCCTGTGCAGGTCGACTTGGTTGGAGAGTTCCAGGGCATTTCAGAGCAAGCAGGGTGATCATACATCTTCCATAGAAGCCGCTGGTGCTCAAACAATCATCAAACAACAACTGGTAGCACTCAAATCTAGAATTCGATTCCAGCTTCAACAGGTAAGAACTTGAAACTCGAACTCTATGATTCCTTGCATTTAAACAAAAAAACTCTTGGCCATTTGTTTTCTGCACCTCTCACGATCCTTAACCCTCAATCAATTTGAAAAATCATCCATCATACATCATTTCAATTAGAATTTCCAGTTCTAGGGTTCTTCACGTTTTCCAGAAATTCAACCATGATTAACCAAAAATAAATGAAATTAACAACTACCACCATGTTCCTTGTTAAAATTCGAGCAACTTTCATGTTTACAACTTTCAAAATCATTGAGAAACAAGAAAGTTACAAAATCGAAGGATTGAAGAGGATGAAGAACAATTCGCGCGTGTTCTTGGTGTTTTTTTTTTCAAATTCAAATTTTCCAATATAATATAAACACGTGTTTTTGTTTCAATACACGAATACACTCTTGCCCCAGCGGTTGCCAGCTTGCTCGTAAGTGTTTGTGCCACGTATGCCACCCACAGGTCCTGGGTTCAAACCTCCCATGGACCATTTTTTTCAAACTTTTCATATTTTCTTCATGTTTTTTCACAAACTTTAACATTTTTTTTAACCAATCAAAACTCCTCATTTTGAGGTGATTTTTTGTACACTTGTCAATTAATGTATCTATTTTATGATAGTGCAAAAATTTCTAAAAAAAACTTTCATCTGATTATATTTTAATCGAGCCGAAAACGACACTTTGAACACTTTTCAAAAACACCTTTAAAAGGTGAACTTTTCAAACTTTCGACTTCCGATTCTTTTCAAAACTTCTCATAAGTAAACCTTACATTTCAAAAACACTTTCAAAACCATTTCTTCAAAACTTTTTTCATCAAACTTACATCATTTTTACCATGATCGATCCGATTTAAATAATAAAACTGAATTCGTTTTCTCTCGTTTTTCTTAAACCGATCATGGGCCTCCCTCACGGTGTAAGTCCCAACATTATTTTATGTACATAATTATTTCTTTGTACATATCAAACTCTCTTCAGATACATACAAATTTTTATCTATACGTAATAAAGATACTTTTTATACTCAAGTACAGACAAACTTCGATCGTTTGTTTTCACTTCACTTGTGTATATACAAACCGACATTCTTTTATGTACATACATATTTTCCTTGTACATATCAAATTCTTTTTATATTCATACAAATCTTTATGCATACATAATCTGAGATACTTTTCATAGACAAACTTGATCGTTTGTTTCTGTTTAAATCAGTATATACCGAATACCATTGGTATTTGAAAGGAGCATTATTCCCGGTGAAACTGCTTTTAAACCAATGGGCCACCCTTATGGTGTAAATCCCAATCCTCCTATGTACATCCACATCCTCCTGTACATAAATACTCGTTCGTGTACATATTTACCTTCTTGTACACAATTCAGACTTGTAAATAATCAAGTTACGCTCGTTTTAAACGTTCGTTTCACAGACACTTGTTTATATTTCCTTCATAAACTCCTATGAACACATATCACACACACACTTGTTTATACAACTGTCTAGTTATAACATAACAACTAGTCTAACCAATAGGTTCCCCACAGTTATAGCCTCCGCTTGGGCTTTATACAAGATAACTCTCCCCACAGAGTTAGCCTCCTCTTGGGCTTCGTACAAGGTAACTCATTCATCTGAGTTTAGCCTCCGCTTAGGCTTCATATAAGACAACATTCCCTGTTGAGTCACCTCCTCTTGGCCGTTCAAAATAACTGCTCATTGAGTTTAGCCTTCTCTTGGGCATCATACAAAGAAAGAGACCAGGAAATCTCTTAACAGCCTCCTATTGGGCTTCCAATACAAAGAATCACCCGCGTTAGAATAGAACCCTGAGAGTATAATTTCCCGGTGAAATTTCTCTTAATCCTAAAAGGATGGTTTCCCGGTGAAATCCCTTTTAATGACAAAGCCAGCCATACCCTATAGCTTCCTCTTGAGCTTCATACAAGGACCCTCGATGACCCTCGGAATGCCTCCTCTTGGGCTAACAATACAAGGACCCATGGGCTTCTTAAAAGCAACCCTTTAATCCAATCAATTTCTCCTCGAGATTCAGACATTTATCATCTCTATGGAAGAAGTATCTCATCTATCACATCACATACAGTCAAAAACTTTTCAAACTCTTTTCCAGCAAAAACATCTTTTAATTGTAAGTGGTAACGCTTGTACACTCAAGCAAAACACCCAATGCTTACAGTTAAAAGATTCAATCATCTTTTTTCAAACATCTTTCTTAAACATGTAAGTGGTAGCGTACACTCAAGCAAAACACTTGTAACTTACGATGAAAGATTTAAACAGTCAAACTTTTCAAAAATGTATGCGATGAAATAGATTAAATACATTTTTTCATTAAGATGACATTTGTCATCTCTTACTAACATCCCTTTGCTTTCCACTAGCATAAGTGGGAACTACGATTGCTCTGACTTTCTCAAACATCCTTTTGAGAATATGTAGGCACAAGGTCTCATCCTTGCCGAGCAAATTTCTTTCTCCCTCAGACCAAACAAACCATAGATCCCTTTAGATCCGAGCTACAAATGCTCTGATTCCCACTAGGGGATATGTATGCAGAAGATCCACAGATCTTTGCGAGCACAATAATAACAAACACTAGGATCCCACATAATCTATCCTTCTTAAAAATCCCAAAGGAGAAACTTTCCCAATCATAGAAGTAGCAATTAAAACGCACAAACATATCAAACATATTCATATATAAAGCTATAGATAACTATATATATTTAGGGTGCTCCATCTATTCCCTTTATATAACAAACCCCCTTACTCAGAATCTCCCCAATGCGTTGCGTCTAGTTTGCGCTAGTCATTACGCATATTAAAATCAATTGAGGGTATTAACAGCTTTCCCCTTTTTCATAATCATTAAATCATCTTTCTTGTGTTGAAAATAATAAAGCTATGATCTTTGTATCGAAGGGACTATGATGATTTGTTTGGAAGGCAACGGTGCTAGAATACCTCTACGTTCGAGGGACATGACCATTTGAATTCGAAAGGCAACGAGAGAGAATTACCCTAAGGGGTGCGTGTGTGAAAGAAGTGTGTCAAATTCAGATATTTTTTCTTGAAGATTAGTGTGAGCTAAGTCCAATTATTATCTTGCCATACACGCCTAGTTACTAGCAATTGATAAGGGTGCGGAAAGTAAAATGCGGAATGTAAAGGTGCGGAAAATAAACCTACGCTATTACATGGCTTTGGGGCAGATACATAATTAGGAGTGCGGAAAGTAAAAGTCCTAAATTAAGCTATTACAACCCATGGGCAATTACATTATTGAAAAGTAAAATAAAAACGGAAGAATCGTCTGAATCGGATCAACCTGTGAAAGGATAAGAAAATCGGAAAATATGATGAAATTGAAATAAGAGAAAATGTTAGAAAAAATGCAATTTTAAATATGAGAAAATTTATGCATGCTGGAAATAAGATAAATATATTAAAATAATTTTTTGGGATTTTTAGATGCATTTTAATAATTAAAAACTAATTTATGATGATTTAAATGCTAAAATCAAAATAAAAATAAATATGCATGCAAAAAGGTATTTTTTAATTTTGTAAATTAAATAAAGATTTTATAAAAACTACTGTAAAAAGAAAAATATTTTTTTGATGATTTTTGATGCTTAAATAAAATATAGAAAAGAATTAAAATATGATGAAAATATTAAAATAATGAAAATATGGAAAATATTTGAGTTTGTGAAAAGTGAAAAAAAACCAAATGGTCCTGGGGGGATTCGAACTGAGGACATGAAGCTGAAACCTTGAGGTCCAACATGCTGACCACTACGCCATGTGTACATCACTGTTTGAAGTCCGGAGTGAGTGCGTTATAACAGGTGTCACTTTCCCACTTGCCTCGTCTCCGCGCCAACGATCGTTTTCTCCGATTTGAATTTGAAAGCTTAGCGTCGGCTTTTGCTCGGCCTTACAAAATGGAAAACGCATACATAATATAAATGAGTTCTAAAGGCATGGTTTAATTCCAGGCATCGTTCCGAACACGATGGGCATGGTCTCGTGGTCCAATTTTATGTATTTCGTGAAACCCTAAAACGGCACAGGAAACCCTAACAATGGCAATACGTGTTCCCGGCCATGGAAATTCGATTAAAGCACCCAGAAAGCTTGCAAACTCATCACTAATCACAAAAACAAACACAAATCAAGTTAATAATGCATGAATGATAGAATTAATTTTGAAATTTCAAGAACAAACCAATTTGGTTGGCAATTCGGATGGTTTTGAATGAAGTAAAGGTGGATCGATTCGGTGGATGGCAAGGAATGTATTTGGATGCTCAAAACCACTTGAAACAAAATGAATCATTGCCAGTTGCTTGAAGGTCACGAATTTTTGAGTTTGAAACTAGGGTTCGAGCAATTCTTCGTCCTTCATCATGTGCTATGCATTGTGTATTTATATTGGATGGAATTGGGATGATTTGAGGAAGAAATCATCATCAATCAATGCAAATCAAATTTGATTTTGTACAAAATCAAATTTTCAAATTTTGATTAATTTTCAATCCAATCTTGCCATATCAATCCAATTTTCGAAATTTGCTGGCTTTGTTGAGTTACTTGGATGCCAAGGAAGAGAGAAAATCAATTTGCAATTAATTTTGATTTTATACTTTATTTTTGAATTTAATTTGTATTTAAATGAATAAATTCCAAATTAAATAGAAAAATAAAATAAAAATTCGAAACTTTGGGCTTTGATGTTCCAAATTGTATGAGGAACAAGTTTGGATGAAGAAAAAGTAGGCCCATTTGCAAAGTTTTTGATTTTTAGAAGTATCTCTCTTTGTGCATTCTTCCAAAATTGCCCAACTTGTAGGTGGTGTAACTTGCTCAATTTTCCACATTTTTGAGTGTTCTTGGACTTTTTGGAAAGATATAAGAGTCCTCTAACCAATGTCTTTGGTCTCATCTCAATTGGAGTTACCATGCTCAAAATATCTTCAAAACAAAAAGTTGACTTTTTGTTGACTTTGAAAATGACCTATAATGTTTTGAGCCATACCTCTCAAATGAAGCATTTTTTGGACATTCTTGTGAGACATGAAGTTGTAGAGAATTGAATTTCCTTCAAAACAAGAGGTGGTGGAAAAATTTCTGAGAAAGTATGAGAAAGTTATGATCAGTCAAAGTTCGATTGACTTTTCATCTAGAAACCCTAATTTAGAAAGTTTGACTTTTGGGCAAATCTTGAGTTTTCTTGATGAATCATGATCAACCCTTGATCAAATGATGAATGTAACTTCAAAATGAGGATGTTGACCAAAAATCGAAGTTTTGACTGTATGTTGACCCATTGACTTTTGTCCAATACACGATTTTCAATCATCGAACAATTATGAGGAAACTTGACTTGTGAGGCTTGAAACTTGACATGGAGAATCTTTGAAGCATATGAGGAGGCATGAAGGCTATTGGAGATGTTGGAAATCCATCTTGACTTGAGAGATACCAAACCCTAGTTTGGGTTGATTGTCTAGGAGAGAGTTTGTCTGATCAACTCTTGAGGAATCCTTGAGTATGGATGTATGAAATCTCTTGAGTAGATGGAGGGCAAATTTTGGGGTATGACAGCTGCCCCTGTTCAATCTTCTTGTACTGGAAGGGTTAGATTGACATGCTTGTCTTCGTGACACGGAGGTGAAGATGATTGAACAAAAACTGAAAATTTGCACTTTCGCCGTTGGTGGATGATCGGAATGGGCTTCAGATGCCATTTGGAGAAGTTGGAGACTTATTTGGGGAGCGAGTCGACGCTAGACTCGAGGTTGTTAATAGGAGGCCGAGATGGGCTTAAGATGCCATCTAGAAAGGTCGATCTTTGGAGGGTGAGTCGTACGTTAGACTCGTAGATGTTCTGGAATGGAGAGGAGATGGGCTTAAGATGCCATCCGAAGGAGTACGTTAGACTTCGTGTTCACTTTAAATGAAGTTATTGGTCCGTATTGATTTTTAACCATATATGCGGATTCGATAGTGAAGAGATGTTGACAAATAGTCGGAGATGGGCTTAAGATGCCATCAAGGCAAGCGAGTCGTACGCTAGACATGTAGTTCTTGTTGATAATCGAATAAATCTTGCGATTACTGGGAGAGATTGTAGTTGGCAAAATGTGGATAGCTTCCACTGTTGTGCATCGGTGTTGATCCATTGCACATTATCGGAGGATAACCGAGGTGGTCTTTTGGATAGTTTTCCGTCGGTTCGGGCTTAATCTGGACCGATCGTTGGAGGCGGTCTTCGATAGTTTTCCGTCGGCTCGGGGCTTAATCTGGACCTGTTCGAAGGCGGTCTTTCGAGATAGTTTTCCGTCGGCTCGGGGCTTAATCTGGACTGTTTGCGTCGAAATGGTCATTACTGTTTTGGAGAAATCAAGAAAAACTTTGATAGAATATTTGTTAGTCTTATGCAAAGTATGATGCATGACAGTGTATATGAATGACTTATGCATGAATTATGACTTTATGAGAAATGTATGAATGATGAATGTTGTGACATTTCAAAACATATCCATCTTGAAGAAAATGCGGATGTTCTGCTTGAGGATTTTTGACTTCCGCTTGGGGAATTGTGTAGGTGAGAACCCTGCTTTTGAAAGAGAAGAAAGATATCTTGGATTCCTCCGATGCACTATCTGACCAAGTCTTGGGCCTAGACGTTGTTGAGGAAGGTAGAGATTGGAGAGGCTCGTTGTCGGAGATCTCATATATAGACCCTGCTGAGGAGAGTCGGGAGGCGATCTGTTGAGGACCTTGTATGTAGATCCTGCTGAGGAAATTTAAGAGCTCTCGGGATTCGAGTGTAGATCTCGCTGGAGAGCATTTGATGGTTGCTGAGAGACCGGGCTAGAAGAGTCTGGAGTCCGTTGTAATCTCTGGCTGGGGAATAAAAGGTGTATGTTTCCTCCGATGCACTATCTGACCAAGTCTTGGGTCTGGATACCGCTGCTGGGAGAAGGGGAAGGATTGAGAAATATCCGCTGGGGATGAAATGTTCGCTGGAGGCGATGTAACGTTGCTCGATTGAGTGAAATTGCTGCTCGTGGATTCCTTATACTCCCGGGAAGGTGTGTTGTGGGTGACACCTTTATGCTCTGTGGGAACTATTCGTTGACTTTCGTCATCCAATTCCGGAACTGTAGTAAGTACTTTTGCATATTCACTTTTCGTATGTTTGTGATCGATTCTTATTGTCAAATCGTATAGTCATTCAAAGCAAGCGTTGGACTTATTGCAAATAACAACAACAGAAATTGTAAAGAAATTGTATTTTTTTTGAAAGGTGGCGTATGGCCAAGTAGTTTGTACATAAGAAAGGTAAAAGCTATGCGGAAACAATCTCGTTAAGTCCAACTATGCTAGTACTCATATATTTCGACTATCTCATCTCCTTCTTTGTCGGTGAAAGTGAGTAGGTGATCTTCGCCATTTGAATCTTGAATCTTGATAGTAGTGCGGAAGCGGTGATCTGGAAGAGACATAGTCGACGCTTAAATCTAACTTTTCCTAGACCGCCCTTTCGGGTTTTCGATCTGGGATACCCTTTTTGCCCAACCGCCTTTTCGGGTTTTCGACTTGCGGGTGTACATGTTTTGTATATATCCTTTATTTTGCCCGAACCTTTTGGTTCGCCGGGATGCCCTTATTTTTCCTAGGCATCGACCTAGCGGGTCTCTTTTATCGTAGTATTTTTGACTATGTCTGCGTTCACGGTGTGGGAAGTCTTCACCATCCATGGTGCTAAGTATCATAGCTCCGCCGGAAAATCATCTTGACTACAAACGGTCCCTCGTAGGTGGGAGTCCATTTGCCCACAGGATCACCTTGTGGAAGAATGATGCGCTTGACTACTAGATCACCGACTTGGTAGACTCGGTGCTTGACCTTCTTGTTAAATGCTCGATCATTCGTTTCGATAAATCATCCATGGCGGATGGATGCGAGTCGTTCTCATCAACCAAATTCTGGTCAAGCCGAGTCGGACCCAATCGTCTTCGCAACTCTGCCTCTGGAGGACTACGGTTGAGGTATCCGAACCTCGATGGGTAAGGCGGCTTCCATACAGTATACAAGAGAGGGTTGCCCTGTGGATGTTTTTGAAGTGCGATAACCATGAAGAGCAAATGGTAACATCTCATGCCAATCTTTGTAAGTCATCATCTTACGTATAATCTTCTTAATATTCTTGTTGGCGGCTTCCAGCGCCATTCATCTTAGGCCGATATGGAGAAGAGTTGTGATGTTTGATCTTGAGCTGCGTGCGAGTTCGGTGATCATCTTGTTGTTGAGATTGGAACCGTTATCGTGATAATCCTTTCGAGTGCCATACCGGCGAGATAAGATTATGCTTGATGAATCGAGCCACTTCATTCTTGGTAACAGATGCATACGAGGCTTCTACCCATTTGGTGAAATAATCAATTGCCACAAGGATGAAACGATGTCCATTGGGGCGTGGGCTTAATCTCTCCAATCATGTCAATGCCCCACATTGCAAAGGCCACGGAGAAGTTAAAACATTCGAGAGTCTTGGAGGTGCGTGCACTTTGTCGGCATAAATCGGCATTGTGACAAGATCGAGCATAGCGGTGACAATCGCTTCCATGGTGGACCAATAGTAACTTTGTTCTCAAAATCTTCTTAGCCATAGTGTGTCCTTGGAGTGGGTACCAAATTAGCCCGTGTAACTCTTCCATGATACGCATGCTGTTATTTGGTCTACAGTAAGCACAAGTCGTGGTTGCGCTTGTATAAGATGCGTTCTTGAGGAAGAATTTGGATGCAAATCTTCTCATGAACTTCTTATCATTAAGATGCCCTGGGATATTCACGAGTCTCAAGATACCTCTTCACGTCATAGTACCAAGGTTTCTCTTGCGTCAAGCTCACAACAATCTGTTGGTTCGTCGAACCTCTCAATGATGATCAGGGGAGCCTCGTTGTCCCATCTAACCTTGAACATAGGCGACATAGTAGCCAATGCGTCATGATTCTCTTCTCGTGGAATATGATTAAAGTGATCTCTTCAAAGTAAGGAATCAAACTCGAACATGCTCTCGATATGGAATGAGATTCGGATGCTTCGTATCCACTCGCCTCTTATCGGTGATCACTAAAGGTGAGTCTCCATACACTTGTAAGAACTTGATTCTTAAGTCAATAGCGACTTTGATACCCATGATGCAGCCGTACTCGGCCATGTTGTTAGTGCAAGCTGAAACATAATCTGGCGGTGAAAGGCGTATGTCGCTGCGGGGATGTAATGATGGCGCCAATGCCATTGCCAAGTGCGTTTGAGGCTCCATCAAAACCATAGTCCATCGGGATCCTTGTTCGAGTCCTTAAATGCAGGCTGGTTCTTCTGATGTAACTAGTAAAACATCTTCGTCCGGAAATTGATGCATAGATTGATAGTCATCTCTGGCTTGATGAGCCAAATGATCGGCTACTACACTTCCTTTGATCGCTTTCGAGAAGTGTCTTGGATGTCATATTCGGTCAAGATCATTTGCCATCTTGCTATTCTTCGGAGAAATGGTTTCTCAAAGATGTATTTTATCGGATCCATCTTGGAAATCAACAAGGTAGTGTGAGTCAACATATCTTGTCTTAGTCGTGACACAAGCCAAAGCGTTGCAAGTTTTCTCAAATTGTGAGTATCTTGTTTCACGATCGGTAAACTTTTGCTAAGGTAGTATATTGCATGCTCTTTTCGACCGGACTCGTCATGTTGCCCCAACACACACCCATTGAGTTTTCTAACACTCAAGTACATGATAAGAGGTCTTCCTTCGGCATCGGGATAGGAGGATTACATGGGTATTCCTTGATTTTGTCAAAAGCGATCGGCAATCGTCATTCCATTCCACTACTTGATCCTTCTTTAATAACTTGAAGATTGGCTCACGGTGGCGATTAGGTGTGCAATGAATCGGCAATGTAGTTCAATCGGCCCGAAACCTCGACTTCCTTCTCGGTGCGGGGCTGGCATCTCTTGAATAGCTTTAACCTTGGCGGGATCAACTTCAATACCTTTACCACTGACTACAAACCCTAGGAGTTTTCCGGATCTGACTCCAAAGGTGCACTTGTTGGGATTAAGTCTCGATCAGCTTCTTCAACCTATCAAACAATTTCTGCAAATGATCGAGGTGTTCTTCTTCAGTCTGTGATCGAGCTATCATATCGTCGACGTAGACCTCTATCTCGTGATGAATCATGTCATGAAATAATGTTACCATAGCACGCCGATAAGTGGCGCCCGCGTTCTTCAGTCCGAACGGCATAACCTTGTAGCAGAAAGTGCCCCTTTGTAACAAAGTAGTCTTTCCATGTCTTCAGGAGCCATTTTGATTTAATTGTATCCGGAGAAACCATCCATGAAGGAGAAAACCTTATGCTGAGCAGTGTTGTCAACAAGAACATCAATATGAGGAAGTGGAAAATCGTCTTTCGGACTTGCTTTGTTTAGATCTCTGTAATCCACACACATTCGTACCTTACCATCCTTCTTAGGCACGGGTACCACATTTGCAACCCACTGGGGATAGGAGGTGACAGCTAAGAAACCAGCGTTGAACTGCTTCATGACTTCTGCTTTGATCTTCTCTGACATCTCGGGGATACAGAACCTTCCTTTCAGAAAACCTTCTTTTGTCGGCAATCGGTGTACCACGATATCAATGTCTAAACCCGGCATGTCTTCGTATGACCAAGCAAAAACCTCAACATAATCTCGTAGCATCTGAACCAATCTCTCTTTAACATTGTTCTCAAGACCCGCTCCTATCTTGATCTCTTTTGTCTTTATCGGTCCAATTCACAACCTCAACTTGCTCTTCGTGTGGTTTGTATAACTCGCTCTTCTTCTTTGTAGCAGTCGGCAAGTTCTCACGGCACTTCACAATCTTCCTCACTTTCGTCTTGGCTTGGTAGATCGGATTATCAAGTCATATTTAGCACTAGCATAGCATTATTAACGAGATTCGGAGTGATTACTGCGTGTATCACGTGGGTGTGTGTAAGAACACATAGCTTTTGAAGGGGTGATAAAGTAAAGAAAGAAAACAAACAATTGAATGCAAAAGTCCAATGAATTTATTGAATGAAAATAACGACAGATAATAACCCTATAAGCGAGCCATGATGCCGGGCAAGGCACTAGGCTTTCAAAGTTTATTGTTCAAAACATAAAGAAATACGAAAAGCAAAACAAAACAAAAGCAATTACTCGACTAAAGGAGATTGGTATAGCGTCTTGTCTTCCAATTCTTGAGCCCATGATCAGGTTGGGAAGATCCACTTGCGATGTCGAAGCCGTTGTCGTCTTCTATAGCATGGATTCCACTCCGATCTTTGAAAGGAAGTTGGCGGCACGTTCGCGTATCATCTTGACCCTTGATGGTGAAGCCTAAACCGGTCTTGTTAGATTTGAAAGGAAGATCGGGAGCTGTCCCAAATAGCACTACCTCCTTGTCCAAGGCTTGAGCATCTTTCAGCGAGGCCATTCTAGGTGGAGCTTGTGTAACCTCAAGAGTGACAGGAGAGTCAACAGGCATGACTCTGGGTATTGTTTCAAAAGCTTGACAGGGAGTCTCGAAGAATTCACCCTCCATCTCAAGGTAGCGGAATGGTAGATGGTGACCATATATTCTTCTTCACCACACTGTAACAACTTTCCCTTTCACGGGTACTTGATTTCGATGTAGGGTAGAGTATCGCCCATGTATCCAAGGCGTCCAAGTAGGCAAGAATAAGCTGGACGGATGTCCATGACAAAGAAAGTGGAATCAAAGTGCAGGAACCGACTTTTGATGAGCTCTCCAATCTTGTTCATTTAGAACCATCAAAAGCTCTCACGATTATGTTACTGGGTCTCAGAACCAACCCTTCGACATCAAGCCGATCAAAAGCAGTCTTCGGAAGGATATTTAGAGCAGAACCGGTATCAACCAAAACATGAGACAGGGTAGTGCCCTTGCATTCAACAGAGATGTGCAAGGCTTTGTTATGTTTCTTTCCGGAAGGAGTCAAATCAGCATCAGAGAAGCCTAGGCCGTTGTTGGCAGCCAGGCTAGCAATACAAACTTCGAATTGATCAGTAGTAGTGTCTTGCGGCACATGAGCATTCTTCAGAAACTTCACCAAGGCGTTAGCATGAGCCTCGGAGCACAAGAGCAAAGCGAGCATGGATATCTTGGACGGAGTCTGTCCCAACTGTTCCACAACATTGTAGTCACTCTTCTTGATAATTTTCAGAATTTCCTCCATTTCTTGTTTGGAGGTGTCTTCAGCAACTTCCTTTGGTACGGTTGAGCGGGATGAGTCCTTTGGTTCTTTCCTCTAGTGGGATATTGATTGAGTATTGGAATGCATTGGAGTCATGATGTCTTTTGGAGGAGAGATCTCTGGAGAGAATACCCTTAGGTTCGGTCACTTTCTTGGATCCGGTGATGTTGTCAATGTCGGGAATAGAAACTTGATAAGATCTTCAATTGTCGGAGGATCTTGCTTGACACCACGATAGTAAACATCGACTCCATAATTCCAAGGGATAGCCTTGTCGGAGGAATATGGGCGGTCTTGGAGAAGTGATAATGAGAGGTGCCACTCTAGGCACGGGATCGTGAGAGGAAATCCTTATTGTGTTAACATCGGCATAGTCTTAAATCGTCACCCCATCCAGTCACCTTAACATCTTCAATAGGAATCTTGTAGCTTCGGGAATAGTGTACTTCACCATGTAATCATACTTTCCACTTGCCCCAAGGTATCCCACGAGATGGCAGTTTCGTTCGCATTGTCAATCTTAACTTAGACATTTCTTCACACAACTACGCACGGTGGTTTCGAAATAGTATCTCACGGTTATCCATCATGCCTGAACACGTCTTCTCAACCAAGCACAACCATCAGTGCGATGGAGCACCAACGACAACTCTCTGGGCATCTGGATTGACACGGCTTGCAACAAATTCTTCTTATGACCATCGGAGGAATGGTCAAGTCATCTATGTTGAAAACATAAGTATCTGTGACATTGGAACTCTTGTCATGGTTAGGCATAGGCGCGTTGATCACATTCGTCTCAACGGGAGGTCAAACTCAATCGCTTAGCTTGATCATATCTTGAATCTTGTTTTGAGCCCAACAATTGTCGATTGTCGTGCCACTTGTTGGAATGGTAAGCACACTTAGCATTAGGATTGTACTTTGGAGAGGAAGTGTTGACATTCGAGGAGGATCCCTCAAGGTTATCACTCTGCGTTCAACATGTGTTGCAAGGCTTGCGACAAAGGCATGTTGATCTTCGTGCGTCTTCGTGGCGCGTTACGTTCTGCGTTGTCTGTCCGAGGTTGTCTTGATGTAGGATTGGAGATCACAAGCGCCCCCACAGTTGAGCGGTCGGTTTGGCTCGGCTTTTCGACCATACACATTAGCTTCTTTCTTAGCACCAAAGGTTTCTTCGCGATTCGAAGATGTCTCTACATGAATCTTCCACTCTTGATACCGGCTTCAATGCGCTCTTTGTCAATATCATTCGGTGAATCCGGATGAAGAATTTCCAATCGGATGATTGAAGAACGGGCTGTTAGTGTTCCCATAAACATATCAACCAACTCCCTATTGGACAAGGATGGTTGAACTCTGCTAGATCTCTCCATTTCGAGCATACTCCTTGAACTTCTCGTCACGACCCATAGACATGCTTTGTAGTTGCATGCGAGTGGGTGTCAATTCGACATTGTACTCATCATGCGTAGAAAGCATCACCAAATCACTCCAAGTGCGGATACGGTCATTCTCTAGTGATAGTACCATTCCAAGCGGGTTCGGACAAACTCTCTTGAAAATAGTGCATCCACAACTTTCATCATCGGTGTGGGGATTGATCTTACGGACATAGGACTTCAAATGCGACTTAGGAAAGACATACCATCATATTTGGAAAAAGTAGGAACTTTGAACTTGGGAGGAATCACAACACGAGAACAAGACTCGGATCATCAAAATTCATCCGGACATCTTGATTTTCCACGGCATTGAGACGATCTTCAAGTTGCTTGTACTTGTCATCTTCCTCAGTGTTGGCTATAATCGGTGGTCCTCTCCTCCTTTCTTTGGCTCACGATCACCTTCATCACCCTTGGTACTCCCTCGGTATGGACACTTCCTTGAGAGAGCTCAATCGGTGACCACCTTAGGACCCCCTTTGAAGCGTCTACCCATGTTGAGGAGACCAACAACCTTCTTCTTCTTGTTGATGAGCTTCTTGGATCTTCTTGGCCTTGGACCAAGTTGGTGAACATCTGTGGCCCAGGCATTACGAGCTTGGAGATCTTTGACGATCTGTTCAAGAGCCATTTACGCTAAAATAAATAGCGAGCAAATGAGAAAACCAATCTCAATGTACACATGATGCAATGTTATGATATGCTATCACGATGTTTATGCAAATGCAATGCAATGTTTTCAAGGACCTAAGAGATTTAAATTTGTTAAACAAGCAATGAACAAACATTTATTAGTACTTCTCATTATTATTCTTTTCTTTTTAAGTACAAGAGATAGTTCAAAGCAATAAAAGAAAACAAAAACATCCTAAAGCTCTAAGTCTCCCATGGGCTTCCTCTTGGTGCCGATGTAGCGTTGATGTTTCGCTCCTCGTGAAGTAGCTTGGTCAACTCTAGAACTTTCTTCTCACTTGCATAGCATTGAGCTTCAAAGGTATCCCTTTCTTCTTTAGTTGGATCGGGATCTCTTCAAGTCTTCAAAATCGGTAGGCATGTCGGGATGGAGAACGATGTAGGTACGTCACCTATAGCAGTTCCATAATTCTTGGTAGAGCAGTGAATGGCATCATGAGGTTTTGAGCTTGAGCTCGCACCCATTTGAGGTAAGGTTCCCAAGGAATGGAGTTGGTGCCCCAAAGTCTTGGTATCGGTCTTCTTTACCATGCCCCAAGCATGTATAAACCTTAAATCGGTAATGAGATCGTGATTGTAGTCGAACACAACATCTTGGAGAAGCATATCATGTGGACCATCCTTTCGAGCAAAACCAAACGGCGTAGAGCTAGAAGGGTTGTAAGTAATACCTCCCTTATACCAAGTAGTGGTACATTAGGAATTCTCCTGGCGCTCAATGAATGTGAAGTCCTTTTGAGAGAAAAGGTTCCAACGGATATCTGAATGAGAGAGTGACATCAATCTTTGAGACCATCTCAACCTTTGTTCATTCTTCAAAGCGATGGAGGAAGGTGCGAAATAAACCACCTTGAAAGTAACGGGATACAACACATGAGAGTTCCTTGTCGCTTAGTAGTACAGTGTGGAGAGAATGTAGAATGTCTCCAAGTAAGGTAGGCCTTTGGATTGCGGGTAGAAACAACTTGATGGCATTGACATCTATGAATTGATCCGAGTTAGGAATAGAACCAAACCATAAATTAGCAAGGCCACAATGTTCTCAAATGCATGGAGACTCATAACTTTGAGGAATTCTCGGGCTTTCTTGATTAAGAACTTGGAAAGTAAACCCTTAACTCCACTTCTAGTTTCCCAATTGGCTTCAATGTCGGCGCTTAAGATGTAAAGCGGATGCAATGTCTTGAACTTAGGGACCTTTTCTAAACGGTGAATGGCATTTGGTCGAGAATAGGTATCCCAAGTAGCTTAGAGCATTCTTCAAGGTAGGAACCAATGATAATCTGGAATGTAAAGCAATGGTGTTTGGATCAAAGAAGCTGGAATAGGACATGCATCATATCTTCTTCAAACCGGAGATAACCAAGTCAAGTAAATAACCATGTCTTTTGATGAACCGAGCATGGTGGGAATTTACGAAACCAATTCTTTGAGTTGAGAGGGATACCCATGAAGTTGATTCGGATAGTCTTTCTAGAAGCCATAATCCCTACAAAAGCAGCAAAGATAAATCCCTAGGTCCTTGAAATAGTTAGAAATGATATGCAATGCGAATGATGTCATGATGTCATGTTTAGCACACAAACAATTCACACAATGAGCCTAGGGTTAAGGCTTGCATGAGGTATAGGTGATTACCCACCAAAAGTTTGAGTTGGTTCATCTGTCCTATAATAGTAACGGGTTCTAGGAATCTCATATCACGGATCTTTCTCGTAGGCGCTTATTTCAATGACGGCCAAGTGGTCGATCGAAAATGTCCCAAAGTCGATCTCAATGAGCGTAGCATCGGTATCAACCAACCTCGGTCTACACCAAAGCCGGCCATCTCACTACCTTCTAATGGCCAAGATGGGTCAATTAAGGTTCTAAAAGTTTAGTTAGCGCTTGACACCACGCGAAGCCAAATACTTTCTTCAACTTGGGAATGAAGAGTATCGGGGCAACCAAAGTGTCACGCTAACGTAGCCATCATGTTGACCGTGTAGTTATCGTCTAGCAGTCGCAATGATCTAATGCTACTTACCTAAAACCCGGATCCGGTGTAGGATCCCCAACAATATAATACCCAAGCAACCCTTAAAGATAAAGCATACAAGTCAAACAAAAGCAATAAAAGTTATCTAGTAATCCCTAAGGTAACTCTCTCTTTGGGTGGTCCCCAGTAGTCGCCGATTACGTGATACGGTGAGCCGACTTTGTAGGATTTTGTATCCAAATGTGCGGATAGCAAGAGTCGCCACCGACTTTTATTTTATCCAATTAAGGGAAGGTAAAAGTGAGAAAAAGACCTTCGTTAGATTACGAGTTCGGAGAATGGTTATGAAAAGGAAGGTATTAGCACCCCTTTCCATCCAGTTTATTCTCACGGGCTCTTAGTTGCTCTTAGATAACTTTTAAAATTGCTTTACGTGTGTTTGACAAAATGTTTTGAAAAGGCATATCGCTTTGACTTTGTAATGACTCATGTAGGAGTGTATACAAAGTGTTCGGAAATGTTTGGTTTTTGAAAAGAAATTTGAACTTTGGAAAAAAAGAGTGTGTGGTGTGAAAAGCATTTGATAGAGCGAGCAACTAAAAGTCTTGTTTACCCACTCAGAATTGGTCGTTTTATTGTACTTCTACATTCCTTTAGAATAGCGCTAGCCATACCATTAGTTAGTAGGTAGCTCCATTCGTTGGATGTAAGCGGGACATTCGAAGGGACATCGGATGGTCATCGAAAGCAACTTGTAGGAAGTATCCTAGCACATTCGAAGGGACTATCATCATTTTTCGTAGGCGACAATCGAGGGTCAAGATCATGTATTCGGAGGCGACATCGTGGGTCTATGATCTTTGTATCGAAGGGACTATGATGATTTGTTTGGAAGGCAACGGTGCTAGAATACCTCTACGTTCGAGGGACATGACCATTTGAATTCGTAAGGCAACGAGAGAGAATTACCCTAAGGGGTGCGTGTGTGAAAGAAGTGTGTCAAATTCAGATATTTTTTCTTGAAGATTAGTGTGAGCTAAGTCCAATTATTATCTTGCCATACACGCCTAGTTACTAGCAATTGATAAGGGTGCGGAAAGTAAAATGCGGAATGTAAAGGTGCGGAAAATAAACCTACGCTATTACATGGCTTTGGGGCAGATACATAATTAGGAGTGCAAAGTAAAGTCCTAAATTAAGCTATTACAACCCATGGGCAATTACATTATTGAAAAGTAAAATAAAAACGGAAGAATCGTCTGAATCGGATCAACCTGTGAAAGGATAAGAAAATCGGAAAATATGATGAAATTGAAATAAGAGAAAATGTTAGAAAAAATGCAATTTTAAATATGAGAAAATTTATGCATGCTGGAAATAAGATAAATATATTAAAATAATTTTTTGGGATTTTTAGATGCATTTTAATAATTAAAAACTAATTTATGATGATTTAAATGCTAAAATCAAAATAAAAATAAATATGCATGCAAAAAGGTATTTTTTAATTTTGTAAATTAAATAAAGATTTTATAAAAACTACTGTAAAAAGAAAAATATTTTTTTGATGATTTTTGATGCTTAAATAAAATATAGAAAAGAATTAAAATATGATGAAAATATTAAAATAATGAAAATATGGAAAATATTTGAGTTTGTGAAAAGTGAAAAAAACCAAATGGTCACAGGGGATTGAGCGAGGACATGAAGTTGAAACCGAGGTCAACATTGACCACTCGCCATGTGTACATCACTGTTTGAAGTCGGAGTGAGTGCGTTATAACAGTGTCACTTTCCCACTTGCCTCGTCTCGCGCCGATCGTTTTCTCGATTTGAATTTGAAAGCTTAGCGTCGGCTTTTGCTCGGCCTTCACCCTAACAAAATGGAAAAGCACATACATAATATAAATGAGTTCTAAAGGCATGGTTTAATTCGGGCATCGTTCGAACACGATGGGCATGGTCTCGTGGTCCATTTTATATTTCGTGAAACCCTAAAGCGGCACGAAACCCTAACAATGGCAATCGTGTTCCGGCCATGGAAATTCGATTAAAGCACCGAAAGCTTGCAAACTCATCACTAATCACAAAACAAACACAAATCAAGTTAATAATGCATGAATGATAGAATTGAATTTTGAAATTTCAAGAACAAACCAATTTGGTTGGCAATTCGGATGGTTTTGAATAGTAAAGGTGCGGATCGATTCGGTGGATGGCAAGGAATGTATTTGGATGCTCAAAACCACTTGAAACAAGTGAATCAATACCGGTTGCTTGAAGGTCACGAATTTTTGAGTTTGAAACTAGGGTTGGAGCAATTCTTTCGTCCTTCATCATGTGCTATGCATTGTGTATTTATATTGGATGGAATTGGGTGATTTGAGGAAGAAATCATCATCAATCAATGCAAATCAAATTTGATTTTGTACAAAATCAAATTTTCAAATTTGATTAATTTTCAATCCAATCTTGCCATATCAATCCAATTTTGAAATTTCTGGCTTTGTTGAGTTACTTGGATGCCAAGGAAGAGAAAAATCAATTTGCAATTAATTTTGATTTTATACTTTATTTTTGAATTTAATTTGTATTTAAATGAATAAATTCCAAATTAAATAGAAAAATAAAATAAAAATTCGAAACTTTGGCTTTGATGTTCCAAATTGTATGAGGAACAAGTTTGGATGAAGAAAAAGTAGGCCCATTTGCAAAGTTTTTGATTTTTAAGTATCTCTCTTTGTGCATTCTTCCAAAATTGCCCAACTTGTAGGTGGTGTAACTTGCTCAATTTTCCACATTTTGAGTGTTCTTGGACTTTTTGGAAAGATCTAAGAGTCCTCTAACCAATGTCTTTGGTCTCATCTCAATTGGAGTTACCATGCTCAAAATATCTTCAAAACAAAAGTTGACTTTTGTTGACTTTGAAAATGACCTATAATGTTTTGAGCCATACCTCTCAAATGAAGCATTTTTGGACATTCTTGTGAGACATGAAGTTGTAGAATTGAATTTCCTTCAAAACAAGAGGTGGTGGAAAAATTTACGAGAAAGTATGAGAAAGTTATGATCGGTCAAAGTTGATTGACTTTTCATCTAGAAACCCTAATTTAGAAAGTTTGACTTTTGGGCAAATCTTGAGTTTTCTTGATGAATCATGATCAACCCTTGATCAAATGATGAATGTAACTTCAAAATGAGGATGTTGACCAAAAATCGAAGTTTTGTTGTATGTTGACCGATTGACTTTTGTCCAATACACGATTTTCAATCATCGAACAATTATGCGAAACTTGACTTGTGAGGCTTGAAACTTGACATGGAGAATCTTTGAAGCATATGAGGAGGCATGAAGGCTATTGGAGATGTTGGAAATCCATCTTGACTTGAGAGATACCAAACCCTAGTTTGGGTTGATTGTCTAGGAGAGAGTTTGTCTGATCAACTCTTGAGGAATCCTTGAGTATGGATGTATGAAATCTCTTGAGTAGATGGAGGGCAAATTTTGGGGTATGACACGTGCTAGAGGATTCGAACGTGAATTCGGATTCTCTGGCTCGAAATGATTTACTCTTTTGATTTGTTTATAAAGATGCCGCGAGCATCAAGCTTTATTATTTTCAACACAAGAAAGATGATTTAATGATTATGAAAAAGTGGAAAGTTGTTAATACCCTCAATTGATTTTGATATGCGTAACGACTAAGCGCAAACTAGGCATAGCATTGGGGAGATCGAGTAAGGGGATTGTTATATAAAGGGAATAGATGGAGCACCCTAAATATATATAGTTATCTATAGCTTTATATATGAATATGTTTGATATGTTTGTGTGTTTTAATTGCTATTGCTATGATTGGGAAAGTTTCTCCTTTGGGATTTTAAGAATGATAGATTATGTGGGATCCTAGTGTTTGTTATTATTGTGCTCGCAAAGATCTGTGGATCTTCTGCATACATATCCCCTAGTGGGAATCAGAGCATTTGTAGCTCGGGTCTATAGGGATCTATGGTTTGTTTGGTCTAAGGGAGAAAGAAATTTGCTCGGCAAGGATGAGACCTTGTGCCTACGTATTCTCAAAAGGATGTTGAGAAAGTCAGAGCAATCGTAGTTCCCACTTATGCTAGTGGAAAGCAACGAGATGTTAGTAAGAGACAGACAAATGTCATTTTAATGAAAAATGTATCTAATCTATTTCATCACATACATTTTGAAAAGATTTGATTGATTGAATCTTTCATCGTAAGTTATAGGTGTTTTGCTTGAGTGTACAAGCGTTACCACTTACATGTTTAAGAAAGATGTTTGAAAAAAGTGATTGAATCTTTTAACTGTAAGTATTGGGTGTTTTGCTTGAGTATACAAGCGTTACCACTTACAATTAAGAGATGTTTTTGTTTGAAAAGAGTTTGAAAAAAAAGTTTGACTGTATGTGATGTGATAGATGAGATACTTCTTCCATAGAGATGATAGATGTCTAAATCTCGAGGAGAAATTGGTTGGATTAGGGGATGCTTTTAAGAAGCCCATGGGTCCTTATTGTTGCCCAGAGGAGGCATTCGAGGGTCATCGAGGGTCCTTGTCTGAAGCTCAGAGGAAGCTATAGGGTATGGGCGGCTTTGTGTTAAAGGGATTTCACGAAACCATCCTTTTGGAATTAAGAGCAATTTCAAGGAAATTATACTGGGTTCTATCCTAGCGGGTGATTCTTTATATTGGAAGCCCAATAGGAGGCATTAAGAGATTTCTGTCTCTTTCATTGTATGATGCCAAGATAAGGCTAAACTCAATGAGGAGTTCTATTGAACGAAGCCCAAGAGGAGGCTGACTCAACAGGGGAGTGTTGTCTTACATGAAGCCTAAGCGGAGGCTAAACTCAGATAAATGAGTTTTCTTATATGAAGCCTAAGAGGAGGCTGAACTCTGTGGGGAGAGTTATCTTGTATAAAGCCCAAGTAGAGGCTTAACTCATGCAGGGGATGAATTATCTTGTATAAATCCCAAGCGGAGGCTACAACTGTGGGGAACCTATTGGTTAGACTAATTGTTATGTTATAATTAGACAGTTGTATAAACAAGTGTGTGTGTGTGTGTGTGTGTGATATGTATTCACAGGAGTCTATGAAGGAAATATAAACAGATGCATGATGTTTATTTACAGGAAGTTATGAAATATAAACAAGTGTCTGTGAAACGAATGTTTGAAACGAGCGTAACTTGATTATTTACAAGTTTGAATTGTGTACAAGGAAGTAAGTATGTACACGAATGAACTATTTATGTACAGACAAAGATGGATGTACATATGAGGGTTGGGACTTACACCATAAGGGTGGCCTATTGGCTTGAAAGCAGTTTCACAGGGAATAATGCTCCTTTCAGTACCAATGGTATTCAGTGTATATACAGATGAAACGGAAACGAACGATCGAATTTTATCTGTGAAAAGTATCTGTATTATGTACAGACAAAAATTTGTATGAATACAAAAAAAGAATTTGATATGTACAAAAATATGTACATAAAAGAATGTTTTGTTTGTGTATACACAAGTGAAGTGAAAACAAACGATCGAAGTTTGTCTGTACTTGAGTATAAAAAGTATCTTTATTACGTATAGATAAAAATTTGTATGTATCTGAAGAGAGTTTGATATGTACAAAGAAATATTGTGTACATAAAAGAATGTTATGGGACTTACACCGTGAGGGAGGCCCATTGGTTTATAAGAAGTTTCATCGGGAATAATTCTTCTCCTAGAACCAATGGATTCAGTGTATAAACAAAAGAAAGAAATTTGTTTATGTTTGAATATTAACAATGATGATTTGAGTATGTATGAGAAAAATTGAATATGTACATAAAAGGATTGGGACTTACACCGTAAGGGAGGCCCATGATCGATTGAGAAATTCGAGAGAAAACGAATTCGGTTTTATCGTTTAAATCAGATCGATCATGGCAAAAAGATGCAAGTTTGATAAAAAGTTTTGAAGAATGATTTTGAAAGTGTTTTGAAATGTGAGGTTCATTTATGAGAAGTTTTGAAAAGAATCGGAAGTCGAAAACTTGAAAACTTCACCTTTTAAAGTGTTTTGAAAAAGTTCTCAGAACGTCGTTTTCGGCTCGATTAAAATATAATCAGATGAAAGTTTTTTTCTGAAAATTCTTGCACAATCATAAAATAGATATATTTATTGACAAGTATACAAAAAATCACCTCAAAATGAGGAGTTTTGATTGGTTAAAAAAAATGTGAAAGTTTTGTAAAAAACATGAAAAAATATGAAGAGTTTTAAAAAGAATGGTCTTGTGGAGAGTTGAACCCGTGACCTGTTGGATGGCTACGTGGCAAAGAGCCTTAAAGGCGTGCTGGCAACCACTGGGACAAACGCGCGTTTGTGTTTGTAAACCAAAACACGTGTAAACAAAGTATTGGAAAATTTGAATTTAAAAAAACTCAAGAACACGCGCGAAGCCATGTTCTTCGTTTTGATTCTCAGATTCTTCAAACCAAGCTATAATCTTCGTTTCTCAATGAAATTAGATGAAGTAAACATGAAAATTGCTCGGTTTTGAACAAGGAATACGATGATGACTGTTATTTGTATTTATTTTTGGTCTAGCATGTTTGAATTTCTGGAATCACGAAGAACCCTAGAAACTAAGATTCTAAATTAAATGATGCATAGTTGATGATTTTTCAATTAGTGTTAGGGCTTATGATCGTGATAAGTGCAGAAAGAGATTGGCCAAGAGTTTTTTTACTTAAGTGCAAAGAATCATGATATTAGAGTTCGAGTTCATACCTGTTCAAGTTGAGATCGAAGATGATGATTGCGCGTTTCCAGAACTTGTTTTTCGATTGCTACAGCATCATCCGCCTATGTAGAAGCTATAGGGTTGGTCTGCTTGCTTTGAATTATCTCAAATCACTCCAGCCAAGTCCACCTGCACAGACTGAGAATAGAAACTCGAATTCTATGTTTAAGCAGTTACAGTTAGTTGTTTATGATTTGGATCATCCCTATGATGTTCAGGGATGATGTTTGAATGATTACAACACAAGTTAATCAAGCCTAGCCACGATTTTGAAACTTAAGGCAGTTTTGCAAACATAATGACCATGGCATGTGATTTCTGATTTTCAGCTTTGATCGTGTTGTTTTTAAGTTTTGAACAAGTTTAATATTGATTATGGAATGTGTTTGACACCAATTTGACAAAAGTTTCTCATCAATTTTCAAAAATGCAAGTTTTGGCAATTTGAACTATGTTTCTTGATTTTGAAGAAAGAAGAGAGAAAGCATAACTTTGCATTGCTTTGGTGTGATTTGAACTTGAAATGATGCTCTATTTATAGGCCAATATCTCTGAAATGTTATGCAAGAGTACATGGCATTTGGAAATTCAAGGTTGCCTTAAGGGGTAAGAATGACTTTTCCAAAAGGAAAAAGCAAGCTTCCTCTTTTTACCATGTGTGAAAATCTTCCAATTGATCTTATCTCATCTCAATTATATCTAGCTGATATTTATCATCTCTAAGCTTGAATTGGCAAGGTGGCAATGCTTCTAGATGAAGAAATCTCAAAATGACCTATAATTTGAAATTTTGACCTTGAAAAACCATGTTCATGGAGCCTTATGTTTCAATTTCAAAAGTATAGCTAGACTCTATGGATTTGAGAGTTATTGGACATTTTGTAAAGCTTGTTTCAAGAGCTACAACTTTCATGTTTTGAGTTTTTTCCAATTCAAAATGGAACTAGGTGAAAAAATGGCATGAAGTTTGGAAAAAATAAGAAATTTTAACACTTAGAAATTTTTCTAAGTGTTGAAACTTTTGACTTTTTGTTGACTTTTCAAATTCTTTGATTTTTTATGATCATGATGGATCATTTGAAGTATTTTGATGATGGAAAAAGTTTTGTTTTGAAAAATTTGACCAAAAGTCAAAGTTTGACTTTTCTATGTAGATGAATTTTCATCAGATGTTTCTGAAATTGACTGATGATGTCTGTGATCTTCTGTGATGTTTTGAATCCAGAAATTAGGTCAAGATGTTGTATCTAAGATATAATTACTAATCTCTATCCAAAAAAGTCATTTCTTGCTCAAAAAGTCAGAGAATGCTCATGCTCGATCAAAACCCTAATTGGTCGATCCTCGATTGATCTATGAAAAAACTTGGATATCTGATGATCAGAGGTTGATGATTTTATCAAGATAGATCAAATGAGGTGAGAAAAACTCAAACCCTAATTGGTTGCCTCTTGAGTCAGATAAAAATCTGATGAAAACCTAATTTTGACCTGTGAATGCTATACACGATTAATGCTATCTGAACTGTTACTGATGCAATGATTCAAATTAAGGTGGTATATTAGGTCAAAAATTGGGGTATGACAGATGCCCCTATTTAAGTTTCTTTAACCTGAGAGATGAAGATGCATATCTTTGTTTCGATAGGTGTAAAGAGACTTAAATATCGGAATACGCAAATTTTGGACCTAAGATACCAAAAATGTGGATGATGCAAGAATGATTGAAAAAAGTTTTTACCCAGATGATATCAACGAAATGACATGATGGGAAAATTTTGTGAGGATGACTCGATCTGTTTAAGAAAAAAGAGGATCCTGTTTGTTGGGAAACAAACAATATGTCTTGCTGGGGAAACAAGAGATTCACGAAACATGTGAATATTTGTTCTGCTTTGGAAAATAAAGAGATTACCTTCTGTCAGCCTCGTGACAATTTTTAAGGTAAGTGAAAATGATATTATCAATTATCAGCATTGTGATAGTTTATGGTAATGAATTCTAAAGATATTACCAATTATCAGCGAAGTGATAACTATAACAAGGTAAATCTTTTGAGAAAATTCTGCGTATTCACCTTGTGAATAATGAGCGATAATGGAAATAGATTTCAGATGAGTTTCGAAGATATTACCAATTATCAGAAAAGTGATAACTATACCAAGGTAAATCTTTGAAAGATTTTGTTGATTATTGACTTTGTGAATAACGAGACAATGAAAAACGAGAACTCAAAATGAGTTTCTATTTTCTTGGATATAATCTTGCCGAGATTTCTCTTTTGAGAAGATGCGGGCTTTTGATTCGGTTTTCTTTTTGTGAAAAGACAACTGTTGGGGATTTTTGAATTGTCGTGATTTGGCCTTGTTGGGAAGAACAACCCTTTTGTGACAAGTTTAGGAATGAAAGGGAAATAAGCGGCTCAAATGACGAGGCTATTGCTTATTGCTTTGTTGATTAGAGACAGGGTTCTATTCAGGAATGAACCGGAAAGAAAAAGTCAATCAAGGAATTGTTCCAAATGAGGAATGATCTTCGTTGGGGAGTACGAGAGAAAAGATGTATCTCTCTGTTTGGGGATACTCTGGCCGGGAAAAAGAAAATGTATCTTTTCTGTTTGGAGATACTCTACTGGGGATAGACATGCTTGAATCTTTCGGAGAAAGGCATTTTATTGGCAACTCGGCTGGGGATTCTTTTTAGATAAGAATACCGTCCTTTGATGATTTCTGCTGAGGAGAAGACTTCTATAGCAGTCGTTTTTATCCTTCGGAGATTGAAACACTTACGGAGAAAACTGTTGAAGTTCTTTCTGTGTCCATAGTTCAAAGGAAAATTTTGCTTTTTGTTTCAAAATTTTTGAAGTAAAAATTCATTTAAAACATTTTTGTTTCAAAAAGTGATTTTCACAATAAAAAGCGTTTATTTTGAAAACAGAATAAAGCAGGAATTGCAAACAAAAGGCACAAGGCTCAAATTTATTGATAGAATGGTAATCAGCCAAATGCGTGATCCCATGGACTATTTACAAAAGTTGGAAATGATAATTTATTGGGAAAAGGCTACATTGAAAGCAAATAACCGCTATTATCCCTAGCAACTTTGAATTCCAACTGTGCTTGTTGCTTCAGAAGAGTTGATTGAAGATCCGTTGATGGAAGATTCTTCAGATGGACAAAATACAGACTGACTGCAGTTACTTTGTTATTTTTGTGTATCCTTGTTTTTGCCTAGATTGCCTTTTCGGGTTTTCAGTCCATCAGGATATTTTCTGTTTATTGTCTCTAATTTTTGCCTGGATCGCCTTTTCAGGTTTTCAATCCACCGAGACGCTCATTTTTTCCTAAGCCGCCCTTTTCGGGTTTTCGACTTCTTGGTGTTCTTTTGTTTTTAGACTAAGTATTTTTGATGCGTCAGCATTCACAGGATCGGAGTTCATCACCGTCCATGGTTGTGAGAGTCATAGCACCGGAAAAACTTCTTTTGACGATGTATGGGCCTTCGTAATTAGAGTCCATTTGCCCTAGAATCGGTTGAAAAGAATCTTTTTAAGCGAGGTCGCCTTCTCGGAATTCACAAGGTTGGACCTTTTGTGAAAGCTTTCTTCATTCTTCTTTGTCTGATTGTCCATGACACGGGCGGTCGGCGCTTTTCTTGATTAGGTTCGGTTGATCGTATCTACTTTGACACCATTCGGCCTCGGATAGCTTAGTTTCCATGAGAACTCTCATTGATGGGATCTCAACTTCTATGGGGCTTGCTTCCATGCCGTATACTAGAAAAGGAGTTGCCCTGTTGAAGTGCGTCTTGAAATCGATACCATGCGAGCAATGACATTTCATGGCGATCTTTGTAAGTGATGACCATTTTACGGACGATCTTTTGATGTTTTATTGGCGGCTTCAACAGCGCCGTTCATCTTTGGCGGTAAGGAGATGAGTTATGATGCTCGATCTTGAATTCCTCACACAGTTCTTTCATCATTTTGTTGTTCAAGTTAGATCCATTGTCTGTAATGATCTTGCTTGGAACTCCATATCGGCAAATGAGGTTGTTCTTGATGAACCTCACAACCACTTGTCTTGTAACATTGGCATAAGACGCTGCTTCGACCCATTTGGTGAAGTAATCAATAGCCACTAGAATGAAGCGATGTCCGTTGGACGCTTTTGTTTCGATCATCCCAATCATGTCGATGCCCCACATGGAGAAAGGCCACAGAGAAGAGAGAACATTGAGTAGAGTCGGTGGCACATGGATCTTATCTGCGTAGTGTCATACCCCAATTTTTGACCTAATATACCACCTTACATTTGCATCATTTGCATAACTAACAGTTCAGACAGCATTAATTGGGTATAGCTTTCACAAGTCCAAATTAGGGTTTCATCAGATTTTCATCTGATTCAAGAGGCAATCAATTAGGGTTTGAGTTTTTCTCACCTCATTTGATCTATCTTGATCAAATCATCAGCCTCTGATCATCAGATACTCATTTCTCACACAGATCAATCAAGGATCGACCAATTAGGGTTTTGATCGGGCATGAGTTTTCTCTGACTTTTTGAACAAGAAATGACTTTTTTGGATAGAGATTGGTCATTATATCTTAGATACAACATCTTGACCTAATTTCTGGATTCAAAACATCACAGAAGTTCACAGACTTTATCAGTCAATTTCTGAAACATCTGATGAATTTTCATCTGCACAGAAAAGTCAAACTTTGACTTTTGGTCAAAATTTTCAAAACAAAACTTTTTCAATCATCAAAATACTTCAAATGATCCATCATGATCATAAAAAATCAAAGAATTTGGAAAAGTCAACAAAAAGTCAAAAGTTTTCATACTTAGAAAAATTTCTAAGTGTTGAAATTTCTTATTTTTTCCAAACTTCATGCCATTTTTTCACCTAGTTCCAATTTGAATTTGAAAAAACTCAAAACATGAAAGTTGTAGCTTGTGAAACAAGCTTTCCAAAATGTCCAAGAACTCTCAAATCCATAGAGTCTAGCTATACTTTTGAAATTGAAACATAAGGCTCCATAAAACTTGATTTTTCAAAGTTCACCACTTTAATTATAGGTCATTTTGAGTTTTCTTCATTTAGAAGCAATCTAAACTTGCCAAATGGATGTTTGAACTGATAAATATCAGTTAGAGGTAATAATTGAGAGGATTGGATCAAATTGTAAAAATGAGCACATGGTGAAAAAAGGAAGTTTCCTTTTTTGGCAAATACCATTCTTGCCCTCTAAGTTATCTTTGAATCACCAAAAGCTTGTACCTCTTTGCCTAACATTTCAGAACCTGTTGCCTATAAATAGATCACAAATTCAAGTTCAATCCACACCAAAGCATCACAAATTCATGCTTTCTCTCCACTTTCTCAAAATTTACAAAACATAGTGCAAATTGGAGAATTCTTGCATTTTTGAAAAACAGTTGAAAACATGTTAAAATTTGGTGTCTAACATGTCTCAATATCACTATCAAACTTGTTCAAAACTTAAAATCAACATAAACTAGGCTAGAAATCAGAATTTGATTTCATGTTTTTTCAAACTTCCAAAACTGCCTAAGAGCTCGAATTCATGGTTTTAATGGAACAAGTCATGATATAATCATCCTAACACCTTCCATGTATCCCATAGACATGATCCAGACCTTTAGCAACAAGCTGTAACTACTTTAACCTTGATTTCCAGTTTGCATTTTGAGCTTGTGCAGGTCGACATGGTCAGAGCAATCCAAGCTATCTCATGAAGTACAGACCACTCATACACCATCCCTAGAGGCCACTGGTGCTTGAACAATCATCAAACAACAACTGGAAGCATCAAAATCCAGAATTCGATTCTCACTTTCACAGGTAAGAACACGAAATCCATTCTCCTAATTCTTTGATTCTTTTTGAAAAAGCTCTTGGCCAATCTCTTTCTGCACCTAACACGATCAATAACCCTCAATAAAATCAAGGAATCATCACTCATACATAATTTAATTTGATTTCTCAGTTTTAGGGTTCATAGTGTTTCCCAGAAATTCAATCATGCTAGGCTTAATATAAATGCAATTAACAGTCATATTCATGTTCGTGATGAAAAATTGAGCAAGTTTGGTTTTTATTTCATTCAATTTCATGGAGAAACGAAAATTGTAGCATGAGTTGAAGAATCTGGGAATCAAAACACGAAGAACACAGTTCACGCGTGTTCTTGAGTTTAAATGTTTGAATTTTCCAATATTTTTCTAACACGTGTTGTTGTCCACTAACACCCCAGCGCGTTTGGCTCAGTGGTAGCCTGATTGCTCTTAAGTTTCTCTGCCACGTGGTCACCCCTTTGGTCATGGGTTCAACTCCCATCAGGACCATTTCTTTTTTAAACTTTCCAATTTTTCATGTTTTTTTTACAAAACTTTCACAATTTTTTTGGCCAATCAAAACTCCTTATTTTAAGGTGATTTTTTGAACACTTGTCAATAAATACATCTATTTTATGATAGTGCAAAAATTTTCAGAAAAAACTTTCATCTGATTAAATTTTTATCGAGCCGAAAACAATGTTCTGAACACTTTTTCAAACCTCATTTTAAGGTGAATTTTCCAAGTTTTCGACTTCCGATTCTTTTCAAAACTTCTCATAAATGAACCCTACACTTCAAAACATTTTCAAATCATTTTTCAAAACTTTTCATCAAACTTGCATCTTTTTACCATGATCGATCCAATTTAAACGATAAAACCGATTTCGTTTTCTCTCGAATTTCTCAATCGATCATGGGCCTCCCTCACGGTGTATGTCCCATAACATTCTTTTGTGTACATAATATTTCTTTTTACATATCAAACTCTCTTCAAACACATACGAATTTTCATCTGTACATAATACAGATATTTCTTTTTATACTCAAGTACAGACAAACTTCGATCGTTTGTTTTCACTTCACTTGTGTATATTCAAACCAACATTCTTTATGTACAATACATATTTTTCTTGTACATATCAAATTCTTTTCATACAAACTTTTATCTGTACATAGCACAGATACTTTTTTTTCAAATACTTTTTATTTGTATATAATACAGATATCTTTTACAGATAAACTTTGATCAGTCGTTTCTGTTTCGTCTGTACATATACACTGAATACCATTGGTATTGAAAGGAGCATTATTCCCTGTGAAACTGCTTTTAAACCAATGGGCCACCCTTATGGTGTAAGTCCCAACCCTCCTATATACATCCATCTTTGTCTGTACATAAATACTCGTTCGTGTACATATTCATTTCCTTGTACACAGTTCAAACTTGTAAATAATCAAGTTGCGCTCGTTCTAAACATTCGTTTCACAGACACTTGTTTATATTTCCTTCATAAACTCTTGTAAATAAACTTTACATGCATTGTTTATATTTCCTTCATAAACTCCTGTGAATACATGTCACACACACACACACACCTGTTTATACAAACTGTCTAATTATAACATAACAATTAGACTAATCAATAGGTTCCCCACATTTAGCCTCCGCTTGGGCTTCATACAAGACAATTCATCACCAGCATGAATTTAGCCTCCGCTTGGGCTTTATACAAGACAACTCATCCCCAGTTGAGTTTAGCCTTCTCTTGGGCTTCATACAAGATAACTCTCCCCACAGAGTTTAGCCTCCGCTTATGCTTCGTATAAGACAACACTCCCCTGTTGAGTCAGCCTCCTCTTGGGCTTCGTTCAAAAGAACTCCTCATTGAGTTTAGCCTTCTCTTGGGCATCATACAATGAAAGAGATAGGAAATCTCTTAACAGCCTCCTATTGGGCTTCCAATACAAAGAATCACCCGCGCAAAGATAGAACCCTGAAAGGATGGTTTCCCGGTGAAATAACTTTTAAATCCCCAGAGAGTAAAATTTCCCGGTGAAATTGCTCTTAATTCCAAAAGGATGGTTTCTCGGTGAAAACCCTTTTAAAACAAATCCAGCCATACCCTATAGCTTCCTCTTGAGCTTCATACAAGGACACTCGATGACCCTCGATGTCCCTCAGAATCTCCCCAATGCGTTACGTCTAGTTTGCGCTAGTCGTTACGCATACCAATATCAATTGAGGGTATTTCAGCTTTCCCCTTTTTCATAATCATTAAATCATCTTTCTTGTGTTGAAAATAATAAAGCTTGATGCTTGCGGCATCTTTATAAACCAATCAAAAGAGTAAATCGTTTCGAGCCAGAGAATCCGAATTTACGTTCGCATCCTCTAGCGCGTCACCTTTTAACGCGAACAGGAAAAATGGCGACTCTGCTGGGGATTACGCTGAAATTTTGATTTTCAAAAAGAAAAGCGCGTTCTCGCCGAGAGCATCAAGCTTTTTGTTTTCAAAAGAAAAGAAAGGGATAAGCTTTCATGTTTTGCATATATCTGTTTTCTTTATTGTGTGTTTTCGCGATTTCATCGATGGAAAGAAATCCTAACCGGATTTAAGAAACATTTTTAAGATCTAGGTGGAGGTATTAATCGTGAGAAGTTCAATGCTTACGAGTTAATATCTCCCGCTCGATGGAGGTTGTCTTGGGGTATTGTGTTTAGCAAGTAATTGCGAAGGCGTTGTACTTCGGGGAACTAAAGAAGTGAGTGGATAGAACACATAAACCATCCTGGCCATTAGGATGTAGTGCAGAGATTATTCGGGTGTAAGCCTAGAGTAGTTGTCATGCGAGACTACGATCAGGCGAGTTCTTCTTGAAAAATATTATTGGACCATCGAGTATTCAACAAATTCGATAATATTTCAAAGAGGAGTGTTGAGCCTGTATTATCAGTAGAACCTGTTTCACAGATGAATAAGCCCATAGAACTTAACCACGTTGATTCTTATCGTTGGCTTCATGCTCGTGACTTCGAACGCTTGACCGTGTGTATAACTACTAACCATGTTTGCCACATTCATGCATTCATTCATTCATTCAAAAACAAAAAAAAAGCTTCATTTTCTCTTCCCATTTCCAAAGAATTTAGAGATTTTTCTTTGTAAAATATTTTAGGTTAGAGTGATGGACGTCAGAGGAAGATTCACCAAAAGATACAGTTTTAGAATTCCCGTAGGAAAGTTAAAGAGTTAGCATCCTTGGTAGAAGATCCCTCGGTTTGAAAATGCTATGGAACTCTTTTAACTCTTCGAACGCTGCGTTGATGAAGGACTTCTCAAAACTTTCGTTCGGTTCTACGATCCATCTATCATTGTTTCACTTTCCCTGATTATCAGTTGATGCCTACTTTGGAAGAGTATGCGCATATCCTAGGTATCTCAGTATCGGACAAAGTGCCTTTCAATGGTTTGGAAGCCATTCTTAAGTCACCAGTCATTGCAACGATGACTCTGTCATACCCCAAATTTTGACCTAATATACCACCTTACATTTGCATTATTGCACAACTAACAGTTCAAACAACATTAATCAAGTGTAGCATTCACAGGTCAAAATTAGGGTTTCATCAGATTTTCATCTGATTCAAGAGCTAACCAATTAGGGTTTGAGATTTTCTCATCTTATTTGATCTACCTTGATCAAATCATCAACCTTGATCCTCGGATATCAAATTTTCTCACGGATCAATCAAGGATCGACCAATTAGGGTTTGATCGGGCATGAGAATTCTCGACTTTTGAACAAGAAATAACTTTTTGGATAGAGATTGGTCATTATATCTTAGATACAACATCTTGACCTAATTTCTGGATTCAAAACATCACAGAGGTTCACAGACTTCATCAGTCAATTTCTAAAACATCGATGAAATTTCATCGCACGAAAAGTCAAACTTTGACTTTTGGTCAAATTTTCAAAACAAAACTTTTCCATCATCAAAATACTTCAAATGATCCATCATGATCATAAAAATCAAAGAATTTGAAAAAGTCAACAAAAGTCAAAAGTTTTATACTTAGAAATTTTTCTAAGTGTTGAAATTTCTTACTTTTCCAAACTTCAAGCCATTTTTCACCAAGTTCCAATTGGAATTTGAAAAACTCAAAACATGAAAGTTGTAGATCATGGAAACATCTTTCCAAAATGTCCAAGAACTATCAAATCCATGGAGTCTAGCTATACTTTTGAAATTGAAACATAAGGCTCCATGACACTTGATTTTCAAAGTCAAAACTTCACATTATAGGTCATTTTTGAGATTTCTTCAGCTAGAAGTAATACAACCTTGCCAACTTGATTTTGGAACTAATAAATATCAGCTTGGAAGTAATGGTTGAGGATAGGATCAAATTGAGGATTGTAACACATGGTAAAAAAAAGGAAGGTTCCTTTTCTTTGGCAAATACCATTCTTGCCCCTTAAGCAATCCATGATTCACCAAATGGCTTGTCCTTGTTGCCTAACTTTTCAGAATTCTCTTGCCTATAAATTGATCACATTTCAAGTCCAAATTTACACCAAAGCATTGCAAGAATCATGCTTTCTCATTTCTTTCTTCCAAATCAAGAAACATGATAAACTTTTGAAAAACTTGCAATTTACAAAATCAGTGAAAATCATGAAGTTCTTTGGTGTCTAACATATTTCAATATCAACATTAAACTTGTTCAAAACTTAAAATCAACCCAAGCTAAACTAAAAATCAGTTTTCATCTTTCATGCTCCAAGACTTGCAAAAACTGCCATAGCCATCGAATTTTGAGTTTGGTGTGAGCAACTTAAGTTCTGATCATTTGAACATCATCACCATACATCATATGAGTGATCTAGATCATTGGTAATCATCGGTAACACGATTTACACCAAAATCCAATTTCTATTTTTCATTGATGCAGGTTGACTTGGTCAGAGTTATCCAAGCAATTCCAGAGCAAGAAGACCACTCATACACGATCCTTGAAGGTCGTTGATGCTCTAAAGATCATTAAATCACAACTGGAAGTACTTTAAAACATATTTCGATCTCAGCTTCGACAGGTATGTGACTGAACTTCAAACTCCATGATTTTGTGCATCAATTGAAAAAAGCTCTTGGCCATTCTCTTTCTGCACATCTAACGACCATTAACCCTCAAAAAAATCAAACAATCATGAAACAAACATCATTTAATTTAAGTCACAAGTGCCAGATCTACGCAGATAAGATCCATGTGCCTCCGACTCTACTCAACGTTCTCTCTCTCCGTGGCCGTTCTCCATGGGGCATTGACATGATTGGAATGATTGAACCAAAAGCGTCCAACGGACATCGCTTCATTCTAGTAGCTATTGATTACTTCACCAAATGGGTCGAAGCAGCATCCTACCCCAACGTCACAAGACAAGTGGTTGTGAGGTTCATCAAGAACAACCTCATTTGCCGATATGGTGTTCCAAGCAAGATCATTACAGATAATGGGTCTAACTTGAACAACAAAATGATGAAAGAAGCTGTGTGAGGAATTCAAGATTAAGCATCATAACTCATCTCCTTACGGCCAAAGATGAGCAGCGTTGAAGCGCCAACAAGAACATCAAAAGATCGTCCGGAAAATGGTCATCACTTACAAAGGCACGAAATCGCCATTTGCTCGCATGGGTATCGTACCTCGACGCACTTCAACAGGGCAACTCCTTTTCTCTAGTATCGGCATGGAAGTAGTGCTACCCGTAAAGTTGAGATCCGTCAATGAGAGTTCTCATGGAAACTAAGCTATCCGAGGTGAATGGTGTCAAAGCGATCGACCAACCGAACTTAATTGAAGAAAAGCGCGACCGCCTGTGTCATGGACAACTCTATCAAAGAAGAATGAAAAAAGCTTTCGACAAAAGGTCCGACCTCGTGAATTCGAGAAGCGACGTCGTGCTTAAAAGATTACATCTTTTCAAACAGATTCTAGGGCAAATGGACTCCTAATTACGAAGGCCCATACATCGTCAAAAGAAGCTTCTTGGGCGGTGCTATGACTCTCACAACCATGGACGGCGATGAACTCCGTACCACAGTGAATCTTGTGATCAAAAATATTTTGTCTAAAAACAAAAGAACATTTCGGTAAGTCGAAAACACGAAAAGGCGGCTTAGGCAAAAATGAGCGTCTCGGTGGATTGAAAACCTGAAAAGGCGATCCAGGCAAAAATTAGAGACAATAAACAGAAATTATCCTGATAGATCGAAAACCTGAAAAGGCGATCTAGGCAAAAACAAGGATACAAAAACGACAAAGTAACTGCAGTCAGTCTATATTTTGTCCACATGAAGAATCTTCCATCGACGGATCTTCAATCAACTCTTCTGAAGCAACAAGCACAGTTGGAATTCAAAGTTGTTAGGGATGGTAGCGGTTATTTGCTTTCAATGTAGCCTTTTCCTAATAAATTATCATTTCCAACTTTTGTAAATAGTTCATGGAATCACGCATTTGGCTGATTACCATTCTATCAATAAGTTTGAGCCTTGTGCCTTTTGTTTGCAATTCCTACTTTATTTTGTTTTGCAAAATAACGCTTTTATTGTGAAAATCACTTTTTGAAACTAAAATGTTTTAAATGAATTTTTACTTCAAAATTTTGAAACAAAAGCAAAATTCTCCTTTGAAACTATGAACACGGAAATAATTTCAATTTCTCCATGAGTGTTTTGATCTCAGAAGGATAACAAGCACTGAGTCTTCTCCTCAGCAGAAATCATCAAAGGACGGTATTCTTATCCAAAAAGAATCCCCGACCAAGTTGCCAATGAAAGGCCTTTCTCTGAAAGTTTAAAACATGCAACTCAAATTCTTCATTAGTGAATATCTGCACCATTGCTGCAATTTTCACCAAGTATTTGTTCGAACTGTGACGCGGTCCTTTTCCCAAATATCTCTTTAGTGTCTTTGTCAAGTATTGTTAGCATGCATATAACATTCATGACATTCATACATAATAGCATCATTCATTGCATTTTTTGCATCTCTCAAAATGATTGCTTCCAAATCACTAGTATAAATCATACTTACTCATACGAGTACAAGTCTGTTCCCAGTAGAATATCTCCAAACAGAAAAGATACTTTTTTCTTTTTTCCCCAACGGAGTATTTCCAAACAGAAAGGATATGTCTTCCTTTTTCCCCGGCAAAGTCCCCAAGTAGAGAAATACGTTTTCTTCTCTCTATCACATTCGCCAGCTGAGATTATCCCTCGTTGGGAACAATGTCTTGATTAACTCTTTCTCTCCAGTTCATTCCTGGATAGAACACTGTCTGTTATTCACAAAGCTGAATACGCAACAACTCATTTCTCAAGATTTACCTTGTTATAGTTATCACTTCGCTGATAATTGGTAATATCTTCAAAACTCATTACCATAAACTATCACAGGGCTGATAATTGGTAATATCATCTTCACTTACCTTAAACATTGTCACAAGGCTGACAAAAGGTAATCTCTTTGTTTCCAAAAACGAAACAAATGTTCACATATTCTGTGAATCATTCTTTCCCTAGCAGGGACGTATCCACAAATTTCCCTTCACTTGTGTCATTTCTTTGATATCCTTTAGGGTAAAACTTTTTTGCGATCATTTTGCATCATCCGCATCTTTTGGTATCTTAGGTCCAAATTTTGCGTATTCTGATATTTAAGTCTCTTTACACATATCAGAACGAAGATATTCATCTTCATCTTTCAGGTTAAAGAAACTTAAATAGGGGCATCTGTCATACCCCAAATTTTGACCTAATATACAACCTTACATTTGCATTATTGCACAACTAACAGTTCAAACAACATTAATCGGGTGTAGCATTCACAGGTCAAAATTAGGGTTTCATCAGATTTTCATCTGATTCAAGAGCTAACCAATTAGGGTTTGAGATTTTCTCATCTTATTTGATCTACCTTGATCAAATCATCAACCTTCAATCCTCAGATATCAAATTTTCTCACAGATCAATCAAGGATCGACCAATTAGGGTTTTGATCGGGCATGAGAATTCTCTGACTTTTTGAACAAGAAATAACTTTTTTGGATAGAGATTGGTCATTATATCTTAGATACAACATCTTGACCTAATTTCTGGATTCAAAACATCACAGAAGATCACAGACATCATCAGTCAATTTCAGAAACATCTGATGAAAATTCATCTACATAGAAAAGTCAAACTTTGACTTTTGGTCAAATTTTTCAAAACAAAACTTTTTCCATCATCAAAATACTTCAAATGATCCATCATGATCATAAAAAATCAAAGAATTTGAAAAGTCAACAAAAAGTCAAAAGTTTCAACACTTAGAAAAATTTCTAAGTGTTAAAATTTCTTATTTTTTCCAAACTTCATGCCATTTTTTCACCTAGTTCCAATTTGAATTTGAAAAAACTCAAAACATGAAAGTTGTAGCTTGTGAAACAAGCTTTCCAAAATGTCCAAGAACTCTCAAATCCATGGAGTCTAGCTATACTTTTGAAATTGAAACATAAGGCTCCATGACACTTGATTTTCAAAGTCAAAACTTCACATTATAGGTCATTTTTGAGATTTCTTCAGCTAGAAGTAATACAACCTTGCCAACTTGATTTTGGAACTAATAAATATCAGCTTGGAAGTAATGGTTGAGGATAGGATCAAATTGAGGATTGTAACACATGGTAAAAAAAAGGAAGGTTCCTTTTCTTGGCAAATACCATTCTTGCCCCTTAAGCAATCCATGATTCACCAAATGGCTTGTCCTTGTTGCCTAACTTTTCAGAATTCTCTTGCCTATAAATTGATCACATTTCAAGTCCAAATTTACACCAAAGCATTGCAAGAATCATGCTTTCTCATTTCTTTCTTCAAATCAAGAAACATGATAAACTTTTGAAAAACTTGCAATTTACAAAATCAGTGAAAATCATGAAGTTCTTTGGTGTCTAACATATTTCAATATCAACATTAAACTTGTTCAAAACTTAAAATCAACCCAAGCTAAACTAAAAATCAGTTTTCATCTTTCATGCTCCAAAACTTGCAAAAACTGCCATAGCCATCGAATTTTGAGTTTGGTGTGAGCAACTTAAGTTCTGATCATTTGAACATCATCACCATACATCATATGAGTGATCTAGATCATTGGTAATCATCGGTAACACGATTTGCACCAAAATCCAATTTCTATTTTTCATTGATGCAGGTTGACTTGGTCAGAGTTATCCAAGCAATTCCAGAGCAAGAAGACCACTCATACACGATCCTTGAAGGTCGTTGATGCTCTAAAGATCATTAAATCACAACTGGAAGTACTTTAAAACATATTTCGATCTCAGCTTCGACAGGTATGTGACTGAACTTCAAACTCCATGATTTTGTGCATCAATTGAAAAAAGCTCTTGGCCATTCTCTTTCTGCACATCTAACGACCATTAACCCTCAAAAAAATCAAACAATCATGAAACAAACATCATTTAATTTAAGTCACAAGTGCCAGATCTACGCAGATAAGATCCATGTGCCTCCGACTCTACTCAACGTTCTCTCCTCTCCGTGGCCGTTCTCCATGTGGGGCATTGACATGATTGGAATGATTGAACCAAAAGCGTCCAACGGACATCGCTTCATTCTAGTAGCTATTGATTACTTCACCAAATGGGTCGAAGCAGCATCCTACCCCAACGTCACAAGACAAGTGGTTGTGAGGTTCATCAAGAACAACCTCATTTGCCGATATGGTGTTCCAAGCAAGATCATTACAGATAATGGGTCTAACTTGAACAACAAAATGATGAAAGAACTGTGTGAGGAATTCAAGATTAAGCATCATAACTCATCTCCTTACCGGCCAAAGATGAACGGCGCTGTTGAAGCTGCCAACAAGAACATCAAAAAGATCGTCCAGAAAATGGTCATCACTTACAAAGACCGCACGAATGTCGCCATTTGCTCTGCATGGGTATCGTACCTCAGTACGCACTTCAACAGGGGCAACTCCTTTTTCTCTAGTATACGGCATGGAAGTAGTGCTACCCGTAAAAGTTGAGATCCCGTCAATGAGAGTTCTCATGGAAACTAAGCTATCTGAGGCTGAATGGTGTCAAAGCAGATACGACCAACTGAACTTAATTGAAGAAAAGCGCCTGACCGCTCTGTGTCATGGACAACTCTATCAAAGAAGAATGAAAAAAAGCTTTCGACAAAAAGGTCCGACCTCGTGAATTCTGAGAAGGCGACGTCGTGCTTAAAAAGATTCTGTCTTTTCAAACAGATTCTAGGGGCAAATGGACTCCTAATTACGAAGGCCCATACATCGTCAAAAGAAGCTTCTTGGGCGGTGCTATGACTCTCACAACCATGGACGGCGATGAACTCCGTACCACAGTGAATCTTGTGCGATCAAAAATATTTTGTCTAAAAACAAAAGAATTTCGGTAAGTCGAAAACACGAAAAGGCGGCTTAGGCAAAATGAGTCTCGGTGGATTGAAAACACGAAAAGGCGATCCAGGCAAAATTAGAGACAATAAGCGAAATTATCCGATAGATCGAAAACCTGAAAAGGCGATCTAGGCAAAAACAAGGATACAAAAACGACAAAGTAACTGCAGTCAATCTATATTTTGTCCACATGAAGAATCTTCCATCGACGGATCTTCAATCAACTCTTCTGAAGCAACAAGCACAGTTGGAATTCAAAGTTGTTAGGGATGGTAGCGGTTATTTGCTTTCAATGTAGCCTTTTCCTAATAAATTATCATTTCCAACTTTTGTAAATAGTTCATGGAATCACGCATTTGGCTGATTACCATTCTATCAATAAGTTTGAGCCTTGTGCCTTTTGTTTGCAATTCCTACTTTATTCTGTTTTGCAAAATAACGCTTTTATTGTGAAAATCACTTTTTGAAACTAAAATGTTTTAAATGAATTTTTACTTCAAAATTTTGAAACAAAAGCAAAATTCTCCTTTGAAACTATGAACACGGAAATAATTTCAACAGTTTCTCCATGAGTGTTTTGATCTCCGAAGGATAACGCAACTGCTACAGTAGTCTTCTCCTCAGCAGAAATCATCAAAGGACGGTATTCTTATCCAAAAAGAATCCCCGACCAAGTTGCCAATGAAAGGCCTTTCTCTGAAAGTTTAAAACATGCAACTCAAATTCTTCATTAGTGAATATCTGCACCATTGCTGCAATTTTCACCAAGTATTTGTTCGAACTGTGACGCGGTCCTTTTCCCAAATATCTCTTTAGTGTCTTTGTCAAGTATTGTTAGCATGCATATAACATTCATGACATTCATACATAATAGCATCATTCATTGCATTTTTTGCATCTCTCAAAATGATTGCTTCCAAATCACTAGTATAAATCATACTTACTCATACGAGTACAAGTCTGTTCCCAGTAGAATATCTCCAAACAGAAAAGATACTTTTTTCTTTTTTCCCCAACGGAGTATTTCCAAACAGAAAGGATATGTCTTCCTTTTTCCCCGGCAAAGTCCCCAAGTAGAGAAATACGTTTTCTTCTCTCTATCACATTCGCCAGCTGAGATTATCCCTCGTTGGGAACAATGTCTTGATTAACTCTTTCTCTCCAGTTCATTCCTGGATAGAACACTGTCTGTTATTCACAAAGCTGAATACGCAACAACTCATTTCTCAAGATTTACCTTGTTATAGTTATCACTTCGCTGATAATTGGTAATATCTTCAAAACTCATTACCATAAACTATCACAGGGCTGATAATTGGTAATATCATCTTCACTTACCTTAAACATTGTCACAAGGCTGACAAAAGGTAATCTCTTTGTTTCCAAAAACGAAACAAATGTTCACATATTCTGTGAATCATTCTTTCCCTAGCAGGGACGTATCCACAAATTTCCCTTCACTGTGTCATTTCTTTGATATCCTTTAGGGTAAAACTTTTTGCGATCATTTTGCATCATCCGCATCTTTTGGTATCTTAGGTCCAAATTTTGCGTATTCTGATATTTAAGTCTCTTTACACATATCAGAACGAAGATATTCATCTTCATCTTTCAGGTTAAAGAAACTTAAATAGGGGCATCTGTCATACCCCAAATTTTGACCTAATATACAACCTTACATTTGCATTATTGCACAACTAACAGTTCAAACAACATTAATCGGGTGTAGCATTCACAGGTCAAAATTAGGGTTTCATCAGATTTTCATCTGATTCAAGAGCTAACCAATTAGGGTTTGAGATTTTCTCATCTTATTTGATCTACCTTGATCAAATCATCAACCTTCAATCCTCAGATATCAAATTTTCTCACAGATCAATCAAGGATCGACCAATTAGGGTTTTGATCGGGCATGAGAATTCTCTGACTTTTTGAACAAGAAATAACTTTTTTGGATAGAGATTGGTCATTATATCTTAGATACAACATCTTGACCTAATTTACGGATTCAAAACATCACAGAGGTTCACGACTTCATCATCAATTTCAAACATCGATGAAATTTCATCCGCAGAAAAGTCAAACTTTGACTTTTGGTCAAATTTTCAAAACAAAACTTTTCCATCATCAAAATACTTCAAATGATCCATCATGATCATAAAAAATCAAAGAATTTGAAAAAGTCAACAAAAAGTCAAAAGTTTTTATACTTAGAAATTTTTCTAAGTGTTGAAATTTCTTACTTTTTCCAAACTTCAAGCCATTTTTTCACCAAGTTCCAATTGGAATTTGAAAAAACTCAAAACATGAAAGTTGTAGATCATGGAAACATCTTTCCAAAATGTCCAAGAACTATCAAATCCATGGAGTCTAGCTATACTTTTGAAATTGAAACATAAGGCTCCATGACACTTGATTTTCAAAGTCAAAACTTCACATTATAGGTCATTTTTGAGATTTCTTCAGCTAGAAGTAATACAACCTTGCCAAATTGATTTTGGAACTAATAAATATCAGCTTGGAAGTAATGGTTGAGGATAGGATCAAATTGAGGATTGTAACACATGGTAAAAAAAAGGAAGGTTCCTTTTCTTTGGCAAATACCATTCTTGCCCCTTAAGCAATCCATGATTCACCAAATGGCTTGTCCTTGTTGCCTAACTTTTCAGAATTCTCTTGCCTATAAATTGATCACATTTCAAGTCCAAATTTACACCAAAGCATTGCAAGAATCATGCTTTCTCATTTCTTTCTTCCAAATCAAGAAACATGATAAACTTTTGAAAAACTTGCAATTTACAAAATCAGTGAAAATCATGAAGTTCTTTGGTGTCTAACATATTTCAATATCAACATTAAACTTGTTCAAAACTTAAAATCAACCCAAGCTAAACTAAAAATCAGTTTTCATCTTTCATGCTCCAAAACTTGCAAAAACTGCCATAGCCATCGAATTTTGAGTTTGGTGTGAGCAACTTAAGTTCTGATCATTTGAACATCATCACCATACATCATATGAGTGATCCAGATCATTGGTAATCATCTGTAACACGATTTACACCAAAATCCAGTTTCTATTTTTCATTGATGCAGGTTGACTTGGTCAGAGTTATCCAAGCAATTCCAGAGCAAGAAGACCACTCATACACGATCCTTGAAGGTCGTTGATGCTCTAAAGATCATTAAATCACAACTGGAAGTACTTTAAAACATATTTCGATCTCAGCTTCGACAGGTATGTGACTGAACTTCAAACTCCATGATTTTGTGCATCAATTGAAAAAAGCTCTTGGCCATTCTCTTTCTGCACATCTAACGACCATTAACCCTCAAAAAAATCAAACAATCATGAAACAAACATCATTTAATTTAAGTTTTTCAGATTAGGGTTCATAAGTGTTCTTCGAAACCAAAATGTTCTGGGCTTAAAATAAATGCAATTAACATACACCATCATGTTCGTTGTTCAAAATCGAGCAAGATTGATGTTTACTTCATTCAATTTCATTGAGAAATGAAGATTCTAGCTTGGATTCGTGAAACTGAAAATCAAAACCATAAACCCAGGCTACGCGCGTGTTCTTGGTGTTCTTCATTTTCAAAAATTCAAATAATCCAATCCTTTTTCAACGCGTGTGTTAGTCCACTAAACAACTCAGCGCGTTTGGCCCAGTGGTAGTATGCTTGCCTTTAAGTTCTTCTTGCCACGTGCCCCACCTCATGGTCATGGGTTCAAAACCCACCAAGACCATTCTTTTTTACAAACTTCCAATTTTTTCATGTTTTTTTATCAAACTTTCAACATTTTTTTGACCAATCAAAACTTCTCATTTTGAGATGATTTTTAAAACACTTGTCAATAAATACATCTATTTTGTGATAATGCAAAAATTTTCATAAAAAAACTTTCATCTGATTAAATTTTAATCGAGCCGAAAACGACGTTCTAAACACTTTTCAAACCTCCTTAAAAGGTGAATTTTTCAAGTTTTCGACTTCCGATTTTTTTCAAAACTTTTCATAAATGAACCTCACATTTCAAAACATTTTCAAATCATTTTTCAAAACATTTCATCAAACTTGCATCTTTTACCATGATCAATCCGATTTAAAACGATAAAACTGATTTCGTCTTCTCTCGAATTTCTCGATCGATCATGGGCCACCCTTATGGTGTAAGTCCCAATCCTTTATGTGCATATTTAGTTTTACTTGTACATACTCAAATCATCATTGTCAATATTCAAACATAAACAAATTTCTTTCATTTGTTTTCATTCGTTTGTTTATACGCTGAATCCATTGGTTCTAAAGGAAGGTTTCTTCTGAGCGAAATTTCTTTTTTTAAACCAATGGGCCTCCATCATGGTGTAAGTCCCATAACATTCTTTTATGTACATAATATTTCTTTGTACATATCAAACTTTTGTCAAATACTTTTTTTTTACAAAGTTTCATCTGTACATAATACAGATACTCCTTTTATACTCAAGTACAGACAAACTTCGATCGTTTGTTTTCACATTACTTGTGTATACTCAAACAAAATAGTCTTTTGTGTGTATATATTCTCTTTGTACATACCAAATACTTTTCAAACAAACTTTTATCATACATAACACGATACTTCTTTTCAAATACTTTTATATACATAATACAGATATTTTCTGAATAAAACTTCAATCAATCATTTCCGTTTCATCTGTACATTTTACACTGAATACCATTGATATCGAAAGGAGCATTATTCCTTGTGAAACTACTTTCAAATCAATGGGCCTCCCTTATGGTGTAAGTCCCAACCCTCCTATGTACATCCATCTTTCTGTCTGTACATAAATAGCTTGTTCGTGTACATATTCATTTCCCTGTACGCAGTTCAAACTTGTGAATAATCAAGTTACGCTCGTTTTAAACGTTCGTTCACAAACACTTGTTTATATTTCATAAACTGCTGTAAATAAACATCATGCATTGTTTATATTTCCTTCATAAACTCCTGTGAATACATATCACACACACACACCTGTTTATACAAACCGTCTAATAATAACATAACAATTAGACTAATCAATAGGTTCCCAGAGTTTAGCCTCCGCTTGGGCTTCATACAAGATAACTCATCCCCAGTTAAGTTTAGCCTCCGCTTGGGCTTCATACAAGACAATCCATCACCAGCATGGGCTAGCCTTCGCTTGGGCTTCATACAAGATATTTTATCTCCAACAGAGCCTAGCCTTCTCTTGGGCTTCGTACAAAGAAACTCTCCCCACAGAGTTAGCCTCCGCTTAGGCTTCATATAAGACAACACTGTTGAGTCTCCTCTTGGGCTTCGTTCAAAAGAACTCCTCATTGAGTTTAGCCTTCTCTTGGGCATCATACAATGAAAGATATAGGAAATCTCTTAACAGCCTCCTATTAGGCTTCCAATACAAAGAATCACCCGCGCTAAGATAGAACCCTGAAAGGATGGTTTCCCGGTGAAATCACTTTCAAATTCCCCAATGAGTAAAATTTCCCGGTGAAATTGCTCTTATTCAGAAAAAGATGATTTCTCGGTGAAATCCCTTTCAAGCCAAAGCCAGCCATACCCTATAGCTTCCTCTTGAGCTTCATACAAGGACCCTCGATGACCCTCGAAATGCCTCCTCTTGGGCTAACAATACAAGGACCCACAGGCTTCTTAAAAGCATCCCTTTAATCCAATCAATTTCTCCTTGAGATTTAGACATCTATCATCTCTATGGAAGAAGTATCTCATCCATTACATCACATACAGTCAACAACTTTTCAAAACTGTTTTCAAACAAAAACATCTCTTAATTGTAAGTGGTAACGCTTGTACACTCAAGCAAAACACTCAATACTTACAGTTAAAAGATTTAATCATCTTTTTCAAACATCTTTCTTAAACATGTAAGTGGTAACGCTTGTATACTCAAGCAAAACACCTAATACTTACGACGAAAGATTTTAATCAATCAAACTTTTCAAAAATGTATGTGATGAAATAGATTAGATACATTTTTCATTAAGATGACATTTGTCTGTCTCTTACTAACATCCCGTTGCTTTCCACTAGCATAAGTGGGAACTACGATTGCTCTGACTTTCTCAACATCCTTTTGAGAATACTTAGGCACAAGGTCTCATCCTTGTCGAGCAAATTTATTTCTCTCTCAGACCAAACAAACCATAGAACCCTGTAGATCCGAGCTACAAATGCTCTGATTCCCACTAGGGGATATGTATGCAGAAGATCCACAGATCTTTGCGAGCACAATAATAACAAAACCTAGAATCCCACATAATCTACTGTTTCTTAAAATCCAAAGGAGAAACTTTCCCAATCATAGAAATAGCAATTAAAACACACAAACATATCAAACGTATTCATATATAAAGCTGTAGATAACTACATATATTTAGGGTGCTCCATCTATTCCCTTTATATAACAATCCCCCTTACTCAGAATCTCCCCAATGCGTTATGTCTAGTTTGCGCTAGTCGTTACGCATACCAATATCAATTGAGGGTATTTCAGCTTTCCCCTTTTTCATAATCATTAAATCATCTTTCTTGTGTTGAAAATAATAAAGCTTGATGCTCGCGGCATCTTTATAAACAAATCAAAAGATTTAAATCGTTGCGTGCCAGAGAATCCGAACTCACGTTCGCATCCTCAGGCGCGTCACCTTTTAACGCGAACAGACTCACATAAAGAAATCTGAGATAGATAAAAACCTAACTACCAGAGGAAAACTCTTAGGACTAACTTCAAAGTTCCTAATGGAGAAGGCTCTCAAATTCTCTGAAGCTGGTAGTATTGTAGCCTTTGAAGCTATTTTAGCTTTACTCCTCTACGGATTGGTGTTGTTTCCCAACGTCCCAAATTTCGTTGATATTAACGCCAAAAGGATCTTTCTGATTGGAAATCCCGTTCCCACCCTGCTTGGTGATACATACGTCTCTATTCATCATAGGAATCGTCAAGGAGACGGAACTATCGTGTGTTGCGTACCTCTGTTTTTCAAATGGATTACCTCACATTTGCCTAAATCTCCTATCTTCCGCGAAAACAAAGACGAGTGGCATTGGTCTCGAAGACTCATGTCTCTCACAAACGCATTTATATCCATTAGTATACCTTGGCGGACAATGAGATGGAAATCAGAGTGTGGAGAATTTGCCAATATACCTCTCATTGGTACGAAAGGGGGAATCAACTACAACCCATTTCTAGCGAGACGTCAGCTCGGATACGCAAATTCTGGTAAACCTTTTGGTTTTACAGTAGAAAGCTACTTCTATCATGAAGGAGAGGATTCCCAGGGGTTGAAAGCTAAGATGATCAAAGCTTGGCATCACATCCGAAGGAAAGAAAAAGGGAAGGCAAAGAATTGTGTAGCCATGGAAACCTACACTTCTTGGGTAAAGAAAAGAGCGAAGGAATTTCGAATGCCTTACGCTTATGAGGATCCCATGTTCTCAATCGTTTCAAAATCAACAAATTTTCCCGTCGAAGCTGTGGGAGAATATCAAGAAGCCTTGACCAAAATAAGGTTTGAGAAGGAAGCTTTGGAAAACAAATTCCTTAAGGCTAACCTTGAGAATGAAAAACTCAAGAAGCAAGTCAAAAATCATGAAAAGACGCTCTACTTCCAAGATGAATGGCTCATGGAGAAAGATGAGAAGATTCGCCAGAAGGATAATACAATCCAGAGATACGTCAAAGAAAGAAAAAGAAAGCTTGAGGAAATGACAACCAGCGATCTCGCTCCCAACGAGTGGAAGAGAGTCATCAGCAAGCTAAAAGCCGAGAAAGCTGAACTAAAAGCTCACTATGGGAAGGAAATCCTGAAGATGAAGCTGCATCAAGCCTTTGGATCGTCATTCGACGAAGACGTTTAATTAGTTCAATTTAGTTTGTAATTTTATCATTTATTTTATCATTTGTGTGAGCAATGCTCCAACAAAAAACAATTGTTGTAATCTTCTTCCATTTAATCAATAAATGTGTGTTGTTTCCATCCAAGTATTTGCCAGAAATATCTCTTTTAGCATTAAATTCTTTGGAAATTTCTTTTCTTTACAATCGTATTCATGCATCATACTTTGCATTTAAGTCTATTGTTTAGAGTCTGATACTTTAACAGTTTCATACTTTAACAGCTTGAAAAGCTTAAACAGTTCGAACAGATATAAAGATCGTCAAGCTGTCGCGTCTTAGAGTTTCTCGACCGCGTCCACAGCCGACTCGAACGTACGATACGAGATCAAAAAGAAGGAAAGTAATGGAGGGATTTGAGCAAGAGAACGTTGAACTTCGTAGTACAGTAACAACGCTACAAGAAGAAGTGGAGAGACTCACATCTTTGGTCAACTCACTTGCCACAACAAGAAAGTCAACAAGCAAAGATCGGCGGTCAAAACCAAGCAACAACTTCAGAGGATACTACTACTCCAGTTTCAGCTGTCGCAGCCAGTAGTTCACCTTTCAGCATGCCAGAAGGCTATCCATGGGGAATGCCTTTCAACTTTGGCATAGGAGTTCGCCAACCGACTTCTCAAACAATCTCGCTTGAAATACCTACTTTGCAGCAAAACTCTACTCCGCAACGTGGATTAACTTTTCCACAAGTAACAATGCCGGTTTCTCAACCGATCATGACGAACTCGACTTCTATAGTGCACGCTACCATGGACGAAGAAGTTCACCACACTCCAGGAAGTAACACAAATTCCCGTGGTTTAATGGAAAATCTCCAGGAACAGCTTCATAAAATGCAGCTTGAGATAAAAACGATTCGAGGGAAAGAATTGTTTGGAAAAAACGCCCAGGATCTATGCTTAGTTCCTCGCGTAAGAATACCCGCAAAATTCAAAGTCCCTGACTTTGAAAAGTACAAAGGAAACTCCTGCCCGCAAATTCATCTCACGATGTATGCCAGGAAAATGTCTACGTACAATGAGGATCATCAGTTGCTAATTCACTACTTCCAGGACAGTCTCACCGGTGCCGCACTGAAATGGTACATGGGTTTAGACAGCACGAATATCCAAACATTCAACGACCTAGGCAAAGCCTTTGTCCAGCAATACAAACTTAACTTGGATATGGCTCCTGATAGAGATCAACTCCGCTCCATGTCTCAAAAGGAAAGAGAGACATTCAAGGAATATGCGCAACGATGGAGGGAAATTGCTGCCCAAGTCAACCCACCATTGGAAGAAAAGGAGATGACTAAGGTATTCTTGAATACTCTAGGCTCATTCTACTATGAGCGAATGATCGCTAGAGCTCCCGGAGATTTCACTGAGATGATGAGCATGGGAATACGATTAGAAGAGGGAGTTCGAACCGGACGTCTAACCAAGGAAGTAGGATCTTCGAGTGGTACAAAGAAGGTTGGAACCAGTTTTCCAAGTAAAAAAGAACATGACGTAGGAATGGTATCCCGAGGGAAACCACGCAAGAATGTCATTCAACAACGACAGGTAGCTGCCATAGCACCCGCTGTCAACCCAACTTTAAACACAGGAATTGCTCCGCAATTTCAACAAAATCAACAAACTCAACAACCTCGTCAAACAGGCTCAGCAGTTTAACAACCAAAACCGTACGCCTCGGGTCACTCAGTTCGACCCGATTCCAATGACGTACACAGAACTTTACCCTGCGCTGATAGAAAGGAATCTAATACAGACAAGGTTACCACCTCCGATTCCCGAAAAATTACCATGGTGGTACAAAACAGACGTATCTTGTCCTTTTCACCAAGGGGCACCAGGCCATGACCTCGAACATTGCATAGCATTAAAGGCAGAAGTACAGAAGTTAGTAAGGACTAATCTTCTTTCCTTCAAGAATACGAGCCCAAATGTGCAAGCCAATCCGCTTCCCAGCCACAGTGGACATTCAGTAAGTTTGATACTGAGAAATACAGACAGATATCTTGTCACAGATGTCAACTTAATCAGAGGAAACTTGGTGCATCTACACGAAGCATACAGTGCAATGAGCACTTTCACCAAGCACGATTACACAGCTTGTAACGTCTGTTTCAAAGATATTCGAGGATGTCTCACCATAAGAGCCGACATTCAGCGGTTGTTAGATATCGGAGATTTACAAGTTTACAGAAACAGAGATGACCATGATGTTAATACAGTAGGGCATTTTCCGCATGAGCTTTTAGTCTCAGATATCAACTCGGAAAATCCCGAAGTAAACGTTGTGATCCCTTGTTTCAACATACCCGAGCATGTGGAGATCGCGTACAAAGGTTCCAGCATTCCAACATCTCCTTTGGTGATTTGCCCACCAGGTCCTGTTCCGTACAGTTCTACCAGAGCAATTCCTTACCAGTACAATGCAACCCTAATAGAGGATGGGAAGGAGAAACCCATGCCTACACTTCCAGCTAATGTCAATATAACAGAAATCGGACGAGTAACGCGAAGTGGACGAGTACACGCTCCACTACCACCAAGATCGCCTGCATCTCCTGTTGTTAAACAAAACCCAGTTAACATATCTTCTGAGAATCCTGCAACGATTCCCATTGTTAACCCAAGTACAAACATTGGTTCTACTGATGGAACCAACATCAACTCAAACTTTGAAGAGATGCTAAAACTGATCAAGAAAAGCGAATATCGAGTCGTAGATCAATTGATGCAGACTCCTTCAAAGATTTCGATACTGTCCTTACTCCTCAACTCCGAAGCTCACCGAGAAGCTTTGATGAGAATACTAGACCAGGCTTATGTAGATCACGATGTGACTACGGACCAATTTGGAGGGATCGTCTCTAATATAGCAGCCTGTAATAATCTAAGTTTTAGTGACGAAGAACTTCCAGAAGAAGGGAAAGATCACAACTTGGCTTTGCACATCTCGATGATTTGCCAGTCAGATTCCCTGTCCCATGTATTGGTGGATACGGGTTCATCTTTAAATGTAATGCCAAAAACGACGCTTGCTCGTTTAGCTTACAAAGGGACGCCAATGAGGTTCAACGATATAATAGTGAGAGCTTTTGATGGATCAAGGAAGTCAGTTATTGGGGAAGTTGATCTCCCGATGACAATTGGCCCGCATACTTTCCAAATTACTTTCCAGGTCATGGACGTACCAGCTGCTTATAGTTGTCTGTTAGGAAGACCTTGGATCCACGAGGCAGGAGTAGTAACTTCTACTCTCCATCAGAAATTAAAATTCACAGTCAATGGAAAGTTGGTGACCATCAGTGGTGAACAAGCTTTGCTTGTAAATCATCTGTCCAGTTTCTCTTTTATCACGGCTAATGACATTGAAGGAGCACATATCCTCGAACATCCATTAGAAGATGAATCTACTAAAAACAGATCATCCATCTCTTCATATAGAGAAGCGGCACAAATGTTGAAAGATGGCAATACACAAGGATGGGGACAAGTAATTAACCCCTATCAACAACGGAACAAAAGCCGGACTCGGGTTCACACCTGTATTCTCCCAGAACAAACCAAAGGATGAAGCACTTCCCCCGATCAAGGAAGTATTTCATAGTGGAGGTCTCTTAAACCCTGTTCCGCAAGAGGTTAATGTTGTAACCATTGAAAAAGATGAAGATGATCCATCTGAATCTGAAGAGTGGAGCACTTATTTGAATAGCCCTGAATATGTGTCTCAGGAGGAATCATATGCACCGACTGATCAATTCAAAGACATGTCCTTGCAGCAACGTGAAAATCCGCCAGTCCCTGCTGAAATATGGGATACCTTGGGAGAACCAAGTGGTAAATTCGACTACATGGTGAAATACACTGCGCCAGCAAGCTCGAAAATTCGAATCGAAGATATCCAGCCTACGGGATGGGGTGATGACTTTGAATACCCTAATCAACCAGAGGAGGAATACTCGTTTTCTCAAACTGATCAACAGATCGAGATCCCAAACGAAGATCTCTGCTTCAACACGTCTGTGGAATTCACCAAGCCAGATCCTGGTTATCACTACGTCAACATGATCACTGAAGATCAAGAATACGACTCGGGATACGATCTAGAAAGTTTCGCCGACAACGAGTCTCTTCACTCAGAAGACTAGAAGGAACATCCCCAGTATTCAACACAAAGATCAACAGGAAGTACAAATGCTATATCTCATACTTCCCGATCTGTTAATCAAGAAGATTGCTTTAGCAGCACAAAAGGCAAGGGCCATCGTCCAGAGTCTCCAAAGCCTGCTCAGCCAGCAACCAAAGTCTACTCAAGGGTTAAACCAAGCGGAAAATTACCTGAGTACCTCGACTTTCAAGGAGTTCGTCATTACTGGAAACCTGTTGAAGTTAGGACTAATGTTCATAGCTCTAAGTAGTTTATTTTTGCTTTTTGTTTTGAACTCTCGCTTCGCCCAAAGCGAAGAGATGTTTTATAGGGCTTAGCTTTTAAATAATTTCTCTTTGTCTTGCCCAAGACAAATGAGTTTGTATTTTAGGGTCTGTTCATATTGTGAATCATAAATAAAACGCGTTGTTTTGTTTCCACACTCTGTGTTTATTTTCATTTTTACCCTTTTTTGGAAATGATAATCCTAAAAAAAAAAAAATATCTTCAAAAAAATCATAATGAAAAAATTTAATCTGCATACACTTTCACATTAACTTTCTTCAAAAAAAAAAAAAAGATGATAAAAACTTTTTAATCAAACATAAATAAAAAATGCAGATTAAATAGATGGACAAATCCATTGAAAGCAGTAACTCTACGCTCTTTCTCAACTCTGAAATCCCCTGTGAAGTCACCGAGGAAGAAATTGAAGAAGAGATCCCCGATGAAATTTCTCGACTACTTAAGCACGAGGAAAGGATCATTCAGTCTCACAAAGAACCTCTAGAAGCAATCAACTTGGGTTCTGAGGAAGATAGAAAAGAAGTAAATATTGGAGCTTCGCTCAACAGCAGCGTCAAGAGCAAACTGATAAATCTTCTCAAAGAATATGTTGATGTGTTCGCTTGGTCCTACCAGGACATGTCGGGCCTAGATACCAGCATCATGGAGCATCACTTGCCATTAAGACCGGAATGTCCGCCAGTTAAGCAGAAACTGAGGAGAGTTCACCTTGAAATGGCTGAGAAAATCAAAAAGGAAGTTCAAAAGCAGCTCGACGCTGGTTTCCTCGTGACTGCTGAGTATCCTCAATGGCTAGCCAACATAGTGCCTGTCTCCAAAAAGGACGGAAAAGTCAGAATGTGTGTTGACTACCGGGACTTAAACAAAGCTAGTCCAAAAGACGATTTCCCACTACCGCATATCGACATGCTAGTGGACAGCACTGCAAAAATCAACGTCTTTTCCTTCATGGACGGTTTCTCCGGTTATAATCGATCGAATGGCTCCTCAAGACATGAGAAGACATCTTCATCACCGGGCACCTTTTGCTACAAAGTAATGCCATTTGGATTAAAGAATGCAGGCGCAACTTACCAGAGGGCAATGACTACTCTCTTCCATGACATGATGCACAAAGAGATTGAAGTCTACGTGGACGACATTATAGCAAAGTCTGACACTGAAGAAGAGCATATAAACTATCTCTTAAAGTTGTTTCAACGACTAAGGAAATTTCAGCTCCGCCTGAATCCTAACAAATGCACCTTTGGGGTAAGGTCAGGAAAACTCCTAGGTTTCATTGTCAGTCAAAAGGGAATTGAAGTTGACCCTGACAAAGTCAAAGCTATTCAGGAAATGCCTACGCCACATACAGAAAAGCAAGTAAGAGGATTTCTTGGACGATTGAATTACATCTCTAAATTTATCTCTCAGATGACTGCTACCTGTGGGCCGATATTCAAGCTTCTCCGCAAAGATCAAAGGTTGTATGACCGATTGTCAAAAACATTCGACAAGATCAAGGAATACCCGTAACCACCAATACGATCCTCTAGTAGAAGGAAGACCATTGATCATATACTCACTGCATTAGAAGAGTCCATGGTGCGCTTGACAACAAGACGAAACCGTAGAAGGAGCATGCCATCTACTACCTGAGTAAGAAATTCGTAGACTGTGAAACTCGTTACTCCATGCTCGAGAAAACGTGTTGTGCTTTGGTATGGGCTTCAAAACGTCTTTGCCAATACATGATCAATCACACGACTTGGTTAATCTCCAAAATGGATCCAATCAAGTACGTCTTTGAAAAGCCTGCCTTAACCGGGAGAATTGCTCGATGGCAGATGCTACTATCCGAATATGACATCCAGTACCGCGCTCAGAAAGCGGTCAAAGGAAGCATTCTCGCTGATCACTTGGCTTATCAGCCACTTAACGAATACCATTCTCTCCAGTTTGACTTCCCAGATGAGGATGTTATGTACTGTGATGAGCCACTACCCGGTGAAGGACCAGATCCAGAATCCAGATGGGGTTTAGTCTTTGATGGAGCAGTTAACGTTTTTGGCAATGGAATTGGGGCAGTCATCATCACTCCCGAGGGTTCTCATATCCCGTTTTCCGCCAGATTGCAATTCGATTGCACCAACAACATAGCAGAATACGAAGCTTGCATCATGGGTATCGAAGAAGCCATCAACTTGAGGATCAAGATCCTTGACATATATGGAGATTCAGCCTTAGTAATCAATCAAATCAAAGACAAGTATGAGACTCATCATCTTGGTCTAATTCCTTACAGAGATTATGCGAGACGACTGTTGACTTTCTTCAACAAAGTAGAGCTGCATCATATCCCTCGAGATCAAAATCGAATGGCAGACGCTCTGGCTACTCTATCTTCCATGTTCAAAGTCAACAACTGGAATGATATGCCCAGAATTCGCATCAGACGCCTTGAAAGACCTGCATATGTGTTTGCAACAGAAGCAGTATTCGATGATAAACCGTGGTTTCACGACATCAAGCGTTTCCTTCAAACACGAGAGTACCCACTTGGGGCATCGTACAAAGATAAGAAAACTCTGAGGAGGCTTTCTAGGAATTTCTTCTTGAACGAGGATGTGCTATATAAACGAAACTTTGACATGGTTCTGCTCAGATGCGTCGATAGACAAGAAGCAGACATGATCATCCATGAAGTGCATGCAGGGTCCTTTGGAACCCATTCAAATGGGCATGCAATATCCAGAAAAATCTTGAGAGCAGGATACTATTGGATAACAATGGAATCGATTGCTGTAAACACGTCAAAAGATGTCACAAGTGCCAGATCTACGCAGATAAGATCTATGTGCCTCCGACTCTACTCAACGTCTCTCCTCTCCGTGGCCTTTCTCCATGTGGGGCATCGACATGATTGGAATGATTGAACCAAAAGCGTCCAACGGACGTCGCTTCATTCTAGTGGCCATTGATTACTTCACCAAATGGGTTGAAGCAGCATCTTACGCCAACATTACCAGACAAGTGGTTGTGAGGTTCATCAAGAACAACCTCATTTGACCATATGGAATTCCAAGTAAGATCATTACAGACAATGGATCGAACTTGAACAACAAAATGATGAAGGAACTGTGTGAGGAATTCAAGATTGAGCATCATAACTCGTCTCCTTACCGGCCAAAGATGAACGGCGCCGTTGAAGCTGCCAATAAAAACATCAAAAGATCGTCCAAGATGGTCATCACTACAAAGACGGCATGAAATCGCCATTTGCCCCTGCATGGGTATCGACTGGCGCACTTCAACAGGGCAACCTTTTTCTAGTATACGGCATGGAAGAAGTGCTCCCGTAGAAGTTGAAATCCCATCAATGAGAGTTCTCATGGAGACGGTTATCCGAGGTCGAATGGTGTCAAAGCGATATGACCAACCGAACTTGATTGAGGAAAAGCGCCGACCGCCTCCGTGTCACGGACAACTCTATCAAAAAAGAATGAAGAAAGCTGACAAAAAGGTCTCGACCGTGAATTCGAGAAGGCGACCTGTGCTTAAAAAGATTCGTGTTTTCAACCATTCTAGGGCAAATGGACTCCTAACTACGAAGGCCCATACATCGTTAAAAGAAGCTTTCTCAAGGTGCTATGACCTCATAACCATGGACGATGATGAACTCCAGATCGTGAATGCCGACGCAATAAGAAATACTTTGTCTAAAAACAAAAGAAAGCTCGGTAAGTCGAAACCCGAAAAGGCTTAGGCAAAATGAGTTCTCGTGGATTGAAAACCTGAAAAGGCGATCCAGGCAAAAGTTAGAGACAATAAACAGAAATTATCCTGATAGATTGAAAACCTGAAAGGGCAATCTAGGCAAAAACAAGGATACACAAAAATGACAAAGTAACTGCAGTCAGTCCGTATTTTGTCCATATGAAGAATTTTCCATCAACGGATCTTCGATCAACTCTTTTGAAGCGACAAGCACAGTTGGGATTCAAAGTTGTTAGGGATAGTGGTGGTTATTTGCTTTCAATGTAGCCTTTTCCCAATAAATTATCATTTCCAACTTTTGTAAATAGTTCATGGAATCACGCATTTGGTTGATTACCATTCTATCAATAAGACTTGAGCTTTGTGCCTTTTGTTTGCAATTCCTACTTTATTCTACTTTGCAAAATAACGCTTTTTTACTGTGAAAATCACTTTTTGAAACTAAAATGTTTTAAATGAATTTTTACTTCAAAATTTTGAAACAAAAGCAAAAATTTTCCTTTGAAACTATGAACACGGAAAGAACTTCAACAGTTTCTCCACGAGTGTTTCAATCTCCGAAGGATAAAGCAACTGCTACAGCAGTCTTCTCCTCAGCAGAAATCATCAAAGGATGGTATTCTTATTCCAAAAAAGAATCCCCAACCAAGTTGCCAATAAAATTCCTTTCTCAGAAAGTTTAAAGCCTGCAACTCAAATTTCTCATTAGTGAACATCTGCACCATTGCTGCATTTTTTCGCCAAATATTTGTTCGAACTGTGACGTGGTCCTTTTCCCAAATATCTCTTTAGTGTCTTTGTCATATGCATATCATCATGACATTCATACATCATCATTCGTTGCATTTTTGCATCCTTTAAAATGTTTGCTTCCATATTATAAGTCACTTACTCTCAAGTCAAGTCTCCCTGAGAATATCTCTAAATAGAAAGGATACATTTTCCTTTTTCCCCGGCAGAGTCCCCGAACAGAGAAATACATTTTCTTCTCTCCACCACATTCTCCAGCTGAGATCATTCCTCATTGGGAATAATGTTTTGATTGATTTTTTTTTCTTTCTTTCCAGTTCGTTCCTGGATAGAACACTGTCTATAATCAACAAAGCAATAAGCAATAGCCTCATCGTCTGAGCTGCTTATTTTTCTCTTCATTCGTAAAATTGTCATGAAAGTTTGTCTTCTCAACAAAGTCAAAATTGTGACTGTATGAGAAATTCACCAGCAGTTGTTTTTCTATCCAAAAAGAAAACCTGTGTCTTCCGATCAAAATGCCCGCATCTTCTCAAAAAGAGAGATTCTTGGCAAGATTGTATCCAAGAAAATAGAAACTCGTTTTGAGTTCTGTTTTCTTTCATCTGTCTGTTATTCACAAAGCTGAATATACAGTAATTTTCAAGGATTTACCTTATTATAGTTATCACTTTGCTGATAATTTGTAATATCTTCAAAACTCATTTAAAATTTGTTTTCTTTCATCTGTCTGTTATTCACAAAAGTTGAATACACAGCAACTTCCTTCAAAGATTACCTTGTTATAGTTATCACTTCGCTGATAATTGGTAATATCTTCATAACTCATTTTGAGATCTGTTTCATCATTTTGTCTGTTATTCACAAAGCTGAATACTCACCGAAATTTTTTCTCAAGATTTACCTTGTTATAGTTATCACTTCGCTGATAATTAGTAATATCTTCCAGAAATCATTACCATGAACTATCACAAGGCTGATAATTGGTAATATCATTTTCACTTACCTTAAACACTGTCACAAAGCTGACAGAAGGTAATCTCTTTGTTTCCCAAAATGAAACAGATATTCACATATTTTGTGAATCATTCTTTCCCCAGCAGGGATGTATTCACAAAATTTTTCCCCGTCATGTCATTTCTTTGATATTTCTCAGGGTGAAACCTTTTGCAATCATTTTTTTTGCATCATTTCGCATTTTTGGTATCTTAGGTCCAAAATTTGCGTATTATGATATTTAAGTATCTTTACACCTATCAAAACGAAGATATTCATCTTCATCTCTCGTGTTAAAGAAACTTAAATAGGGCATCTCATTATACCCCAATTTTGACCTAATATACCACCTTACATTTGCATCATTTGCATAACTAACAGTTTAGACAACATTAATCGGGTATAGCTTTCACAAGTCAAAATTAGGGTTTCATCAGATTTTCATCTGATTCAAGAGGCAATCAATTAGGGTTTGAGTTTTTCTCACCTCATTTGATCTATCTTGATCAAATCATCAACCTCTGATCATCAGACATCCGTTTCTCTCACAGATCAATCAAGGATCGACCAATTAGGGTCTTGATCGGGCATGAGAATTCTCTGACGTTTTGAACAAGAAATGACTTTTTTGGATAGAGATTGGTCATTATATCTTAGATACAACATCTTGACCTAATTTCTGGATTCAAAACATCACAGAAGTTCACAGACTTTATCAGTCAATTTCTGAAACATCTGATGAATTTTCATCTGCACAGAAAAGTCAAACTTTGACTTTTGGTCAATTTTTTCAAAACAAAACTTTTTCCATCATCAAAATACTTCAAATGATCCATCATGATCATAAAAAATCAAAGAATTTGGAAAAGTCAACAAAAAGTCAAAAGTTTTCATACTTAGAAAAATTTCTAAGTGTTGAAATTTCTTATTTTTTCCAAACTTCATGCCATTTTTTCACCTAGTTCCAATTTGAATTTGAAAAAACTCAAAACATGAAAGTTGTAGCTTGTGAAACAAGCTTTCCAAAATGTCCAAGAACTCTCAAATCCATGGAGTCTAGCTATACTTTTGAAATTGAAACATAAGGCTCCATAAAACTTGATTTTTCAAAGTTCACCACTTCAATTATAGGTCATTTTGAGTTTTCTTCATTTAGAAGCAATCTAAACTTGCCAAATGGATGTTTGAACTGATAAATATCAGTTAGAGGTAATAATTGAGAGGATTGGATCAAATTGTAAAAATGAGCACATGGTGAAAAAAGGAAGTTTCCTTTTTTGGCAAATACCATTCTTGCCCTCTAAGTTATCTTTGAATCACCAAAAGCTTGTACCTCTTTGCCTAACATTTCAGAACTTGTTGCCTATAAATAGATCACAAATTCAAGTTCAATCCACACCAAAGCATCATAAATTCATGCTTTCTCTTCACTTTCTCAAAATTTACAAAACATAGTGCAAATTGGAGAATTCTTGCATTTTCGAAAAACAGTTGAAAACATGTTAAAATTTGGTGTCTAACATGTCTCAATATCACTATCAAACTTGTTCAAAACTAAAAATCAACATAAACTAGGCTAGAAATCAGAATTTGATTTCATGTTTTTTCAAACTTCCAAAACTGCCTAAGAGCTCGAATTCATGGTTTTAATGGAACAAGTCATGATATAATCATCCTAACACCTTCCATGTATCCCATAGACATGATCCAGACCTTTAGCAACAAGCTGTAACTACTTTAACCTTGATTTCCAGTTTGCATTTTGAGCTTGTGCAGGTCGACATGGTCAGAGCAATCCAAGCTATCTCATGAAGTACAGACCACTCATACACCATCCCTAGAGGCCACTGGTGCTTGAACAATCATCAAACAACAACTGGAAGCATCAAAATCCAGAATTCGATTCTCACTTTCACAGGTAAGAACACGAAATCCATTCTCATAATTCTTTGATTCTTTTTGAAAAAGCTCTTGGCCAATCTCTTTCTGCACCTAACACGATCAATAACCCTCAATAAAATCAAGGAATCATCACTCATACATAATTTAATTTGATTTCTCAGTTTTAGGGTTCATAGTGTTTCCCAGAAATTCAATCATGCTAGGCTTAATATAAATGCAATTAACAGTCATATTCATGTTCGTGATGAAAAATCGAGCAAGTTTGGTTTTTATTTCATTCAATTTCATGGAGAAACGAAGATTGTAGCATGAGTTGAAGAATCTGGGAATCAAAACACGAAGAACACAGTTCGCGCGTGTTCTTGAGTTTAAATGTTTGAATTTTCCAATCTTTTTCTAACACGTGTTGTTGTCCACTAACACCCCAACGCGTTTGGCTCAGTGGTAGCCTGATTGCTCTTAAGTTTCTCTGCCACATGGTCACCCCTTTAGTCATGGGTTCAACTCCCATCAGGACCATTTCTTTTTTAAACTTTCCAATTTTTCATGTTTTTTTTACAAAACTTTCACAATTTTTTTGGCCAATCAAAACTCCTTATTTTAAGGTGATTTTTTGAACACTTGTCAATAAATACATCTATTTTATGATAGTGCAAAAATTTTCAGAAAAAACTTTCATCTGATTAAATTTTTATCGAGCCGAAAACGATGTTCTGAACACTTTTCCAAACCTCCTTTTGAGGTGAATTTTTCAAGTTTTCGACTTCCGATTCTTTTTCAAAACTTCTCATAAATGAACCCTACACTTCAAAACATTTTCAAATCATTTTTCAAAACTTTTCATCAAACTTGCATCTTTTTACCATGATCGATCCGATTTAAACGATAAAACCGATTTCGTTTTCTCTCGAATTTCTCAATCGATCATGGGCCTCCCTCACGGTGTAAGTCCCATAACATTCTTTTGTGTACATAATATTTCTTTGTACATATCAGACTCTCTTCAAACACATACGAATTTTCATCTGTACATAATACAAATATTTCTTTTTATACTCAAGTACAGACAAACTTCGATCGTTTGTTTTCACTTCACTTGTGTATATTCAAACCAACATTCTTTATGTACAATACATATTTTTCTTGTACATATCAAATTCTTTTCATACAAACTTTTATCTGTACATAACACAGATACTTTTTTTTCAAATACTTTTTATCTGTATATAATACAGATATCTTTTACAGATAAACTTTGATCAGTCGTTTCTGTTTCGTTTGTACATATACACTGAATACCATTGGTATTGAAAGGAGCATTATTCCCTGTGAAACTGCTTTTAAACCAATGGGCCACCCTTATGGTGTAAGTCCCAACCCTCCTATGTACATCCATCTTTGTCTGTACATAAATACTGCTCGTACATATTCATTTCCTTGTACACGCTCAAACTTGTAAATAATCAAGTTGCGCTGTTCTAAACGCTCGTTTCACGACACTTGTTTATATTTCCTTCATAAACTCTTGTAAATAAACTTTACATGCATTGTTTATATTTCCTTCATAAACTCCCCGTGAATACATATCACACACACACACACACACACCGTTTATACAAACTGCCTAATTATAACATAACAATTAGACTAATCAATAGGTTCCCACATTTAGCCTCATGGGCTTCATACAAGACAATTCATCACCAAGATGAATTTAGCCTCCGCTTGGGCTTTATACAAGACAACTCATCCTCAGCTGAGTTTAGCCTCTTGGCTTCATACAAGATAACTCTCCCCACAGAGTTTAGCCTCCGCTAGGCTTCAGATAAGACAACACTCCCTTGAGTCACCTCCTCTTGGGCTTCGCTCAAAAGAACTCCTCATTGAGTTTAGCCTTCTTGGGCATCATACAATGAAAGAGATAGGAAATCTCTTAATGCCTCCTATTGGGCTTCCAATACAAAGAATCACCCGCTAAGATAGAACCTCGAAAGGATGGTTTCCGTGAAATCACTTTAAATCCCTCAGAGTAAAATTTCCGGTGAAATTGCTCTTAATTCCAAAAGGATGGTTTCTATGAAACCTTTAAAACAAAGCCAGCCATTCCCTATAGCTTCCTCTTGAGCTTCATACAAGGACCCTCCATGACCCTCGATGTCCCTCGGAATGCCTCCTCTTGGGCTAACAATACAAGGACCCATAGGCTTCTTAGAAGCATCCCTTTAATCCAATTAATTTCTCCTCGAGATTTAGACATCTATCATCTCTATGGAAGGAGTATCTCATCTATTACATCACATACAGTCAAAAACGTTTTCAAAACTTTTCAAACTTTTCAAATTTCTTTTCAAACAAAAACATCTCTTAACAGTAAGTGGTAACGCTTGTACACTCAAGCAAAACACCCAATACTTACAGTTAAAAGATTCAATTATCTTTTTCAAACATCTTTCTTAAACATGTAAGTGGTAACACTTGTACACTCAAGCAAAACACCTAATACTTACGATGAAAGATTTCATATCAATCAAACTTTCAAAAATGTATGTGATGAAATAGATTAGATACATTTTTCATTAAGATGACATTTGTCTGTCTCTTACTAACTTCCCGTTGCTTTCCACTAGCATAAGTGGGAACTACGATTGCTCTGACTTTCTCAACATCCTTTTGAGAATACTTAGGCACAAGGTCTCATCCTTGTCGAGCAAATTTATTTCTCTCTCAGACCAAACAAACCATAGAACCCTGTAGATCCGAGCTACAAATGCTCCGATTCCCACTAGATATGTATGCGAAGATCCACGATCTTTTGAGCACAATAATAACAAAACCTAGGATCCCACATAATCTATCATTCTTAAAATCCCAAAGGAGAAACTTTCCCAATCATAGAAATAGCAATTAAAACACACAAACATATCAAATATATTCATATATAAAGCTATAGATAACTATATATATTTAGGGTGCTCCATTTATTCCCTTTATATAACAATCCCCTTGCTCGTATCTTCCCCAATGCTACGTCTAGTTTGCGCTAGTCGTTACGCATACCAATATCAATTGAGGGTATTTCAGCTTTCCCCTTTTTCATAATCATTAAATCATCTTTCTTGTGTTGAAAATAATAAAGCTTGATGCTCGCGGCATCTTTATAAACCAATCAAAAGAGTAAATCGTTTTGAGCCAGAGAATCCGAATTTACGTTCGCATCCTCTAGCGCGTCACCTTTTAACGCGAACACGTAGATCTGGCACTTGTGACATCTTTTGACGTGTCTACAGCAATCAGATTCCATCGTTATCCAATAGTATCCTGCTCCCAAGATTTTTCTGGACATTGCATGCCCATTTGAATGGGTTCCAAAGGACCCTTCATGCACTTCATGGATGATCGTGTCTGCTTCTTGTCTGTCGACGCATCTGAGCAGAACCATGTCGAAGTTTCTTTTGTATAGCACATCTTCATTGAGGAAATTTTTTCTTGAAAGCCTCCTTAGAGTTTTCTTATCCTTGTACGATGGCCCGGATGGGTACTCTCGTGTTTGAAGGAAACGTTTGATGTCGTGAAACCACGGTTTATCGTCAAAGACTGCTTCAGTTGCGAATACATATGCAGGTCTTTCAAGGCGTCTGATGCGGATTATGGGCATATCATTCCAATCGTTGACTTTGAACATGGAAGATAGAGTAGCCAAGGCGTCTGTCATCCTATTCTGATCTCGAGGGATATGATGCAATTCTACTTTGTTAAAGAAAGTCAACAAACGTCTTGCATAGTCTCTGTAAGGAATCAGACCAAGATGATGAGTTTCATACTTGTCTTTAATTTGATTGATCACAAGGGCTGAGTCTCCATATATATCAAGGATCTTGATCCTCAAGTCGATGGCTTCTTCGATACCCATGATGCAAGCTTCGTATTCTGCTATGTTGTTGGTACAATCAAATAGCAATCTGGCGGAAAAAGGGATATGAGAACCTTCAGGGGTGATAATGACTGCCCCAATTCCATTGCCAAAGACATTAACTGCTCCATCAAAGATTAGGCCCCATCTGGATTCTGGATCTGGTCCTTCTTCGGGTAGCGGTTCGTCACAATCTTTCATCTTTAAGTACATAACATCCTCGTCTGGGAAGTCAAATTTGAGAGATTGGTATTCGTTGAGCGGCTGATAAGCCAAGTGATCGGCGAGAATGCTTCCTTTGACCGCTTTTTGAGCGCGGTATTGGATGTCATATTCGGATAGCAACATTTTCCATCGAGCAATTCTTCCCGTTAAGGCGGGCTTTTCAAAGACGTACTTGATTGGATCCATTTTGGAGATTAACCAAGTTGTGTGATTGATCATGTACTGGCGGAGACGTTTTGAAGCCCACACCAAAGCGCATCATGTTTTCTCGAGCATGGAGTAACGAGTTTCACATTCTGTGAACTTTTTACTCAGGTAGTAGATGGCATGCTCCTTCTTACCGGTGTCATCTTGTTGTCCAAGTACGCAGCCCATGGATTCTTCTAGCACGGTAAGGTATAAGATTAACGGTCTTCCTTCGACTGGAGGAATCAATATTGGTGGTTTTGACAGGTATTCCTTGATACTGTCAAAAGCTTTTTGGCAATCGGCTGTCCACACAACCTTTTGATCTTTGCGGAGAAGCTTGAATATCGGCCCATGGGTAGCAGTCATTTGAGAGATAAATCTGTAGATGTAATTCAATCGTCCAAGAAATCCTCTTACATGCTTTTCCGTATGTGGCGTAGGCATTTCTTGAATAGCCTTGACTTTGTCAGGGTCCACTTCAATACCTCTTTGACTGACGATGAAACCTAGGAGTTTTCTAGATCATACCCCAAAGGTGCATTTGTTAGGATTCAGGCGGAGCTGAAATTTCCTTAGTCGTTGAAACAACTTTAAGAGATAGTCTATATGTTCATCTTCAGTGTCAGACTTTGCTATCATGTCGTCTACGTAGACTTCGATCTCTTTGTGCATCATGTCGTGAAAGAGAGTAGTCATTGCCCTTTGGTAAGTTGCGCCTGCATTCTTTAATCCAAACGGCATTACTTTATAGCAAAAAGTGCCCCATGGCGTGATGAAGGATGTCTTCTCCATGTCTTTGGGAGCCATTCTGATCTGATTGTAACCAGAGAAACCATCCATGAAGGAAAAGACGTTGAACTTTGCAGTGCTATCCACTAGCATGTCAATATGCAGTAGTGGGAAATCGTCTTTCGGACTTGCTTTGTTTAGATCCCGGTAGTCAACACACATTCTGACTTTCCCATCTTTCTTGGAGACAGGCGGCCATTGAGGATATTCAGAAGTGACGAGGAAACCTGCGTCGAGCTGTTTTTGAACTTCCTTTTTGATTTTTTCTGCCATATCAGGGTGAATTCTTCTCAGCTTTTGCTTAATTGGTGGACACTCTGGTTTTAATGGCAAGTGATGCTCCACAATGCTGGTATCTAGCCCTGGCATGTCCTGATAGGACCAAGCGAACACATTAACATATTCTTTGAGAAGATTTATCAATTTTCCTTTGACGTTGCTGTCAAGTGAGGCTCCGATATTTACTTCTTTTTTGTCTTCTTCAGAACCCAAGTTGATTGCTTCCAATGGCTCTTGGTGAGGCTGAATGATCCTTTCCTCGTGTTTTAGCAGTCTAGAAATTTCATTTGGGATCTCTTCTTCAACTTCTTCCTCGGCGACTTCACAGGGGATTTCAAAGTTGGGAGAGAGCATAGAGTTATTGCTTTCAATGGCTTTGTCCATCTGTTTAATCTGCATATTTGATTTATGTCTGATTAATTAATTTTTTCATCATTTTTTTTTTAAAAACGTTAATGTGAAAGTGTATGCAGATTATTATCTTTTTTGAAGATTTTTTTTATTGTGTTTTTTTTTTTAGGATTATCATTTCCAGGAAAGGGTAAAATGAAAAATAAACACAAAGTGTGGAATCAAAACAACGCATTTTATTTATGATTCACAATATGAAACAGGGCCCTAAAATACAAACTCATTTGTCTTGGGCAAGACAAAGAGAAATTATTTAAAAGCTAAACCCTATAAAACATCTCTACACTTTGGGCGAAGTGAGAGTTCAAAACAAAAGCAAAGATAAACTACTTAGAGCTATGAACATTAGTCCGAACTTCAACAGGTTTCCAATAGTGACGAACTCCTTGGAAGTCGAGGTACTCGGGTAATTTTCCACTTGGTTTAACCCTTGAGTAGACCTTGGTCGTTGGTTGAGCAGGTTTTGAAGACTCTGGACGACGGACTTGCCTTTGGCCGCTAAAGGCCTTCTTCCGCTTGATGAATAGATCGGGAAGTATGGTATACAACATATGTGCTTCCTGTTGATCTTTGTGTTGAATTCTGAGGATGTACCATCCAATCTTCAGAGTGAAGAGACTCGTTGTCGGCAACGCTTTCCATTTCGTATCCCGAGTCATACTCTTGATCTTCAGTGATCACGTTGATGTAGTGATAATCAGGATCTGATTTAGTGAATTCCACAGGCTTGTTAAAGCAGAGATCTTTATTCGGAACCTCGATTGGCTGATTAGATTGAGAAGATGAGTATACCTCCTCTGATTGACTAGGATACTCAAAAGAATCACCCCATCCTGTGGGTGGATATCTTCAATTCTAATTTCGAGTCAAGCAAAGATACTTTACCATGTAGTCAAATTTACCGCTTGGTTCTCCCAATGTATCCCAAACTCAAGGACGGTGGATTTTCATGTCGTCATAGGACATGTCTTTGAATTGATCACCGGCACGCATAATTCCTCTTGAGACACATATTCGGTTGTTTAAATAAGTGCTCCACTCTTCGATCTGAGGATCCTTTTCATCATCTTCAATGGTGACAACGCTAACCTCTTGGAGAACGGGGTTTAAGAAACCCCATCGCTGAATACTTCTTTGATTGACGAAGTGCTTCATCCTTTGCTTGTCCTGAGAATACGTGTGAACCCGAGTCCGACTTTTGTTTTGTTTTTGATGTGTTTGATTACATGTCCCCATCCTTCAAAGATTGCCTCTTTACCATTTGTGCCGCTCTTTATACTAAGAGATAGATGATCTGCTTTTTGCCGGTAGATTCATCTTCTAACGGATATTCGGGAGATGTGTTCCTTCAATGTCATTTGCCGTGATGAAAGAGAAACCGACAAATGGATTACAAGCAACTCTGCTCACCGATGGTTACCAACTTTCCATTTCATCGTGAATTTTAATTTCGATGGAGAGTTACACGCCTCGCCTCGTGGATCCAAGGTCTTCCTAGTAGACAATCTGAAGCTGGTACGCCCATGACTTGAAAGTATTTGAAAGTGTGACCAATTGTCATCGGAGATCAACTTCCCAATAATCGACTCTTTGATCCGTCAAAAGCTCTTACTACTATGTCATTGAACTTCATTGGTGTCCTTTGTAAGCCAAACGAGCAGTGTCGCCTTCGCATTACATTCAAAGATGAACCAAGATTCACCAATACATTGGACAGTGAATCTGGCAAACCATTGAGATGTGCAAGGCCAAATTGTGATCTTTCCTTCCTCTCGAAGTTCCTCGTCACCGAAACTTAGATTATTACAAGCTGTTATGTTGGCGACAATACCTCCAAACTGGTCTCAGTTACATCATGGTCTACATAGGCTTGGTCTAGTACCTTCATTAAAGCTTCTCGATGAGCTTCGAGTTGAGGAGCAGAGACAAGATTGAAATCTTGGAAGAGTTCGATCACCGAGCCACGACTCGGATTCACTTTTCTTGATTAATTTTAGTATTTCATCAAAATCTGGTTGACGCTGGCTCTATCGTGAGGACCAACATTTGTGCTTGTTAACCGAATCAAGCTAGTGATTCTCAAGATATGTTAACCGGATTTTGTCTCGACAACAGAACCGCAGCGTCTTGGTGGTAATGGAGTGTGTACTGCCCACTTCGTGTTACTCGTCCGATTGCTATATTGACATTAGCCGGAAGAGTAGGTATGGGTTTCTCCTTCCCATCCTCTATCGTGGTTGCATTGTATTGGTAAGGAATTGCTTTGGTAGAACTGTATGGAACAGACCTGTAAGCAAATCACCATAGGAGACTCGGGTTGGAACTGCTGTATTCAATCTCCACATGTTTGGGTATGTTGAAACAAGGATGATAACGTTACTTCGGGTTTTCCGAGTTGATATCGAGACTAAAAGCTCATGAAAATGCCCTACTATATTTACGCCATGGTCATCTCTGGTAGATCCGAGGTCACCAATATCTAACAATCACTGAATGTCTCCGCTTATGGTGGGACATCCTTGAATATCCTTGAGCAGATATGGCAAGTCGCGAACTGTGCTTAGTGAAGGTGCTCATTGTCAGTATGCCTATGGAGATGCACCAAGTTCCTCCGACGTTTACGTCTGAACGAGATACCTATCGTATTTCAATATCAAACTCATCAATGTCCATCGGATGGAATCGATTGGCTTGCACGCTCGACTTGTATTTCGGAAGGAAAGAAGATTAGACCTCACTAATCTCTCGTATTCCGCCTTTAATGCTATGTAATGCTCAAGGTCATGGCCTGGTGCCCCTTGGTGAAAAGGGCAAGATACGTCTGTTTTATACCACCACGGTAATTTTTTTGGGATCGAAGGTGGTGACCTTGTCTGTATCAGATTATTTTCTATGAGCCCAGGTAAAGTTCGTGTACGCATTGAATTGGTCAATTATGCGACCCAGGCGCACGTTTTGATTGTTGAATCTGACTCGCTGACGAGGCCGTTGAGTTTGTTGATTTTGTTGAATTTGTTGAATGGAGCAATTTGTTTGGATTTGTGTTGACGGTGGGTGCTATGGCGCCACCGTCGTTGTTGAATGACATTCTTACGCGGTTTCCCTCGGGATACCATTCCTATGTCATGTTCTTTTTTCTTTGGGAAACTGGTCCCTACCTTCCTAGTTCCACTAGAAGATCCTGCTTCCTTGGTTAGGCGTCCGGTTCGAACCCCTTCTTCTAATCGCATTCCCATGCTCACCATTTCGGTGAAATCTCCGGGAGCGCTAGCGATCATTCGCTCATAGTAGAATGAGCCTAGAGTATTCAAGAATACCTTAGTCATCTCTTCTCTTCCAAGGGCGGGTTGACTTGGGCAGCAATTTCCTCCATCGTCAAGATATTCTTTGAATGTCTCTTCTTTCTCGAGACATGAGCGGAGTTGATCCCTATCGGAGCCATATCCAAGTTGAACTTGTATTGTGGACAAAGGCTTCACCTAAGTCGTTGAATGTTTGGATATTCGTCTGCTCTAAACCCATGTACCACTTCAAGGCGGCACCGTGAGACTATCTTGAAGTAGTGGATTAACAATCGTGATCTTCGTTGTATGTAGACATTTTCCGGCATACATCGTGAGATGACTTTGTGACAGGAGTTTCCTTGTACTTTTCAAAGTCGTGGACTTTGAATTTTGCAGTATCCTTACGCGAGGAACTAAGCACGATCCTCGTGCTTCCCAAACAATTCTTTCCCACGAATTGTTTTTATCTCAAGCGCATTTTGTGGAGCTATTTCGAGATTCTCCATCGAGCCACGTGAATTCGTGTTATCGCCTGGAGTATGGTGAACTTCTTCGTCTATGGTAGTCTGCACTATGGAAGCTGAGTTCGTCATGATCGGTTGAGAAACCGGCATTGTTACTTGTGGAAAAGTTACTCCATGTTGCGGAGTAAATGTAGAGTTTTGCCGCAGTAGGTATTTCAAGCGAGGTTGTTTGAGAAGTCGGTTAAACCGATGCCAAAGTTGAAAGGCATGCCCCATGGATAGCCTTCGCATACCGAAAGGTGAACTACCGATCGCGACAAACCGAAACCGAGTAGTAGTGTCTTTCGAGATCGCCGCTGGTTTTGACCGCCGATCCGCTTGTTGACTTTGCGCTGCGGCCAATGAGTTAACCAAAGATGTGAGTCTCTCCACTTCTTGTTGTAGTGTTGTTACTATACTACGAAGTTCAACATTCTCTTGTTCAAATCCTTCCATTACTTTTCTTCTTTTTGATCTAGTATCGTATGTTCGAGTTGGCTGTGGACGCGGTCGAGAAACTCTAAGACGCGACAGCTTGGCGATCTTTTCCTATCTGTTCAAACTGTTCAAGTATCAGACTCTAGACAGTAGACTTAAATGCAAAGTATGATGCATGATTATGATTGTAAAGAAAGATTTCCAAAGAATTTACGCTAAAAGAGATATTTATGGCAAATATTTGGATGGAAAACACGAATTTATTGATTATTGAAGGAAGATTACAACAATTTTTTTTTTGAGCATTGCTCACACAAATGATAAAATAAATGATAAAATTACAAACTAAGTGAAACTAATTAAATGTCTTCGTCGGATGAAGATACAAAGGCTTAATGCAGCTTCAACTTCAGGATTTCCTTTCCATAGTGAGCTTTCAGTTCAGCTTTCTCGGATTTTAGCTTGCTAATGACTTTCTTCCACTTGTCGGGAGTAGGATCACTGGATGTCATTTCCTCAAGCTTTCTTTTCCTTTCTTTGACGTATCTCTGGATTACGTTATCTTTTTGACGAATCTTCTCATCCTTCTCCATGAGCCATTCATCTTGGAAATAAAGCGTCTTTTCATGATCTTTGACTTGCTTCTTGAGCTTTTCATTCTCAAGATTAGTCTTAAGGAACTTGTTTTCCAAGGCCTTTTCAAACCTTATTTTGGCCAAAGCTTGGTATTCTCCCATAGTCTCGACGGAAAAATTGTTAATTTGAAGAGGTTGAGAACATGGGTTCTTCATAAGCATAAGGCATTCAAATTCCTTTGCTCTTTTCTTTACCCAAGAAGTGTAGGTTTCATGGCTACACAATTCTTTGCCTTCCTTTTCTTTCTTTCGGATGTGATGCCAAGCTCGATCATTCTAGCCTTCAACTTGGGAATCTTCTCCTTCGTGATAGAAATAACTCTCACCAGAAACCAAGAGGTTTACTAGAGTTCGATATCCGAGTTGACGCCTCGCCAGAATGGGTTGTAGTTGATTCCTCCTTTCGTACCAATGAGGGTACGCTGGCAAATTCTCCACACTCTCAATGATTTCCATCTCATTGTCTCGCAAGGTATACCAATGGATATCGCTGCTTGTAAGAGACATGAGTCTTCTTGACCAATGCCACTCGCCTTTGTTTTTCATGAAGATAGGAGATTTAGGCAAGTGTGAGGTAATCCATTTGAAAACAGAGGTACATAACACACGATAGTTCCGCCTCCTTGACGATTCCTATGATGAATGGAGACGACGTGTCACCAAGTAGAGTGGAACGGATTTCCAATCTAAAGATCCTTATGGCGTTGATATCAACGAAATTTGGGACGTTGGGAAACAACACCAATCCATAGAGGAGTAAAGCTAAATAGCTTCAAAGGCTACCATACAACCGGCTTCAGAGAATTTAAGAGCCTCTCCATTAGGAACTTTGAAGTTAGTCCTAAGAGTTTTCCTCCGTAGTTAGGTTTTTGTCTATCTCGATTTCTTTAAGTGAGTCATCGTTGCAATGATCGTGACTTGGGAATGGCTTCCAAACCATTGAAAGGCACTTTGTCCGACATCGAGATACCTAGGATATGCGCTATCTTCCAAAGTAGGCATCAAATGATAATCGTGGAAAGTGAAACAATGATAGACCGGATCAGAACCGAACAAAAGTTTTGAGAAGTCCTTCATCAACGTTAGTGTTTAGAAGAGTTAAAAGAGTTCCATAGCGTCAAATCCGAGGGATCTTCTACCAAGGATGCTAACTCTTTCAACTTTCCTACATCAGAATTCTAAACTGTATCTCTTGGTGAATCTTCCTCCGACGCCCATCACTCTAACCTAAAATATTTTACAAAGAAAAATCTCTAAATTCTTTGGAAATGGGAAGAGAAAAGTTTGTTTTTTTTTGAATGAATGAATGCATGAATGCAAACATAGTTAGTAGTTATACACACGCAAGCGTCAAGTCACGAGCATGAAGCCAACGATAAGAATCAATGTGGTTAAGTTCTAAAGGCTTATTCATCCGTGAAACGGGTTCTATCGATAATACAGCTCAACACTCTCTTGAAATATTATCGGATTTGTTGAATACCGATGGTCCAATAATATTTTTCAAGAGAAACTCGCTCGATCATAGTCTCGCATGACATTACTCTAGGCTTACGCCCGAATAATCTCGCACTACATCCTAAATGGCCGGATGGGTTATGTGTCTACACCCCACTGCCTGTAAGTCCCTTGAAAGAAAATGTCTTCGCAAATACTTGCTAAACACTAATACCCCAAGACAACCTCCACCGAGAGAGAGATATTAACTTCGTAAGTATTGAGACTTCTCATGACATACTCTACCTAGATCTTAAAATGTCTTAAACCGGTTAGATTTCTTTCCATCGATGAAATCGCGAAAACACACAATAAAGAAAATGATATATGCATAATATGAAAGCTTATCCCTTTCTTTTCTTTTGAAAACAAAAGCTTGGTGCTCTTGGTAGTCACATTTTTTTTGAAAATCAAAGTTTCAACAGACTCCCAAACAGAGTCGCCATTTTTCACTGCTAAAGGTGACGCTACTAGAGGATTCGAATGAATTCGGATTCTCCGCTCGAAATGATTTACTCTTTGATTTGTTTATAAAGATGTCATGAGCATCAAGCTTTATTATTTTCAACACAAGAAAGATGATTTAATGATTATGAAAAGGGAAAGTCGTAATACCCTCAATTGATTTGATATGAACGACTAGCGCAAACTAGACGCAACGCATTGGGAGATTCTGTAAGGGGATTGTTATATAAAGGAATAGATGGAGCACCCTAAATATATATAGTTATCTATAGCTTTATATATGAATATGTTTGATATGTTTGTGTGTTTTAATTGCTATTCTATGATTGGGAAAGTTTCTCCTTTGGGATTTTAAGAATGATAGATTATGTGGGATCCTAGTGTTTGTTATTATTGTGCTTGCAAAGATCTCGTGGATCTTCCATACATATCCCTAGTGGGAATCAGAGCATTTGTAGCTCGGATCTATAGGATCTATGGTTTGTTTTGGTCGAGGAGAAAGAAATTTGCTCAAGGATGAGACCTTGTGGCCTACGTATTCTCAAAAGGATGTTGAGAAAGTCGAGCAATCGTAGTTCACTTATGCTAGTGGAAAGCAACGGATGTTAGTAAGAGATGCATAAATGTCATTTTAATGAAAATGTATCTAATCTATTTCATCACATACATTTTGAAAAGTTTGATTGATTGAATCTTTCATCGTAGTTATAGATGTTTTGCTTGAGTGCAATGCTACCACCTACATGTTTAAGAAAGATGTTTGAAAAAGTGATTGAATCTTTTAACTGTAAGTATTGGGTGTTTTGCTTGAGTATAAGCGCTACCACTTACAATTAAGAGATGTTTTTGTTTGAAAAGAGTTTGAAAAGTTTGAAAAGTTTGATGATGTGATAGATGAGATACTTCTTCCATAGAGATGATAGATGTCTAAATCTCGAGGAGAAATTGTTGATTAGGGATGCTTTAAGAAGCCCATGGGTCCTTGTATTGTTAGCCCAAGAGGAGGCATTCGAGGGTCATCGAGGGTCATCGAGGGTCCTTGTATAAGCTCAAGAGGAAGCTATAGGGTATGGCGGCTTTGTGTTAAAAGGTATTTCACCGAAACCATCCTTTTGAATTAAGAGCAATTTCACCGGAAATTATACCTGGTTCTATCCTAACGCTGGTGATTCTTTGTATTGAAGCCCAATAGGAGTCGTTAAGAGATTTCCTGCTCTTTCATTGTATGATGCCCAAGAGAAGGCTAAACTCAATGAGGAGTTCTTTGAACGAAGCCCAAGAAGAGGCTGACTCAACAGGGGAGTGTTGTCTTATATGAAGCCTAAGCGGAGGCTAAACTCAGATAAATGAGTTTTCTTATATGAAGCCTAAGAGGAGGTTGAACTCTGTGGGGAGATTTATCTTGTATAAAGCCCAAGCAGAGGCTAAACTCATGCAGGGGATGAATTATCTTGTATAAAGCCCAAGCGGAGGCTACAACTGTGGGGAACCTATTGGTTAGACTAATTGTTATGTTATAATTAGACAGTTGTATAAACAAGTGTGTGTGTATGTTTGTGATATGTATTCACAGGAGTCTATGAAGGAAATATAAACAGATGCATGATGTTTATTTACAGGATGTTATGAAATATAAACAAGTGTCTGTGAAACGAACGTTTGAAACGAGCGTAACTTGATTATTTACAAGTTTGAATTGTGTACAAGGAAGTATGTATACACTAATGAACTATTTATGTACGTACAAAGATGGATGTACATGAGGGTGGGACTTACACTATAAGGGTGGCCCATTGGTTGAAAGCCACAAGGAATAATGCTCCTTTCAATCAATGGTATTCAATGTATATATAGATGAAACGAAACGAACGATCAATTTATCTGTGAAAAGTATCTCAGATATGTATGATAAAATTTGTATGAATACAAAAAAGAATTTGATGTGTACAAAAATATGTACATAAAAGAATGTTTTGTTTGTGTATACACAAGTGAAGTGGAAAACAAACGATCAAGTTTGTCTGCATTGAGTATAAAAGTATCTGTTATGCAGTATAAAATTTGTATGTATCTCGAAGAGAGTTTGATATGTACAAAGAAATATTATGTACATAAAAGAATGTATGGGACAACTGAGGGAGGCCCATTGGTTTATAAGAAGTTTCATCGGGAATAATTTTCTCCTAGAACCAATGGATTCGTGTATAAACAAACTAAAGAAATTTGTTTATGTTTGAAATTAACAATGATTATTTGAGTATGTACGAGAAAATTGAATATGTACATAAAAGGATTGGGACTTACACCAGAGGAGGCCCATGATCGATTGAGAAATTCGAGAAAACGAATTCGGTTTTATCGCTTAAATCAGATCATGGCAAAAAGATGCAAGTTTGATAAAAGTTTTGAAGAATGATTTTGAAAGTGTTTTGAAATGTGAGGTTCATTTATGAGAAGTTTTGAAAAGAATCGGAAGTCGAAACTTGAAAATTCACCTTTAAAGTGTTTTGAAAAGTGCTCGTAACGCTGCTTTCGATTAAAATATAATCGATGAAAGTTTTTTCAAATTTTGCACAATCATAAAATAGATATATTTGTTGACAAGTTTACAAAAATCACCTCAAAATGAGGAGTTTTGATTGTTTAAAAAATGTGAAAGTTTTGTAAAAACATGAAAAATATGAAGAGTTTTAAAAGAATGGTCTTGGAGAGTTGAACCCATGACCGTTGATGGCTACGCAAAGAGCCTTAAAGGCGCGGTGGCAACCATCGACAACGCACGCTTGTGTTTGTAAACCAAAACACGGTAAACAAAGTATTGAAAATTTGAATTTAAAAACTCAAGAACACGCGCAAGCCATGTTCTTCGTTTTGATTCTCAAATTCTTCAAACCAAGCTATAATCTTCGTTTCTCAATGAAATTAGATGAAGTAAACATGAAAATTGCTCGGTTTTGAACAAGGAATACGATGATGAATGTTAATTGTATTTATTTTTGGTTTAGCATGTTTGAATTTCTGGAATCACGAAGAACCCTAGAAACTAAGATTCTAAATTAAATGATGCATAGTTGATGATTTTTCAATTAGTTTGAGGGCTTATGATCGTGATAAGTGCAGAAAGAGATTGGCCAAGAGTTTTTTTACTTAAGTGCAAAGAATCATGATATTAGAGTTCGAGTTCATACCTGTTCAAGTTGAGATCGAAGATGATGATTGCGCGTTTCCAGAACTTGTTTTTCGATTGCTACAACATCATCGGCCTATGTAGAAGCTATAGGGATGGTCTGCTTGCTTTGAATCATCTCAAATCACTCCAGCCAAGTCCACCCGCATGCATCGAGAATAGAAACCGAATTTATGTTTAAGCAATATAGTTAGTTGTTTATGATTTGGATCATCCTATGATGTTCGTGGATGATGTTTGAATGATTACAACACAAGTTAATCAAGCCTAGCTACGATTTTGAAACTTATGCGCTTTGCAAACATAATGACCATGGCATGTGATTTCTGATTTTCAGCTTTGATCGTGTTGTTTTTAAGTTTTGAACAAGTTTAATATTGATTATGGAATGTGTTTGACACCAATTTGACAAAAGTTTCTCATCAATTTTAAAAAATGCAAGTTTTGGCAATTTGAACTATGTTTCTTGATTTTGAAGAAAGAAGAGAGAAAGCATAACTTTGCATTGCTTTGGTGTGATTTGAACTTGAAATGATGCTCTATTTATAGGCCAATATCTCTGAAATGTTAGGCAAGAGTACATGGTGTTGCACCCCAAATTTTACCCTGCTATTTTTCTACTTGCATTTGTATTTATATTATAAAAATATTCACTCAAGATATGCATCATGTCGTCGTATTTGAATTGACCAAAAATCAGCTGTTTAAATCGATGTTTGCATTGTTTTAATTATAAAATACCTGTTATCTTACTTCATGCATTTTTACCTCTCTGCCTGTTTATTGCATTATTTATAAATTATTTATATGTCGATGATATCGATACTTCGATTTTACAAACAAACTGCTAAAGGCGATATCGACATCGCAAAAATTAGCGGAAAAATATTTCAAATTTTTATCTCTTACTCATCGCTTTTATGAATCTACGTGTCGCGTAGATCATGAAAATGTGCTCTCCCTAATTTTTCGATACATTTTGAGTCTCGTTTTTAACTGTAAATGTTTTAAAGTCGGGTATTCTTTATTATTATTTTATTTCGATTTTAATTATTTTGATAATTTTTCTTCAATCTTTAATACCTGTACTTTATTTTAATGTAATCATTTTATTTTTTCGGATAATTTATTGTCCAAACTTTTACCATTTTTTACGATTTAGGTGTCCAATTTTTATCTCAAAAAAAATTAAACAAAAATATTTTTGGGCTTATTATTTTTTGGGTGATCCAATTTTGTGGCCCATTTAATTTTGAAGGACAATTTTGGCATTTTTAAAAAATAGCTAAACCTAATTTTTGTAATATATATATGTGTTATGATTGGCAAGAGAGAGGGAAGAGGCGAATTTGAAACCAAAATATAAAAACGGAAGCCAAAATTGGAAAAAAAAAAGAATGAGGAGGGGATCACAAAAACGGGTCTGAGAAAAATATAAGAAAAACTCATCTTCAAACCCTTCATCCACATCCTCCTTCAACCTCCCTGCCATTTTCCTCTTTCTCACGCTGTCAATCCCTTTCTCCACTGTCCGTTTCTCAATCTCTCACCAGCCGCTCGCGTCTTCATCCCTTCCATTTTCCCCATCTTCGTCATCTCCAGCCTTCCCGTCACTCTCTCCAACTCAAACCGTAACCTTCACCAAACTCTCTCTCGTCTGCTGCTCGCAGCTCGCTTTCTCACTGCCGCGTACACCATACAAACACCCACCGCTTCCTCATATCTCACCATCATCTTGTCGCCAGAACTACAAAACCTCCATCCGAAGCTGCCGCTATATCCCTTCATCTCCGCCTCGCCACCACACTCACATCGCCATCGCCGGAACCCCTGCCTTCATCTCCTCTCATCACAACCTCATATTTCAGAACCCTCGTCCTCGCTTATTCACTCCCACCATGACCTCCAGAACAAACCTCTTCTCATCATCGTGAACCCCTCCGCCGCCTCTCCTTCATTTTCTCGACGCTAACTCACCGCTGTACCTCAACCACCATGCGCCTCAACACCCTCTGCTTCGCCTCTCCAGCCCGACCGACCTCCGCCACCGCTGTCCCTCCTCGCCACCTTAAACTTCCACCGAACTCTCAATCTTCATCCTACACCGCCTGCTTCCTCACCTTCCGCTTCCGCCGCCACACACCTCCCGCTGCTCCAAACCCCAAATTTTACCCAACATGCTTCTCCACATCACAAGAACATTGAGTACTCCAACCAGCGCAAATCCTCTGTGACGCTTGCATTTAGATCGACATTTTATCGGTAAATCCTATATCACTATGTTATGCTGTTTGTTAAACTATTAATTTGTGATAATTCTATGAATATGGTTTAGGAATGTCTTAATTTGATTCACTGTCATTTGTGAAAAACAAATCAGTCTTGGTTTGTATTGGTTACGATGTAAATCTGTGTTTGATTCTGACTGATAGTGTTTGCCTTGTAAGTGTCGGAATTTGGTAAAACTAGTGTATCATATGCCATGTCGCTACATAGGTTGAAGTTTGTTATTAACATCATGATAGTGTGCTATTCTGCTTTTGATTTCGATTTAAATTTTGATGCGTTAATTTTGATTGAAGTTTGATCAATGTTGTGGTTTATCGGTAAAAATGCAAGGTTCTTAATGTCAAATCGTGGAAGAATTTGCTTGTGATACCATGCTATTGTGCGAATTTTGATGCTTAAAGTCGGATAACAAACGTTGAATGAACTATTATGTTTATGTCATGATTCCCTTTGTGTTGTTGGATCAATTTGAAAGCTATTTCGATCATGTTCTGCTGTTCGCTATTTAATTTGTTTCTTTCTTCTTTATTTTTCGAATGATAAGATTCGGTTATAATGTCAAGTTGCGTTTCCGTTTGTGTTGAACCTTTTGAGTTGATTTTATGAAGCATGTTTAGATTTATGTAGTTTCTGCCCGGTTTGGTAAGTGGTTGAAAATATACAAGTTGGTTGATAATCCGTGGTCGATTGAGTTTATCTTGACACTTGTTTGTGTTTGCCTTTGAGTTATGCAATTTTTGATCGATATCCTAAGCATATTTGTGATAACATGGCTGCTGCCCGGAGTTTGTATTAGACGAATGAAGCTTTCTTTGAAATCGTTTCGTTATGTTTCAAATGTAAATTAAATAATAGCATGAGTTTGTGGTTGTTGTTTTCATTTGTGAATTAAAACTATGTTTTCCGTTTGTCATGCTACTTGATGTTAATGGAATCGCTTGGTTATCATAAGCTCTGTTATGTTTGATTCTCAATTCATTTGTGATTACTAATAGATGTTCTGATTATCGCATTTCCATTTCATTTACTTTTTATTCCACACTATGCTACTAATGTATCTGTTATTTGTGAAGATATCCGAGGATGGTTCAAGCATACATTCTATACTGTCGCATCTACATACATTTTTATATACTCTTGTTTATATTACTATTTTTATTTAATGTTTAATATTTAGTATTGTACATACAATATACTTGCATTTTTATTTTATTTTATATTTTATACTATAAATTTAATTATACATATTATTTTTATTATTATACTTAGTATTGTAAATATACATATTATATTTATTTCTTATATTTAGTATTATATATACTATATACATAATATTTGTATTGATTTATCCATTCATCGGTAAATAAATTCGAATTATGCTGTAATATAGTAGTTGCATGTCTTAGATTTAATTTCATAAATTTATTCTAAAGTTAACTAATCTAATAAAATACAATAGTTAATTAATATTTAAGTTTTACCGCATTTAGTTTCTGTTTGTATGCTTCTATTCTAATTAATTTACCGTTTTATTTTTAATTTCAATTCATCCCCATTCGGAAAAATGTATCCTAATCCCCTTGTTGCATTGTAATTAATTTATCGCTTTTTATTTTATTTTACAGTTTAATCCCCATTTATAATTCATGTATCCCTCTCCCAAGAACAATTCTTGTAATAATTATCTAGTGCACATTTATTTTATTTAATTTAATCATTACTTACACAAAACCAAAAAATCTTTTTAACTAATAATTGTAAATCATTTTAACCCGTAAGTCGACAGCTAAGCGTCATGATGACCACACATGCACACATGTACGCTTGATCCTGGGCCTTCTTACAGTGAGCCTATTTCGATTAATTGTTCCAATTAGTCGTTATAGTAGACTAGCCCACTTTGCTAGTATACATGTAATTTAATTATTTTATACTTAGGTTGGCCACCTTGTATGGGCTTTGTCGATTTTACTTATGATTTACAATTATCTCGATCTTATTCTTTCTCCATTCACCAAATAAATTAAAACACTTTCAATAAAACTCGATCCAACGTCGAGTCTTCTTCTCAAACCTCGATCCAACGCCGAGTTATTTTCAAAATGAATTTCTACAAAAATAGTGCTATGGTATTTAATTAAATTGTTAGAGGATATCCCGACGATTTAATTAAAATGTAAAGTATTTGGGCCATTAGAGGGTAACCCAATGACTTAAATACTTTATTCCATACACTTAATAAAAGTGAACTTTGTTTCACCTCACTCTTTTCATAATAAAGATGTTGGATGAGAGATGATCGGTTGACCTCAATCACCAATCTCGAGTATTCGAATCGTTAGAGGATAGCCCAACGTTTTGGTACTTGTCATCCACAATTTAAAATCAATTCCAACACATTCAATATCTTTTGTGCGCTCTAAGCACCTTTTACCTTTAAAACCTTTTCAAGATTAGACATGATTCATTTATAAATGAGATGTTCTTTCCTCTATTCCCAAGGTTTTCGACTTCTCCACTTGAGTACTAGAGGTGTTCTCAAACCCTCCCTCATGTTGGTGCGTAGTCCTTTATTCTTTATCACACCTTGTGGACGTTAGACGAGTCCTCTCCTTTAAAAATGACGACTTGTCTTTTCATTTAAAATCAATCAACAAACAATCATTTTTTAGAAGAACTACGGAGTTTTGACTTTCCCATTGCACGAGAGAGTACGTAGGCACGCGGTTTCAAAACCGTGTCAAACTCAAAATAATAAAAACATTTCTCCTCTCTTTCTTTTTATTTTTAAACTTAGAAGATCGTAAAAAATTTCACACTAACACACAACCACATTTTGAACTAAATGGGTACCATCTAGTACGATGGATGTGAGGGGTGCTAATACCTTCCCCTTGCATAACCAACTCCCACTCTATATCTCTTTAATCTCATAGACCGCCTTATCCTTTATTCGTGGGTTTTATCTATATTTCCCTGCTCTTCTTTAGAACAAATAAAATTAGGTATTATTTCATTGTTTTGAAAATTCATTTAAATGATTTTTGAAAAACGAGTTGCTTCACATGGCATTTGGAAATTCAAGGTTGCCTTAAGGTAAGAATGACTTTCCAAAAGGAAAAGGAAGCTTCTTTTCTATGCTTCGTTTATTGTCTTGTTTATATATCCATTGTGTGGGAATTCTTGATGGGATTATTAATGCATAGATAAGCCCACTACCCAGCTTCTAGGTCACCTTTAGGAATTGAGGGGTTATGAGCCTAGGTCCACCCGACCCATTGTCTTGTTGGCCCGGTTAAGACTCCGGCTTAGAGTTGGTTGTTTTAAGGAGGTTGTTGGTTCGAGCAGAGACATCAATCTTTGGACAAATGACCTATAACTCTAAGTTTGTTCATGTTGTCCTAACCGAGACCAAACGCTCAAATTTTGGATTTTGAGTATCCCGTTAAGAGCCGCTTGGGGTATACTTTTCCAAATACTCTTACCACGTAGGCCTCTCGCGTGATGATAGTGTTTGTTAAAAGGGGATCTGAGACTCCGAGAAACACTTAGCAGAAGACCTTAGAACCATCCCATGGGGAATTTGGGCAGAAAACTTAAAGCCATCCTATCATAGGATCCCACCTAATTAAGTTGTTTGATTACCTGTACCATCCCTGTTTCACATCCCTGTGAACCTGTTACTGTTATTATGTTGCATTCCATTTTATATATGTAACATTGCATTTCATCACATCTTTTTCATTGATCACATTACATTTCATTGCATAATCTGCATATTTCATACATTCAAGTTGTCAAAAGAACTCATTTCTTTTGTCTCCATCTTCAGTTGATTGTCTGCCGTCAATCTGATTCCTCTGCACAAGCACGGAACTAGAGCCAACGTCAAGAGAAGAATGGAATACCAAGAACAACACAATGTAGAAGTCCAAATGGAAATCGGTGATTTGAAGTCAGGCATGACTAAACTTACGGAAATGATGCAAGTTCTGATCGCCAGAGGTGAACAACCTCAAAGGACTCAATTTTCAAGTCTCACTGTTGTTGATCCTCGCCTTCTCGATGCCGCCACTACTTGGGCGAATTTGGGTTACCCCGAAATTACGCTCCACCCATCGCAACTACTCCAATGGTTGGCGAGTCTTCCCGACCAGCCTGTGCCCGCCATCGAGCCTCAACCGATCATGCATACCGCTCCTCATCGACCTTTTGTGCATCAACCCATCGCACAAGTTGCTTATGAGAATCCTCTCTTTGATCAGGTCGACACTCCACGAAGTGTGAGTCAAGAAGATTTTGATGAACTTGAAGAAGTCCGCGAGCAATATCGACTGGAAAGAAGGATGAGAGCTATGAAGGCAACGATGTCTTTGGTATTGCCGCAGAACATGTGTTTGGTTTCGATCCGTTATGCCTCATAAGTTCAAAACTCCCGATTTCGAAATACAAGGGCACACTTGTCCAAAAAGTCATTTGTTGATGTACTTGAGAAAATGTCTCCTTATACGAGGAATGAAGTCTTATCCATCAAGCTTCCAAGACAACTGAGTGGAGCTTCATTGAAATGGTATATGGGACTTGAGAAAGACCATATTCAATGCTTCCAGGATCTGATTAATGCTTTCATGAAACAATACCACTACAATCTTAACATGGCTCCCGATCCGCCAATTGCAAAATATGTCTCAAAGTGATCAGAATCTTTTAAGGAATACGCCTAACTGGAGAGAGTCGGCTCACAAGTTGAACCACCCTTATCTGAGAAGGAGCTCACTAGTTTGTTTATGGATACCTTGTCCCCTTTCTATTGGGAGAAAATGATTGGTAGTGTGTCCTCTCGCTTCACAGATTTGGTGACTATTGGCCAAAGGCTAGAAGAGGGAATCAAGAGAGGAAAAGTGTCCGTTGGTCCGAATCCTCCGTGGTTCCAAGAAATCTTTGAAACTTCCATAAGAAGAAAGATGGTGAAACTAATGTTGTCTCAATTGAAAGGAGAAGACCTCGTCGTAGGCCTCAATACTATGACCAACCGCAAGTAGATGCCATCACTCCTGCAGTCAAGGCTCAACAAATTCAGATTCCTCAACGCCAAGCTGGCGGACAAAATCAGAACTATAATGCAAGGAATAGGAATCAGTTTGACCCTATTCCAATGACTTACACCGCATTGTATCCTCACTTGGTTGAACTAGGTTTAATCACAACTAGGCCTCTAACTCCTCCGCATCCTCTCCCAAATGGATTCAGTCCGATCTTCATTGTGAGTTCCACCAGGAGCCGCTGGTCACGATTTGGAAAATGTTACCCATCAAGGCTAGAGTTCAAGAGCTAATCGAAGCAAGGAGATAAATTTCGAGATCCTCCGCCAAATGTTATCAACAATCCATTGCTGTGAAAGTGGTCAAGAATGGGTTAATATCTCAAGTTACTTCCTAAAGCCGTGTTTCGTGATGATGCTCATCCTTGTAACTGATTAGTCACTAAGCCATGTTTCTTTTCCAATTTGCATTTTCCTTTTATTTATGTTAAACTGTTGCTTTCAAATCTTGTTTGTAATTTCATGTTAATTTTAATAAAATGAGCATTGCATTGTTTTGATTTAAATCATTTACATTTATCACTTTCAAATATATATATTTTTCCCTGTTTAATTTCTCTACCGAGTTTTGGTTTTTGCAAAGTTTGAAGGGAGGATGATAAAAACAAGATACCCATAATTGTTGTTGGTATGCTTTCGAATAAAACTTTGTTGATGATATACAGGCATTGTTTCAATTCCCAAACACTGGAGAAATAAGGAAGTTAAACCTTTGTCAACCCCTTCGAGCCTAGAAGTTGGAGTTTCTTTTCTTATGAAAAAACCCGCAATTTTAACCTGGGGCAGGGTATTTCTCAGTTAATTCGGATGTGCATACATTCAAGACGCCTTTAAACAAAGGTTGTATTAAATCAAGCTTCCTTTGCACACATCAAGAAGTGTTAGAGATGTCATACAAGTCAAAAAGTGATGATGATGGTTCTCCGTAATCATAAAAGTCAAGTACCACGCTTTCCAAAATATATATAAAAAATTAGGGCATCCCGCTGACCGTAATCTAAAGCGGAACGGTTCAGGCAAAAGTTAGGGATGACGAAATTCAAAACAAGAGTTGACAAAAGTCCTCAAACAACAAATGTTGCAAAAAGAAGTGATTGCTATCTCAAGAATATATCAACTTCTGAGCCATCATCAATATTACAATCCAAAATCTTGGAAAGAGAATGCAATCTGAGTTTAATCGAGCGAGGATCAAGAACATCACGAAGATTGGGTTGGGTACAAATAAATTTTGAGCTTTTATCCTTTATTTTTTAAATCGTGAACCAGACCACGTTACAACCCTCAAAAGACCTAATTGAAGCCAGGTTTCTTTTGAAAGTATACTACAGCAAGGTTGCGTAATATGACTCCTAAGGTCTTTTGCAAATCAATTGTCTTGGTATATCCATACATTGGTTTTCTCTTTCGCCTTTTAAATTTTTTAAACCGCTGTGTTTTAACCAGTGATCCTTTTTTTATATACAGCAACTACATCATTTCGAAAAATGATTTTTATTTCAAAACTTGTGCATGAACTTTGCATTAAATTTACCATGATTGAATAAATAATTTTTGCTTGCAAATAAGTTTTCCTCATCAAGGAAGTCCAAACTGTTGAGAAACTTGGTCAGTAATCCTAACCAGGGGCAAGTATTTTTCAGATCCTATTCTGAATCAGTTCAAGATTTGTTGCTCAGTGCAAGTCATTATCGAATTTGTTTTAATCAGAAGATCTTTTTCAAGACTTATACCGGGGCACTCCTTTCCCCTCAGTCATTTCAAGAATTGAAGCCATGATCGGTTTATTCTCATCAATTAGCTAATCTGGGACGAATCCCGCAAGCAGCGCTTCACTCCTTCCTCCAAGGACCATCATTTCAATGTAGTTCACAACTGGGTTAGAAGTGTTTCTCAAGACATTTTGTCTCTAAGCAGAGTTGGTAGTGTTCTCCGTGATGAGGAATCAG